>CM055680.1:17084498-17563763 GCA_029448645.1 Andrena camellia
TCATTTAGAGAAAGCAGTGATCGATTTGCCGTGGAATTATCTTAGTGTATGTTACACACTTCACTAAAAAGAAGCACTCACTGACTCACTTACTCACTCACTCACTCACTCACTCACTCACTCACTCAATCACTCACCCACTCACTCACTCACTCACTCACTCACTGGCATTATTAATGTACACTCTGTTGCACTAAACTACTCACAATAAATGTTCAAATAGGTCTCCCTTTGTCTCTACGCACTTTTGGAGCCTTCTGATGGAGGAATTGCGAACATTCTCACACACCCCTTGTTTTTTAACAGTTGCACATGCCGCAATTATCCGTTGTCGTAACGTTTCTACGGTATCAATTTCACTGGAGTAGACCTTTTGTTTTACATACCCCCAGAGGAAGAAGTCCAAGGGAGTAAGATCTGGAGATCGTGATGGCCAATTTATTGAACCTGCACGGCCTATCCAACGACCCGCGTAAGGATTATTTAAAAAGTCCTTCACAATATTCGCAAAGTGTGGTCCAGCTCCGTCTTGCTGGTACCACATGTTCCGCCGCACAATGCAACATCTTCCTAAAGAATCGGTACGTCGTTCTACAAAAAATTCAGATACACTTCACCTATCAATCCTGCTGGTAGAAAGAAAGGGCCCAAAATGTGATCACCAATTATCCCAGCCCAAACGGTGAGGGTCCACTGTGTTTGAAAGCTTCTGATGGTGGTTGCATGTGGATTATCATAACTCCACACGTGTGAATTTCTTGTGTTGAAAACACCTTCTCGCGTGAACGTACTTTCGTCTGTCCACAGAATCCTTTTTAAGATGTCTGGATTTTGTTCATACTCGTTCAAGAGCCATTGACGAAACGTCAATCGAACTGGCATGTCGCGAGGCAGTAGTGCTTGTACCCGACGAAGGTGGTATGGATACAATCCTTCTTCTTGTAAAATTCGATGTGCCGTCGATTTCGGTAATCCTGATCTTCTTTCAATGTCACGCACACTTATAGTTGGATTTTCTTCCACGAAATCGATCACTGCTGCCTCATTTACCACGGACTCGTTGCTTCTTGTTCTTCCCCTCGTACTGTTATCAGAACGAAATTGATAAGTCTTTCTTACGTTCCATATCAACCCCGTCATTATTTTTCTGGTTATGGAACGCCGATTGGGATACTTCTCATTGTATGCGTGTACAGCAGCCACGATGTTGGTGTCACAGCTCCCGTACATCACGTAATACTCTTCGTTGGTATACATTGTCTGCCAAATGTATGATGATACCTCTGTTAAAATCCGTTTGCTTTCGCTCCAGAAACAGTTCTGACTGTCCCATGTCAGGTATTAGCAGTCGTGCCCCCACAACGTCCTCGAAGGTAGGTACATTATTGGTCATTTCAATATTTGGAAAAGAGATTGGCTGTGGAAGGGATAGACAGGCGAAGGAACGGTGTCGGTTAGGCGAAAACGTTATGATCATTTCGTTATAAAATTTATTATGAGGCTAAGTGCGGAAACGTACCACGGAGGTGCTATTGACAGTGCGTTTCGTTTCTATCCTCTCCGCCCTTCGTTTCGTTCGTAAAACTCATTTGGTTTACTAAGGGGTTAATCGGTATACTGCTTCATTATCGGGTGGGACAACATGGTGACCGGAGCGCACTGTTCTCGACCGTCGACTCAGGGAACAATACGGTCATAAACCGCGGCCTTCTTTAGACTACGTTGACGATCAACGCAGTTAGTTTTTACGATTGGTCAGAAACAATGTCGAAGAAATAATACAGAAACGTGGAAAGTCTGGCAATCGAAAGAATTAAAGTACACGGCCGGTCACTGATGTTTAAAATTTATGACCGGGCCTTCTTACTTCCAACCGTTAACCCTGTCATTTGATTCTCATCCATACCATCCTTCTGACCCATTCTTATCCTCTCCTGATGGAAAAAGCCCACCACCTTCTCGTGGTTTTCATTGAGCAATGACACTTTTTCAACAAATAATCAAGATAAAGACAAGCTGGAACTTACAAATCTAATTATTATAAAAACAGTGTCATTGGCCAAGAGTGGGTTAATAAAATTCTCCTGCAATTCGTCTGTCGACCTGTTTTTTGACCTCACTGAAGAAATATGGGGTGGTAGCGGTACGGTCAGCTGCCAGTAATCGCTCGCGGTTGCTTTACCTGAGACGGGGCGCACCATTGTCTTTAACAGCTTACTGCGAGGTTAATATCAGCTGCATTACTCTAGAAAGAAGCTTAATTTACAGAAAGCATATCAGCGAATGTGGTAGTACTTTTTCGGATTTTTACAATCGCGACCTCCAAGTGAAACGGTAAAGGACTTTTCGATGTCTTCTGGCATCAGGATAATGCATGTCCCGGATTGTCCCTCAATTCAGGGACAATACGCGTTGACGTATTCCGTGCGAGAGGAGGTAGGCTTGAAGTTCGATTGGTCCTAAACTAACCAATCGAGCCTGCTTATCTCTCGCGTCTAAACACGCGCTCGAATTTCAAAACAAAAGCATGCGTTGACGTATTCCGTGCGAGAGAAGGTGGGCCTTGGGGAGGAAATATTGCTGTGAAGACGGCCTCTTCAGGACAGTGGCCGTTTGGGAGAGATGCACGGCAGATTTGATAGATTAGGGCCAATCGGACTTCAAGCCCACCGTCTCTCGCACGGAATACGTCGACGCGTGCTTTTGTTTTAAAATTCGAGCGCGTGTTTATACTCGAGAGATAAGGGATCCGTCTTTAATTTGAAGGTAGGACGAAGCAGGCGAGACTACGCGCAGTTTTGGGTAATTTATGGCTTAGTTGGTTCCGCCTCGTAGCAGACGTGAACTCAGAGTATCGGAACAGGGAAACAGGAAACAGGACTTTTTTCTTTATAGCAACTCGAAGACTTTCTGTTTCTCTTCTCTTCGGACCCTTTCGAACCGAAACACGTGGTGTCTGCTGCCTACCTCGAAGCAATGGGTACATTGGCAGTAAAAGGACGGAACGCGGACTTTTTTAAAAGTGCACGATAGTCCGTTCGTTGCACTTCTGCGAAACACGTGTGTTTCGAAAATGTGCTGGCTTCTTTTTACCTGAAGCCTCTTGGCCTGGTGGGGTTCAACTCATAACGGAACGTGAGAAACTATTTGGGGGTAGAAGAAGTCGCTTGGAAAAAATCTTGTCAGTCAGCAAGCAATCACGTCGCAGAAATGTTCTCTGCTCAAGAGTATTACGCGATGTTCTGGGTGTACCCCACGAACAACGGGGACGCAAGTGCTGCAGTGTGAGAATTTACGCGGGAATATCCACGGTTCCGAACGCCAAGTAAAAATTCATTTCCACCAATTTTTATAACGTAGGAACAGCACGTTCCATGAAAAATAAATTAAGTGATCAGTGTTAGTAGGCGTGCGGTGAAGTGAATATTTGGTACATGAACCCGGACGCACTTGACGTTGCGACCCTTAACTTTGGATGGTGGAGTGTACCTGAGATCAGCTGTGCACTCGGCGCGTCTGTCGATGACCAGGATCGGTTCACTGACCTAGTGACACAGGTTTTCAAGCTGCAGGTGAATTTCCGAAAGGGTGAGTTTTAGTTACATTATTGGCGACTATTATTTTTTAAATTTAACGCAGGCTATGGCCTATTTCCGACGACAATTCTCCAAATTTCCGTACGTAAATTTTTCTTCGCAGTTTTTACATGGACCTATTCATTATCAACAACAGTGTTGGCCGTTATTGAACTACGGATTTTTATCACAATAACCAACTACGATCACTTTTCGTTCGTTCCCTGTTGCATTACCTTTTCGTTTGTACGTTATTAAAAAAGGAAATTTACGTGTTCCTTATTCTCTCACTCCAAATAATTATTTTCGATTCTTCTAAAAAAAAAACAACTGTGTATTCGTCTTTTTACGTTACACATGATTTGCATCCATTTATCCTCTATTCATTATTCACTTTAAATGGCAAACAAACCATGGCAAATGATTAGATTTTTTTGTTACGTCTTTCATTTGCCATTCTACGCAATTTTCTTCGATGCATGCCGCCTTGCTTGTTCGTAGTCGTAGCGTGGCCCGGCGCGCGGCCCCGCTAGCGCAGGAGCTCCAGCGGAAGGTTCGCGCTCTGATTGGTCGGGTTTTTTTCTTAATATCTCGAAAACGAAACCCCGGATCCTAAAACGGTTTAGGACTTTTCGATGTCTTTTTGCATCAGGATATTGTATGTTCCGGAATGTCCCTCAATTCTGGGACACCCTGTATATCTAATACCGACCTTAAATTGTTCCTAAATGCGATATGTCTTTCATCCGCTATAAGATTTCGTGAATTGATACTTTTTCGAATTAGAACTCTCATTGTAGAATGATGTAGACGTGTAGACGTAGGATATCTGGTCCGTGGCGTACCACGAACCATATGATGTCGCAGGATAACTCGCACTTGGCATCGTACTGTAACGTCCCACGGGGACTCGAACCATTAATTACCGACCGTCGATAAAGAAGAACCGATCTACATTATTACCAAGCTATTCTGTATTATCGCGCAGACTCATTGTACATACTTTTATACATAACTTATGATTCAAGCAAACATTAGAGAGACAAATATTATAGAAATGTTAAGAATAATTGAATATAAATGCTAACGAAAGCGTGAAACAAATTGTAATGTAATAAGCAAGTAAAATAACGAGTAACGACTCACTGCACATGCGCCAGCCCGCTAAAATTCCAGTATAAAAGGAGGCATGTGCAACACATAGGGCGCTCATTCAAATACGAATACGTTCCTGCGACCAACGAATGCTAGTTTCTGGAGGCAGCTTAAGTACTATCCAGCAGAATTTAAGCACGCTCCGGAAACGGCAGCAGCTGGTCTCTCAGTGTATAAGGTACTGGTGCTCCTTTTTGGATCTTTCATTTAAAGGTCGAGAACTTTGTCTTCACGGAGGTTTCAAGCGTTGTTCCTATTAGTAGGCAGCAGCTTAGCTGCTTAGCGAAGGCAAGGTCTACGGAACACTAGAATACAAACTCTGCCAAGAGAGTCGGGAACCGCTCCGGAAACGGCAGCGGCCGCTCTCACAGCAGAAGTATAGAATATAGAACTCTGTCAAGAGTTTCGGGAACCGCTCTGGAAACGGCAGCGGCCGAACTTACGGCAGAAGCACATACATATATAAATATATCTCATAACATATTTCACAGCGTATAAGAATAAATTAGCGTAATTAATTAGCATAGGAACTATAAAACTCCCAAAAAACACAAAAAACATAAGATACATATATAATCGTAGTCGTAAGCAATATTTAGGATTAAGTGTTGTTTGCATAAAGTCATTGTTACGTTTTAAGTTGGGTTCTAATCCTTCACTCTCACCGAACGAATCCCCACCTATCCTATACTCGAGGGGACGCCGCTCTCCTCTCGAGAACCTGAAGCGTTTCAGTTGTCTCCAGGCAACTGGACGTTACAGTACTAACAATGTTATTTCGCGAAATATCTTGCCCATGGTTGCGAAGTGGTTAAGGAGTCCGAGAAAATATATTTTACCCATTTTCATCCCCTTGGAGGTGGAATTTCCAAAAATCCTTCCTTAGTGGAGGCATACGCCATAAAAACAATGTAGGGCAGACCAGGGCTAAAAGTTCCGATTTCGATAAAACATAAAAAAATGACTGGAAAATAATGTGATTATTCTCTTTACTATTGACTAATTTCTTGTTAAATTTATTATATTTTATGATTTTAAGCTTGTATTTAATATATTGTAATAGGTTTCTCATAAAACGTAATTTATTTGTAACTGGTCGAAGCAGAACTTCTTACCCCTTTATGGGGCAAGTTGTTATCGCATTGGGGTAAGTTGTTACTAAGATATAAGAGTTGCCTTTTAATGAAATATTTCATTTTCTAATGAAATAAAACAGAATTTTATTAATAATGTTTATTTATGAAGGTTCAGATCAACAAAAATGTATTATCTTTAAAAGAAAACCAAAACAATATAATAACCATAAACATTATATTTGGTACACAAACTAACAATCTACAAATCAGTCTTACATTCAACTGTTTGTGGGTACCTACTTATTGAGATTTGTATTTGTAGTCTACACTGGCTTCTTGTGCAGAATGTAGTTTTTTAATAACTCTCGATAGAGTCAAGTCACAGATACTGAATTCTTTAGCGACAGTTGTTACCTTTATGCATAACTACGATGAAAATGGTGCCCCTTTCTGCCTTTCATTCATATGTTCGCATCTTGAAGCACAGCAGGAATAATTTATACATTTGCAGTGGGGCAAATTGTTACGGTAATAACGTGCCCCAAATCACGGTAACAATTGCCCCTACCCCTATAGCACACTTCATTGCAGGAAAGTTGCAGAAGCGTTGCGCTACAACATTTGGAACGTTGCACAGAATGTTCGCCCTGTGCAACATTGTAGGAGATATTTCTGCAACATTGTTTCGGAATTTTACAGCAATGGTCACGCAACGTTTCGGAGATTTTACAGCAATGGTCACGCAACGTTTCGGAGATTTTATAGCAATGGTCACGCAACGTTTCGGAGATTTTATAGCAATGGTCACGCAACGTTTCGGGCAGTAGGGCCAAAAATAAAAATAACGGTATTTTCTTATATACAACATATATATGTGTGTATATGTGTGTGTGTGTGTGTGTATGTATGTATGTATATATATATATATATATATATATATATATATATATACAGGGTGTCCGCGGGAAGACTGAACAGCTGGATATCTCCTAAAATATTGGAGATAAAAAAATAAAAAAAATATGGAATCGCATGGCTCGAGGGGGCCAATTTATTAGCGCAGACGAATTTTTTCTTCGATTATTATTTTAAAAGATACGATGGTCAAGTTCGGTTTTTTAAATGGAACTATTTTTTTTTGAAGATGTGACTTGATAGTGCGTTCCAAGACAAATTCAATAAGCTATAATGCATGCACTTTATTTCCACTGGTTTTTAAGATATTGCGCTTGCAAATTTACTGATTTTCCTTGGAAGAAAACCCGCTGGAATAGCAAGGACCGGGGACGGTCTTGCTGGCGCCACGGGTGGCCTTACCTATTGAAACAGATACCTACCTGCCAAAGGTCTACGCCGGGAATGGCAGGCCCAAAGGCTGAACAATTCTTTTCCGTCAGAAATGCTACTTAGGTAGGTACATCTGCGGTATCGAGAAGTGCACCGTTACTTTTATTTCGCACTTGCTTCTACGCTCGGATGGCCGGTTCTTTTGGGAGGGATGCAAGTTCCATTGGTTAGAGTTAGGAGGTGTGGAAGTTGCTAGACTAAATTTCAACCATAGGGAGCAGATTGTATTAGGACCAATCGGATTTGTATCCATCGCAAACGGCTGCTCTCTTGAGGAGAGCCTCTTCACAGCAATACCTCCTCCCCAATGCCCACCTGCTCTCGCACGGAATACGTCAACGCATGCTTCTGTTTTGATATTGGAGCTGGTGTTTATACTCTAGAGATAAGGGATCTGTGCGAATTTTTAGGGAGGACCTCGCGTCGACAGCGGGCTACCCGTTTTCTTCTTGTGTCTCTCCACGAGGCGTATTGACGGTGGATTGTAGGAGCGTAGATGTCTGGATGTCAGTTATTGAATTCAGGAGACGATAGAAACACTTTATTACAAAACACACATGCACTATAATATTAAAGTAAATCGTATTCCTCTCGGGCAGGAGTACTGATAATGATCGAACTTGCGCCCTACTTCGCGCAGACCGATTACACGGAGGGTACTCGAGTCACACACTGCACATCTGATACAGGGTGATTCTGGAGCTACGCCCGTCGAAGGATGCGGCCTGGTACCCCGTGACGAGGACAACCCCCCAGCAGTGCCCCACCGAATTTTATGGCCTTTTCCGGAAAAAGGTATGAATCCTGGGCCGAACGTAGCGAATTGAGGTCGAGTCCCCGCAGTCGAGGGTGAAATATCCATTACAGCGTATTAAGAAATTCTTTTCTTCATCGCATCGAAAGGGACGTGACGCCAATGGATTCCTTATGTTTTTCTGATGAAAATCATACCAAATGTCATGCAAATCGGACTACTTTGACACAAGCTATTTGTACTCCTTTTGTAAAAGTTGTCCTATTTACACGATTTTTGGCATGATTTTCATCGGAAAAATATGAGGCATCCTTCGGTGTCACTTCCATATCGATACGATAAGAAATAAAGAATTATTTTATTTCTGGAACAGGTATGAATCCTCGGCCGACCCCGGAAAATTGTGGTCGACCCCCCGCAGTCGAGGGTGAAAATGTGAAATATTCCTTGCAGCGTAGTAAGAAATTCTTCATTCTTTATCGCATCGAAAAGGCTGTGACGCCAAAGGATTCGTTATGTTTTTCCGATGACGATCGTACCAAATTTCGTGTAAATCGGACTATTTTTAACCAAGTCAAATCAGCTTGAAATGATACAAATCGATTTTCCATGGAATTTCCTTTATCAAGGTCCGAATTACGTCGTTCTTGGTGTTAGTTTCATCGGCGAAACGTGCGGAATCGATGGGTGTCGTTTTCGCAAAGATCTGATAAGAAATGCGCTAGTCGAAGATTGTTCACTTCTTAATAGGCACTCGAACCCCTTTGAGGGTCGAAAGTCATAAAATCGGGTGAGGCACTGCGAAGGGCTGTCCTCGCCAGGGGGTACCAGGCCGCATCTCCTTGACGGGCGTTGCTCCAGATTTACCCTGTGTCTGTTTCAGCAATAAAATAATCCTTTACTCTTTATCGTATGGATATGGACGTGTGGCCGATGGATTCCTTGGGATTTTCCGATGAAAATCATGCCAAATATCGTGTAAATAGGACAACTTTTACAAAAGGAGTACAAATAGCTTGTGTCAAAGTAGTCCGATTTGCATGACATTTGGTATGATTTTCATCAGAAAAACATAAGGAATCCATTGGCGTCGCGTCCCTTTCGATGCGATGAAGAAAAGAATTTTTTAATACGCTGTAATGGATATTTCACCCTCGACTGCGGGGGCTCGACCTCAATTCGCTACGTTCAGCTCAGGATTCATACCTTTTTCCGGAGAAAGCCATAAAATTCTGTGAGGCACTGCTGGGGGGTTGTCCTCGTCACGGGGTACCAGGCCGCATCCTTCGACGGGCGTAGCTCCAGATTCACCCTGTATCATATGTGCAGTGTGTGACTCGAGTACCCTCCGTCTAATCGGTCTGCGCGAAGTAGGGCGCAAGTTCGATCATTATCAGTACTCCTGCCCGAGAGGAATACGATTTACTTTAATATTATAGTGCATGTGTGTTTTGTAATAAAGTGTTTCTATTGTCTCCTGAATTCAATAACTGGCATCCAGACATCTACGCTCCTACAATCCACCGTCAATACGCCTCGTGGAGAGATACAAGAAGAAAACGGGTAGCCCGCTGTCGACGCGAGGTCCTCCCTAAAAATTCACACAGATCCTTTATCTCTCGAGTATAAACACCAGCTCCAATATCAAAACGGAAGCATGCGTTGACGTATTCCGTGCGAGAGCAGGTGGGCATTGGGGGGGGGAGGTTTTGCTGTGAAGAGGCTCTCCTCAAGAGAGCAGCCGTTTGCGAGGGATGCAAATCCGATTGGTCCTAATACAATCTGCCCCCTATGGCTGAAATTTGGTCTAGCAACTTTCACACCTCCTAACTCTAACCAATCGAACTTGCATCCCTCCCAAAAGAACCGGCCATCCGAGCGTAGGAGCAAGTGCAAAATAAAAGTAACGGTGTGCTTCTCGATACCGCAGATGTACCTACCTAAGTATCATTTCTGACGGAAAAGAATTGTCCAGCCTTTGGGCCTGCCATTCCCGGCGTAGACCTTTGGCAGGTAGGTATCTGTTTCAATAGACAAGGCCACCCGTGGCGCCAGCAAGACTGTCCCCGGTCCTTGCTATTCCGGCGGGTTTTCTTCCATGGAAAATCAGTAAATTTGCAAGTGCAATATCTTAAAAACCAGTGGAAATAAAGTGTATACATTATAGCTTATTGAATTTGTCTTGGAACGCACTATCAAGTGACCTCTTCAAAAAAATAGTTCCATTTAAAAAACCGAACTTGACCATCGTATCTTCTAAAGTAAAAATCGAAGAGAAAATTCGTCTGCGCTAATATGTTGACCCCCTCGAACTATGCGATTCCATATTTTTTTTATTTTTTTATCTCCAATATTTTAAGAGATATCCATCTGTTCAGTCTTCCCGCGGACACCCTGTATATCGGACGTGGCTATGAGGGGACCCGACGACATGAAATGTGTGCAGAATCATAGTAGCCTAACGTCCGTGTGCATTTTATAAATAGAAAATTCTTTTATCCCAGGGAGATTCGAACCCGCGACCTGTAGCACCGTAGACGAACAATTTACCGCTGCAGCTACAACCGTTGATTATGAAAATTTCTTCCGTATTCGAACTTATACTTCTACCGTGCAACACTTTACACTCAAATTATTCAAAAACGAAGATTCGTTTTGACAAACCCCATTACATCTCCTTAATCGTGGAGCCGGATATCTTACAACAAACTCATTTCGACGCTTGATGTTGTATTAAGTTGATTCATATTCTGTTATGAAATATCTTGTGTAGTACAAGAAAATAATTTTTTTTTAGTTTTTAGCGCATTTTTAATACAATTGTTTAACTTAATTTTTTTTATATATTTTTTTATTTTCTAGTTTTTAATGTTTGTGGATTTACATTTCACAGCTCAGACTTCTTTACAAATATCTTTTGTTGCTGTATATAGTTTATGAATTTGTTTAAACCATATAATGTAAATTAGGTAATTGTATTAATTACTTGTGTCAGATATTGTCCAAGTTCGCATATATTCCCTCGGAAGTGGCCTATGGAATCTTAGACTGTATTCTGTGTGTCGACATTTCATGAACGCTCCGCGTAATTCCGTTTCCAGGGCGGATCGTTGCAGGAACGTTGCTGAGCAGCGTATCTGCAACGTTCACACAGAATACGAGACTTCTATATTTCCACTCGACGATGCGGAACGTTTTTATTAGGGATAATAAATTAAATGGCATTAGGAGGGACACTGGCAGTAATTGGGACATGTAATACTTCTTTACAAATATCTCTTGTTGCTGTGTATAGTTTATGAATTTGTTTAAACCATATAATGTTAATTAAGTAATTGTATTAGTTACTTATGTCAGATATTGTCCACATTCGCATATATTCCCTCGGTGGTGGCCTGTGGAATATTAGACTGTATTCTGTGTGTCGACATTTCAAGAACGCTCCGCGTAATTCCATATGCAGGGCGGATTGTTGCAGGAACGTTGCTGAGCAGTATGTGCGCAATATTCCACGGCAATGTGTGCGCAATATTCCCGAAACATTGCACAAACGTGGCCATTGCAATATTGCACGGCAATATGTGCGCAATATTCCAGGAACATTGCACAGGCGTGTCCATTGCAATATTTCACTGCAATGTTTCCACAGTGTTGCAGTAATATTGCAATGCAACCTGAAACCAAACGGCAACATTGCAATGTACTGCAACGATTGTTCCTGCAACGAAGTGTGCTGTAGGGGTATCGGCACATGTAGCAATTTGACAGACTACTCTGCTTATACATATATTGAAACGATAAACACTATTACACCATGTTCTTAAATGTCATTTGATCCAAAAGAACGAATCAATCAATAATATCGACGTTAAATAATCGAAATAGACCAAAAAATAATGATAGAAAAATATTTACTTATCTGGTACGCGACAAATAGGTCCTTGTTTACAACCACACGATTCGCTGTCGCGGGCGCTATTAAAATGGGCGACAGAGAGGCGTGATCAATTCACACGGAAAAAATAATTTAAAGTACAACGCTCTTTTCATTTTGAAAACATAACCATCGGAACAACTTACCCCCGGTTTCCCCTACTTTCCGAATTTCACTTATCGTTATTGAATATTACTGAAATCTATAATAAATCTATTAGTAACAATCAATTGTTTATATTAATTTGACAACAAACTATAATCAATTGTATGAAGTGGATTTTACTGTCACTTTGTTAAAAAATTATTTAAACAAATTTTTGATGAACAATCCTTCTAACATTTTTTTATGCCAATAATCTTTATTTTCGTCTCCGATAGATGTGCAATGGTTAGTTTAATTATGTATTTGCAGCATTTGCCGCGGATTTTAATAAATTAGTAAATAATGTTGGTTTCTTACTGTTATCTGCCATTTTTTAGCAACTATTCCGTAGTATCGCATTATATACAGTATAATGTTACTTTCTAGACTCGTAAAATATAAATTTATAGCGTTAGGACTGTAAGAAACAACATTTTTCCCCCGTATGATCCCGCGGGGATTCGTAATCAGCGATACCTAATATCCCAGTATAGCAAGTTTCGTTAATTTTCATTTCGATTAGGCGTGGGAATCGATTTTCGTCCACTACTATCCCATTTTCTCCCACTGTGGGACGTGGCCGTACGGAAACTCTGCCTTTTCCCCTCCAATCCTACGGCCCCCCTCGCCTAAAATGGCAACTTACGCTCCGTTTATATTTATTTTCACTTACAATCAGTGTACATTCCACTGAATACGACCCCCCCCCCCCTGTTTATTTATTAGTTAATAAACTTTTGTAAACGGTTTAACTCGCTTTAATTTTGAAAACAGATAATCAAATATTAAATACATAAATGTGATTCGAAAACCTTGAAGAGATTCAACTTGAAATTATAATAACGAATACTACGTATACGAATTTTGGATATTTATGGATATAAGTATAATTAAACATCTTGTGAATAGTAAAGATAAATTGGGCAATTACGTATTCTCTTTATTTATTACAATTGTCAAAAATTGTGAAACCGAGAATACATTTCTTTAATACATTAAGACTATCAAATTGGCTAATTTGTTTGCATTAATTTCTGAGTATGGAAAGAACTAGACCTAAGTTGTATTTCGAA
Organism: Andrena camellia; assembly: GCA_029448645.1. Taxonomy (NCBI): domain Eukaryota; kingdom Metazoa; phylum Arthropoda; class Insecta; order Hymenoptera; family Andrenidae; genus Andrena; species Andrena camellia. The sequence continues at coordinate 17,097,557 of CM055680.1, forward strand.
ACATCTATATATGTTCTTGTTTTTAACAGACCATACAATTTTCATGAACTAACTCGTTCGTGATTAAACGACGACTTTAAGCCGATCTTACATAATATGATAATAGAATATCAAGACTACAGTGTTACTTACTGAAGTAAGGGCTAATCATGTAAGGAACAACACCACCCGGCCATCTAGTGGAGTCCGCTTTGAGTCCATTTTTCTCCAGTTGAGTTGGAAACAGTATGTCACCTTCTGCATAGTTACCCAGCTCTTCAGGATTGCGATCCCAACCCTCGTTCCAGTTTGCCACGATTGCTCCAGTTTCGCTGTCCGGGAACCGATACAATATCTCTCCAAAATGTTGAAGATGAGCAATCACTCCTTCCGGACTATCTACTGAATCGTCTAGGACGTCACGGCGTTGGAACTGCCAAGCCTTCACAGAAGTCAGAAGGATAAGCGTAAACGAACAAGTGATTGTCCAACGAGTCATGGCGAGGTTCTTCAGGAAGCTAGACTTCCAAAAAAATAGATCTCCGCTAGTATTCAAAGCGATTCCACTGGCAAAAATTGGTCAGCCATTCTTGATTTTATACGTACGCGAGAAACCCCACCCTCCGTCCTGTTTGATACTTCCGTGCGGAAGCGATCGGGGACAGTGGCTGATAACCGTGGACTTTGGGTAACAGGAAGTTAAAATTCACCGGTTTGATTTCTCGAGCACTCCCACGACACGCCAGATAATGTGTATTGCTATCGTATATGTTAACGCCCATTAAAATGCATATTACGAGGATCGCGTTACAAGACTTGTTTAAGATATAAGTAAAATTTACTTTACTCTCGATCATTTCGTTAGTCCAACTTTGTTGGACTAATTTTCCAAATAAATAAAAATTTGCATGTACTATGAAAGAAGTGGACCATAACCTTCTAAGGAAGACATTCAGAATTTAATGCTAACACATTTCTGTGAATATTTTTAAATTTTTATGAAAGCATTGACATGCTTCGAAATGCAGTAAACACATGTTGTGATGATCTTTAGAAATTTATTATTAGAGTATTTAGCCGCCGCTATTAAATCGCTATTAAATTTTCATTTTATCTATCGTATGAAACGAAGAGCCTAGGGAGAAGCAGTATCCGAACTTTATTTTTTCCTCATTTTACATTATAAAAAAAAATCATACGAATCCAATAGAGACTAATAGAAACTAATAGAAACAATTCACTCTAAATAAAAGAATAAAAATATTAACAGATGCAAAAAAGCAATTGTGTCTAACTTAATACTGTCACTGATTCACGTTACTGCGGGAAGTATCAAAATATTATTTACACATCGTTACAGAAGGTCTTTCACACCGCTTGAAATTACCATCCTCCTTCGCACTTTATTCACATGCAAATGTGACTGAGCAAATCTCTATCATCGATACAGTACATTTCCTGAGAACCTTGCCTGAAGATCCTTCACAGCGATGACTATGACTACCCAAGGTAAGTAATAAATTCTATCAATCATATTCCTTTCTACTTGTCATGGATTATGATATCTTTCATTGAGAAATTTACGTAAAAATCTATTTATATATAACGATAGCCATTCATAACAACTGTCACATTTTCTTGTTTTTCCTTCGAATATGTAATAGGCGATAATATATTATCCCCATAAAATTACTCTTTTTTAAAAAAAGGTACAAAAAAGAGCGCCAAGTATATAATCTCATCAAAAAAAATCCCATTTAAAAACATTGTCGTAAATTAATATAAATTTATTAATGTACTATATTTAACTTTACAAAAGTAATGATATACAAAAATTGAGCCAATTATCACAATGGCTATTTATACAAAGAAAAAAATGTATTAAGTAATATTAAGCAGATATATTTTTATACAAATAAATATTTTAATTCGAATAAATATTTTATTCCAAATACTTGGCGCTGCGAAACCGAAAAAACGTTAATTGTCTTGGTTAATAAATAAAACGAGACAAGGCACCACTGAGACAAGAAAGAAAGAAAAAGATTTTAATGCAATTTATATATATATTTATTCAGTTTAGCAACACCAATTCGGAGAGCAGCGCCAAGTATTTTGATTAAAATATTTATTCGTATTAAAATATTTATTTGTATAAAAATATATCTGCTTAATATTACTTAACACATTTGTCTCTTTGTATAAATAGCCATTGTGATAATTGGCGCAATTTTTGTATATCATTACTTTTGTAAAGTTAAATATAGCACATTAATAAATTTATATTAATTTACGACAATGTTTTTAAATGGGATTCTTTTTGATGAGATTATATACTTGGCGCTCTTTTTTGTACCTTTTTTTAAAAAAAGGTAATTTTGTGGGGATTTCATACCTTTTGTATTATTGATGACTGGATAATTTTTCCATCCCCACAGGGTTATTTTTTTTAAGAATATATTATATTGTCTTCCAAACTACGCACGCCTGCAAAGCTACAAGACAATTGGATTGGTAGAATTGGTTTAAATTTGATATTCCAGATATGAACCAAACATGTAAGAAGCAAACAGATGATTGACGCTGAATAAAATCGTTTAATAAAATCGTTTAATTAATATAAAACTATGTCCCATTTATTTTTTTTCCTCCTCTAAATTATACAGTTTTCCATATTCATATTAAAATTCGATTTAAATTGTATATACATATTTCTTAAAACTCTAAAATAGAATTACACATGAAAATGTGCTTATTTTTTCATTTGCTCGTGCAGCAGGGTTACTTTCTCTTTCGCTTCTGCTTCGATTATCTGTAAATATATAAAAACCACATTATCCGCAAGACAGAAAAATAGGGTTATGCGCGAAGTGCGAATGTTTAGCGTCTTGTTTCGTAAATAATAATTTAACACATGTTTTCTTATAAATGTTAATGTTCGCAGGAGCATGCATGATCGCCTAGGCTGTGCGGAGATGGAGCTGAAGAAAGTATCGCATGTATCCTGTTTATGCATACGTTACGTTTAATTTTGTACTAATGTTCTATTTGTTTTCAGCGCTAACACAATACGGAATGTGGTGATTCTGCAGAAAAACGAAGTCGAAAATATAGGAAATTTTCTGATATCGCACCTAATATGTACCACTGGTTACGGGACGTATTGTATATGGATTTATAAATGTAAATATTGAATGTTCTTCGTTGAATTTATATGCGCTACTTATATTATTCTGTAACGATGTTAAAGAATAAATAAATATTTTTGGAAATAAGTAGAATTAATTATTTAATGAACTGCAGAATCTGCTGGCAGGTTATATAGGGATAGGGATACACCTACAGCAATCACGGTACACATGTGTTGGTGCGTAGGGACGGCCGTGTGACGTCACGGGTAGGGAATTGTTTGCCAATTCTGACCCTCAGATGGCGCTGTTAGACGTGTCAGGCGAACGACAGGTACTGCTGCCCATCTGACGTCAGGTCCTGATGTCAGGCTCTGTACCAGTGATGCCAGAATGAGGACGGGTTCCCTCGAGAATTTCCCCCACCACGCGCGCACACTACGCCGGAGCTGCGTGTCCGTGAGCTCGGCGCTTCGGACAATGTCGAGAAGACGAGAGAGAAAACGAATGTGTGTCTTTCTCTCTCGCTCTTGAAACGCTGTGATCCAAAGTGAGGCGCAAGCGACACGCGCCACGCGCGATCTTCTTGAGTGCCTCGAGATACACTTTTTACTTTCTGACATATGTATAATACTCTTGTAATGAAAAAAAATATGCAAAAAGTTTTGTTACGGAAATCACGTTTTAAGACCTCCTGATTACGTTTTGACTATTTAGAAAAGAGCTTTTTTTTAAATATCTCATATTTGTTAACACGATTACGTTTAAACGGCAAAATGGATTTCAATGAAACTTTATATTTAAATTTTACATTCTTGTCTTAATATTCTTGATCCGATTATATCGCGAAAAATGATAATTACCCATTATGGTTCTTCGATTTTTCAGATATACGATCTAAATTCTACATAAAAAGAGTTAATAAAAATTCTTCTGTAACTTCTTTAACAAAGAAAAATGTACATTCATAATTTCTTGTTTTCATTTTACATTTTCGTACATTTTATTTGAACTATTCCTATTTTTCAAACCTAAAAATGAATTTTTTAGTAAAAGATGAATATTTTGATACTGTACATTGGTGAACTTTCTTAAAATTAGAATCCACTCTTGGCCAGTACCGTGGACGCTGTAGCAACCTTCGATAAAATATATTTTTTCAGAGTATGATCTAAAAATCTAAAATCTAAACGTAATCACATTTCTCGATAGATTTTTCGATAATTATATCAAGTTGCGACAAAGAATCATGCACTATTTACAAATTAATTACGTGCAGCGTGCACGCTACCGCTCGATGGAAACTACGGGAAAGTGGTGGTCCCTTCCATCGGGAGGGAAATGTAAACAATTGGTTATGCAAAGCTAACATCGCGAAACATGTTGTACACTAAAATGTACAAAAACATTACAAAAATAGAAAAGAAAGGCAGCACGTAAATATATCAATTGGGTTGGATATATTGACGAGATGTAAGACTGAAATAAGTAATGCTACAATTGTTTACATTTCCAAAGGATAGAAAGCACGCAGAGGAATTTACTATAATACATGCGACAGAATTTCGAGATAATTGTTACATATAAAATGAATATAATTAAGAACATTACATTTATTTGTACAATTATCTCGAAGTTCTCTCTATAAATCATATGTACAGCAAGCACGCGAATTTATTGCAAGGATAGAACAAGAATTGCGTGAGGTAAATCGAACAACTATTTACATATTCGCGATGTCCAAAAATGGAATGAAATAGAAAATGGATGAAATTGATAATATTCTGGACATCACCAATTTGCATTACCCGACGTAGAAGGAAAATCCGCGAGGCCATCAACGGCATGTAAACGTAAACTACTCTTTTGCTTCTTCGCAAAAGTTGCATATAAATTCTCAGATGACATGAGAGATAGATGTTTGTCATCTACCTCCATGGTCTGAGCTGTTTCCCCGTGCGCCTTTAATGCCGATTTTGTTACGCACATGGCATTAACGGTGGTCGAACAAAGTCGGTTTCGTTTCTTGTTCTTTATGTCGGGAAGCATGGAAAACGATCTTTCAGCATCGGCGTTTGAATTTGGAAGACTTCTAATGGAATTTAATAATTCCTGCAAACATGGATATTTAAATGAGCCTTGATCATTTCGCGTTAACAACACCGTTTTCCAAACATCATCAAAAGCTAATGTACAAAGCATCTGCTTGTCTCTATTTGAAAAATTCAGGTGCAATGTCGACCATTCTTTTTGCAAACCGTCTTCGTCGAAACCGCCCAATTTCTGAGCAATAAAGAGAACACTTTTGAAGGAAGTGTCTCTGTCATTATCTACTAATGCCAAACGAGGCTCAAAAACACATAACTTGCTCAGAAATGCGTCATCGATTGGCAATCGATTACGAATTTCGTTTGCAGCCGTTATGTAAAACTTAATACAATTTTCTCGAACGGTTTGGACAACATCGGGTTTGCCTTCTGCAACTAACTGACAAAGAAAAGTGTCACAATCCGGACCTAAATGAATACTATTAAATGCGATTTGATTATCGCCTCTTGAAAAATCTATTAATTTTACTGAATCCATGTGCTTCAAAAGCTGCGGTTTCAAAAAATGACGTAAAATATTGTACAAAAGAGTTTTGGCAGTATTTTGAAGCAAATGGATTCTTGTTTGTTGCGACTGAAAGAATAAACTAAACTCATTAAAATACTCTAGAACGTATTTCAAAAACAGAAGATATGCTTTCGCTTCTGGATTTTGCACAATGATAAGCAGATCTTCCCCAGACTTTGTCTTCTCACTTACGACCAATTCTTGCAGAAAGTGCAACACACTGTCCCAATTTTCTAAAAGTGTAACTACGGATGAGTAACGCGATAACCATCGCGTAGTACACAGTTTTAAAATTTTGCGGTCAGTAGATTGAAAACATTGCTGAAATTCGCGAAAAATGGCCGAGCGTTTGGGACTGCTATAAATGAATGTTGCGACTTTCCGTAATAATTCCTCGCAGACCTCGGGAATGGTAGCGCATGCTGCATGCACTACCAATGCAGAGGAGTGACATGGACACGGCATGGTCAAAAAATTTTCACCGCGAATTTCTGCAAGTTTGGTCTTGAATGACGAGTGACGCCCTGTCATGACAGAAGCGTTATCACACGACAAAGCAAGAATGTTTTCGAACGGAATTTGCTTTTTCCACATGGAGTTCCTAAATGAGGTAAATATTTTATCGGCAGTACATTCTCGCGCGTCAAGATTAATTAATTCTACTAATTCCGTTCGAACATCCAAAGTCTCGGGTGCGACATACCGAACAATAAACGACATCCATTTCTTATTGGTAAAGTCGGATGTCTCATCAATAAATACTGAAAACTTAGAATTCTGTAAAACATGACTAAGACGCTCTGTTTCCCGAGGACACAGAACGTTCGATATAATACTAGAACACTTTGTTCGACCACACGTCATATGTTTCAAAACATCAGGATTTTTCCCAACGTCTTGGAAAAATGTAAGAATCGCCATATTTTTCTCGGCTATTAATGCAGCAAAACGAATTTCCGCGACTTTTTTTTGTTCATCAAATGACAAAGGCGATTCCTCGCATTGCGATCTGAAATCGTTTGATTTCCTCACATCCATTCCATTTTTTTCACAGTTTTTGATGTGGCACTTAGAATCCGCGTGACGTTGGATTTGCGACGTCCCGCAAGCAAATGATTTTTTACAAACCGAACAGAAACACGAAAAAGGATCATTGGCAACCTTATTCAACCAGCGCTTGAAATCCTCAAGCCATTGAGGCATAAAAATCTTTCTCGAGACCTTAGCATGCACAGTTTTCCGCGAAATTTTTTTAGATGAAAAATATTTAGGTCTCACTGATTCCGCATGCCTTTTAACGCTCGAGGAGCCGCAAGAAAAAGTTTTCTCGCATGAAGAACAGTAGAAAAGGCTTTTATCATTAGGTACTCTGCGAATCCACGATCGGAACTTCTCATTCGTTTCCCACAACGGCCGATAAACAGGAGTAGTCCTTTTACCTGTTTTCTCAAACGTTTCCATCGTACAAAGGATTGGATACAAAGGAGTATATTTTATTAATAATTAACTCAGATGTGTTTCATATTTCTAATCATTATAAGTTAGAATATGCTTCAACGTGTCTAATATTTTCTTGTTGTTTTACTTGCTATACAATTACGGTCTACTTCCACTTATACCTAACATAGGCAAAGTGCATACCAAAGACTTTCAAAATGTTGTAGCTTACATGTATATTCGTTAGTTTTATCTCATAAATCACGAAATAATCACGAAAAAAAATCACGCTTAAAAATAAATTCTCAAGATAAAACTAACGAATGTGCATGTAAGCTACAACATTTTGAAAGTCTTTGCCTATGTTAAGTATAAGTGGAAGTAGACCGTAATTGTATAGCAAGTAAAACAACAAGAAAATATTAGATACATTGAAGCATATTCGAACTTATAATGATTAGAAATATGAAACAACATTAGATGTTCCAACAAGAAGATATTAGACACGTTGAAACATATTCTATAACTTATAACGCCAACAATTAGAAATATCAAACATATCTGAGTTGAACGTAAACGAACATGTAAACTACAACATTATGAAAGCCTTTGATAGGCACTTTGCCTACGTTAACTATCAGTAGAAGTATACTGTAACTGTATAGCAAGTAATACAACAAGAAGATATTAGACACATTGAAGCATATTCTAATAACTTGTTCATGAATTTTAATCATGAATGAATTATACTAACGAATAAAGATAAAGATAACTGGGCTAGAGTAAACGATAATAAAAACGATAATAATAACTCTGCTATGAGTATATATATAATCAAGCACAATGAAGAAAATCGATATAACTGCTTCTAAACAAATTCTTATTGCAAAATTACATTTGTTCCATCACGATAGTAGTGGAACAACAACGAAAGTGGAAAATTTCTACATCAAAGCAATGCCTACTACTAAAATACAAATGGGGAATCACTGTTATAAACTTAAGGCAGCGATTTTCCACCACGGTAAAAGTGTTGCCGATGGCCATTACACGAGTATGGTAAGGGGTAAGGGCGCAACGTGGGTATCCGTTGATTTACAAGTAGAAAAACAAGCTTGGCCACGAAATGCTAAAAATGCATACATATTTTTCTTCGAAAGGTGTTAATTGTGGTTGTTATTACACTTCGATGTTAAATACGTTCAGCGCCATAAGCTGCTTCGCGCACCATGTATTATACACAAAGTACTATACGTATAATACATATAGATTGGCAATGTGGTGCACATGGTTTCTTTTCGTAGTTGTTAAATTTATGTAGAATGTATCCTTAATTCTGTCCCGTGATAATTTGTAAGTTATAATAATATTAAAAATTATCTGAAGTCATTCCCTAGTATGCAAATTATGTTTGTAAAAAGAAGTGAGATCCCCCCAAAAACTTCAAAAATGTAAAAAATTACGCCAAGTACGTGAAATCAAATAAATCACAAAAATAGAAGATAAGAATAATAATTACAAAATAAAAAAAAAAAGTGAAATCAGAATGAGCTGCCAGTACATAAAGGTGCTTTCCAACTGCGCTTAAGATGACACAACTACATATACATAGCTAAAATGTTGAGTTCATAAATTCCATTACTCATATCACAGACATTTTAATTAACGCATGAAAAAGAATCCCATTTAAAAACATTGTCGTAAATTAACTAATAGCTTTACAAAATTAATGATATACAAAAATTGCGCCAATTTTAACAATGGCTATTTATACAAAGAAAAAATGTATTAAATAATATTAAGCAGTTATATTTTTATACAAATAAATATTTTAATACGAATAAATATTTTATTCAAAATACTTGGCGCTGCGAAACCGAAAAAATGTTAATTGTCTTAGTATTATTAATAATCTACAATAACTCCCTTACAATCGAAAATACATAAATATATACATATACATACGAGTATTAGAAACGCAGTCAGCTTTATAGAGAGATTGAGAGAAAAAGATTATTGCAATTTATACATATTTATTCAGTTTAGCAACACCAATTCGGAGAGCAGCGCCAAGTATTTTGAATAAAATATTTATTCGTATTAAAATATTTTTTTGTATAAAAATATAACTGCTTAATATTATTTAATACATTTTTTCTTTGTATAAATAGCCATTGTTAAAATTGGCGCAATTTTTGTATATCATTAATTTTGTAAAGCTATTAGTTAATTTACGACAATGTTTTTAAATGGGATTCTTTTTCATGGGTTAATTAAAATGTCCGTGATATGAGTAATGGAATTTATGAACTCAACATTTTAGCTATGTATATGTAGTTGTGTCATCTGAAGCGCAGTTGGAAAGCACCTTTATGTACTGGCAGCTCATTCTGATTTCACATCTTTTTTTTATTTTGTAATTATTATTCTTATCTTCTATTTTTGTGATTTATTTGATTTCACGTACTTGGCGTAATTTTTTACTTTTTTGAAGTTTTTGGGGGGATATTGCTTACACCACGCACATCGTATGATAGCATAATTGCCGCATATGGAACAACGAGGTGGATGTATGAAATCTTGTAGTGAAAAAGCGAAATTTACTGGATTTTCAAACTGATTTGGTTTCTCAACAATATATCCACTTTTATACCATGCGTAAGCAAACACATCGTGATACTTTGGTGATGAAAGTTGATTATGAATAAGAGACTGTAATTTAATGACATTATTCCTTGCATTTAGCTGCACATCGTAATTAAACAATAATACAAGGTCGGAAAATTTTCGTACAAAGCTTTTCCATATCCGGAAACCATATACATCAAGCGGTTGTATCATTCCTGTAGTTTTTTTCGGTATTGTGAATATTTCCACATGTTGATTAGCTGGTATACCGTTTCGTAATGTAGATGGACAGTGACCAGTCCACGAATCCAATAACAAAACGCTTCGAGATCCCGCATGTGGTAGATATACGTTTGTTAACCATTCCATAACCAGTTCACCTGTTAACTTTCCAGATGTGGACGCCTGTATATAAACATTCCACGGTCGAAACAAAGATTGTTGTACACGTGGACCAAAATTACCATCCTTTTCCTGCAGAACAATAAATAGCGGAGAGAGTAGTTTCCCAGAAGCTGATATTGTGGGGAATATGGTATAGCTATGTGTAGTAGCGGATATAGATTGTACGACTGCTGTAACACTTTTGGTTCCTTGTTCAGCTAAAGTACGGCCCGAATGTAATTCTAGATTGAATCCGCTGTCATCAGCATTGAATGTATTGTTTGTTCCGATATCTCTAATACGAGGTTTTACATTATTCACAAAAGTCGAAGCAATTTCATTTAATTGCGTGGTATCTGTACCGTGTGATCTGGTAATAAATTTGTTCACTTGTCTTGAAACTATTTTATACGTTCTGTTAAAATTCCAGATCCAATGTCGAAATGCTTTAAAATTTTCCAAACCTGTCTCTTCATTAGCTTGTAAGGCCCATCTTCGAAGGTCCAAATCATGAATAGTGGCACGAGTTTCAATCCCGTCAACAAACTTATTATACACATGTTCAGAAATTTGTAACAATTTTTCCCGACGTGTCCCTCCCCTGTTCACCGTTTCTTCCCACCTAATGAAAACAAGGCAATTTTGCATAGATATGAAACAAATAGATACGAAGCACCTTAACATAACAGTACATCCTTTACCACTCACCTATACAATTGATATACGGATGAAACTTTTCGAAATTTATGTTGGACAGATTGTAAAGAAAGCCGTCTCTTCTTACCACTTTTCCAAAATGCAACAGCCTCTGTTTTATATTCTAAAGTCACAATACCTCCTTCTTCTGGTATACACTGCTCTTCTTCGAACTCTATCGGTTCTAAAAATTCTTCGCGTGTAGGTACATATATATCATCCACAAATTCTACAGAATGTGGTCTAAACGGTTCCAAAAATTCTAATGTAACATCAGCTTCCATTGAAAATGATGTGTCTTCTTGCGATTTAATAAGCATGTCTTTTATTATGTCGTGTAACTCCATTTCTCTATTATTAATAGGCGTCTCATTATTATTCTCAATTAGGAATATTGTCATAAGTAAACGAATTACATTTGCAGGATGTATGGGAACCATTTTCAACACTACACGTTTGTTACACAGAATCAACGTACATTTACTGTTAACATCTATACTTAAACTACAATTAACTAGTATTTCTTATTGTTAATGAGTCTTTACTCGTCAAATGCCTTCGATACTACTGACAATAATAACGAGTCGAAGCATTTATTACTTTTGTCGTCAGGACAAACCTATAGAACTGATAATACCTATCTTATACGTATATATATATATATATATATATATATATATATATATATATATATATATATGGCATATGTGTATGTATCTTACTTTATCACGTCTGAAGAAAACATGTTTTGACAGTGATATGTCTTACTAAAATTGATCATCTTTATTTTCCTTGCAAATAATGTGTCATCCGATAAGAATACTAATATATGTATTCTCATTATTAATGCTCGAGAGAACAATAGACATGAGATAATACTTTGATGGTAGACAAAAGTAGGTATATATTCACATCACACAAGTGTTTTCAAAGTTATCTAACTATACTTAAATCGCTTATTAAACGCCTGCATTGTCTCGCTTGTTTGATGAGCAAATAAGAGAAAAGTTCGATATTTATGTTAAAAATAAAAAGTTCTACAACCTCTGGCAAAAAGTTTCCGATCAGACGCCCTAATACGAAATTTACTAAAGACATTCATGTTTTAGAACTACAAAATATTATTATATATAGTTAAAAGTGATGGGAAACTAAGAGGGGCATAGTATACGGTAAAAAACAACAAAATAGCACAAAATTCCATTTATTATCAAAGAGACACAAGAGAAAACACAAAATTTTACCTGGAAAAATGTTTCCGATTGGTAAAAATCCTGGAAAAAAGTTTCCGATCAAATTTGTCAATTTAAATTTGAGGAAATTATTTTAGGTACCTTAATATTTTGTTATGTTCCCACGTGTACGTATGACGGCTTTAACACGTTGCGGTATAGAATGATAAGATTTTTACAATCCGTAGGTTAAATTTCTTCCCACGATAATCTAATAGCTCGTCGAAGTTCTTCCTTGTTTTGTGGCTTTTTTCGCGAATAAATTTTTTCAATTTTGCCCATAAATTTTCAATAGAGTTAAGATCGGGACTATTTGCTGGCCATGTCATTGTTTTAATGCCGTTCTGTCGCGTGTAGCTTTTTACTGCTGTACTGCGATGACAGCTGGCATTATCATCTTGGAAAATGAAATTTGAAGATTCTCCAAACCAGTCTTCTATACTTGGAATTAAAAAATGTTCTAGAACATGAATATATGTTTCCGAATTAACATTCTGATAAAGAATGCATAATTTTCCCACACCTTTCTCCGTCATACAGCTCCAAATCATATAAGATTGTGGTTATTTCTGTTTACAATTTAAGCAATCGTCGTGAAACTTTTCATCGGATCTTCGCCAATCAAATGTACCTGCATCATCTCCTGCCCCAATACATACACGTGACTCATCGCTGAATATCACTTTAGACCAGTCGTGCACTGTCCAATTTGCACGTTCCTTACACCATTTTAAGCGTTCCTTCTTATGCTTTTTTGTAAGCAAAGGTTTTGATTTAGCCTTTCGAAATGAAAATCCCATCTCATTTAATCGATTTCTGACAGTACGGTCAGAAACGTTTTGTGCCCACTGATTATTTATCTCTTTCGATGTTGCTCGTCTCATATTTTTGACAATTGTTCGCAATTTTCTATCGTTTCGTCTAGTTGTTGCACGAGGACGGCCACATCGTTTTCGGTTAGTTACACTACCCGTTTCCTTATACTTACTTCTTAAATCACTAATAGTGCTTTGGCTGCACCCTATGATTTCTGCGACTCTTCTTTGACTAATTCCTTGCGTGAGAAGCTCAATTATTCTTAACTTTATATCTTTTGAATACAGCTCGCGTGATGGCATATTGCACACTTTTGACTCGCGTGTGTACTGAATGAAATAGTACTACTAGCTAACTGATATCTCAGAGGCGAACTTCTGTTTACATTATTGCGGTCTCCTCTTGTGTTTATACTTGTCGTCCACGCTTCATACATTCATGGAGCTAATTATTCGAGCCATGATCGGAAACTTTTTTCCAGGGTTTCTAAAGGCAGCCACACACGGTCCAGTCGGCCTGTCAAGTCTGCCTGCGCAGGCAGGCCTGTGCAAGTCGGCTGGACCGTGTGGATGCACTACGCGCCGCCCGGCCGGCCTGCGCAGGCCGGCCTGACGCTGCACAGTGGTCGGGATAGGCATAGTTAGTGACATTCATTGTTGTATAATTTTTAAACTATAAAAGATATCGGAATAGCGCCAAAAAACATAAAATGAAAAAATTATTCCTTTCTAATGATTTATAATTGAATATATTGTACGTCCAGTCAATGTTTTTTTTTTTTCAATTTTTTCAACTTGATTGTTATAAAAAAATTTGGAAACTGTATATTTCGGAGTTTATTTAATGGTCTTTAAGCGATTTAAATCGCTTGTTGGGAAAAGTTTTAGTTTCCAATTATAAGGAAAAACCAAATAGTACTATTAGAAATTGTGACGAAATCTACAGTTTAGTTAAACATTAGTATTCATTTATTATTCATTGATTCAACGGATTTATTCATTTCAGCGTATTAAGATATTCTTTATTCTTTATTGTATCGATATGGAAGTGATACTGATGGATTCCTTATCTTTTTCCGATGAAAATCATGCAACATTTCATGTAAATCGGACTATTTTTAACAAATTTAGCTTGAAATTATATAATTCGATTTTTCATGGAATTTCCTTCATTATGGTCCGAATTATGTCGTTATTGGTGTTAGTTTCATCGAAGAAACATAAGGAATCGGTAGGCGTCGTTTTCGCAAAGATCTGATGAGAAATGCGGAAATCCTGGACATTTCTGACTTTTTAATGGTATTCCAACACTTTCGAAGATCGAGAGTTATCAAATTCGGTGAAGCAATGGAAGATCCTGTCCTCGCCGCGGGGTACTAGGCGGCATCTCTTTGACACGCGTCGCTGGAGAATCACCCTGTAGTATACATTCAGTAGATTTCGGTAGGAGAAAGTTTATTTTTCCTGCGCAATAAGGACTGTGCAGGCCGGCCGGAGCAAATTCGAAAAACGATTCGGTCGGCCTGAAACCGCGGCCAGATCTGAACCGAACGCCACTTGAGGCTCCCTATTCTCCATTTCAGCGTAGTAAGAAATTCATCATTCCTTATCGTATCGATATGAAAGTGGCACCAATGGATTCCTGGCGTTCTCCCGATTAAAATCATAACAAATTTCATGCAAATCGAACTACTTTTACACAAGCAATTTGTATTCCTTATGTAAAAGTAGTCCGATTTACATAAAATTTGGTATGATTTTCATCAGTAAAACATAAGGAATCCATTGGTGCCACTTTCATATCGATACGATAAAGAATGAAGAATTTCTTACTACGCTGAAATGAATATTTCATATGTCGACCTTCATTCGCTACGTTCACCCGAGGATTCATACCTGTTTCAGGAAAAAATAATTATTTATTCTTTATCGTATCAATATGGAAGTGATGCCGATGGATTCCTTATGCTTTTCGCGAGCCTGGACGATCCTGGGCGATCCTGGGCGAGCCGTCTCGGTTCACCGATCCACGTGCCGCCTGATTTCACCTTAAAACCCAATTAATATGATGGTACGCGTGCTGCCCGATATTTTATCACCCGCCATAATTAATATTAAGCAAGAGAATAATCGCTAGCCACAAGCTAGTCCAGGAGGTAAACCCGGAATAGGCGGGATCTCCATAATTTTGGGAGCTGACAGTTCTAATTGGTTGCACTTTTGAGGAAGAGGAGGGTCTCCTGTCTGTGAATTCGTCGATGGAACAGGTAACCTCACCGTCCTGACGACGTGGAGAAAAAGCACAGTCAGCTGGTACCAAAAAATAGCCGCGATGATCGGACAGAGCGTCACGCCAGTGTCGCGGTTTATGACGGTATTGTCCTGTGAGTCAGTGGTGGACAACGGTACATGCGGGTACGGATGGTTACTAAATGTCAACAGATCAATGTACGACTTAACCCGAAGCGAGGAAAGTCGAAGTCCCCCCTAAAAAAGGGCACGTTGTCGATTGCCCCCTATTTCCACATCAGGTAGGCCAATGTTTCCCGAACAATGATTCGGAAATAAGTATACTTTCGGGCTTTTCCCCGAGGTCCTGGGTGAGTTGAGACATAGCCGAGCTATGTATGTGGCAGTCAAACTCGCTGAGGTCTGGTTTTTCTGCGCGCGGAAGTTACCATTTTTAAGTATGTATAGGTACGCTCTTTTTTCGCGCCTACTATTTCCGCACCTTTTCGACGGTGCTTCGAAAAAGCACCGACGGATAGTCCCGAAAAAAAAAAGGGTGGATTGGTTAGAACCAAGCGGATTTAATTTTTCTGAGCGGTCCGAAAAAATCGAGCGGGCAGAATGTGTCGAGTAGGTTGAAGCTTGGACGTTTCGGGCAATGAAAATGTTTCCAATATTTTAAGAAACGCGTATCTACTGGAGTATGAATAATGGTTGTTAATAATGTGAATAATTATAAAGTAAACTGAAAATGGAAATACACTGGTGGACTAAATTAAAGGAACACTATAATTTGCCTAAAAATTTGGTCATTTTGAAATGGCTGTATCTCCGCGAAAAATAGCCGCAAAAAATATTTTAAAAAAGCATTTTAACGCCTCAAGTTTCTAGTTTTTGATTTAGGGACACAAATTTTTTCCAGCCATTATGATACTGTTTTATCAAGATGAAGCGCAGGAAACAAAATTTTAAAAATTTAAAATACCGTCAGGCCGGCCGGAGCGTGTGGATGTATCATCCGGCCCGCCTGTCAGGCCGGACGGAGCGTATGGAGGCAGTACGGGCGTCACGTCGACTTGCACAGGCCTGCCTGCGCAGGCAAACTTGACAGGCCGACTGGACCGTGTGTGGCTGCCTTAACAATCGCAAACTTTTTTCCATGTAACATTTTGAGTTTTCCCTGGTTTCTCTTTGGTAGTAAATGGAATTTTGTGTTATTTTGTTGTTTTTTACTGTATACTATGCCCCTCTTAGTTTCCCATCACTTTTAACTACATATAATAATATTTTGTAGTTTTAAAAC
Organism: Andrena camellia; assembly: GCA_029448645.1. NCBI lineage: Eukaryota > Metazoa > Arthropoda > Insecta > Hymenoptera > Andrenidae > Andrena > Andrena camellia. The sequence continues at coordinate 17,114,004 of CM055680.1, forward strand.
ATGAATGTCTTTAGTAAATTTCGTATCAGTGCGTCTGATCGGAAACTTTTTGCCAGAGGTTGTAATAAGGATAAGTTATATCTAACAGTTCCCTTCTTCTCCTCTATTTCCACCTAATATAATTTCCCCATGTGTAATTGGAGACAAAAGTATATAAATTATATTAGTTTCTTACTACGCGTTGCGTATTATTTCCTAATAAAAGTTAGAAAAACATTGCTCGTCGTGCAACTTAAGGTACGTTACAATGGGATCCAAAAGTTTTTCGATTGTCGCGGAGCACAGTTCCGCGATACAACAATAGTTGAAATTGTATGGAAAAAAAATATGGATTATGCTGTTTCATAATTATTTAAACACCCAGTTCAGATTTCACGTGAAAACCCGAATTTTAGAAAACATTATTCATATTTTTGTTTATAACTTTTTTCTAATTGTTTAAACAATTGATAAAACCTTTACGATTTGATAGATCTAATTAAAAGAAGTAACTTTTGTCTTGAAACTTTATTTCTATCTCTTACAGATTGTGTGTGTTACGAGCCGGGGCTGCGGCAAAGCGAGAGGCCGGCGAGAAGGGTATTTCCCAAGGAATACGGTTTGTGAGTTTGTTAGTTAGAGTGCGGACGAACCTGATGCGAAATCGGGGAGCCGCTAGGATTATCGGAAGCGAGGACGAACCTGATGCGAAATCAGGGAGCCTCTAGGATGGAGTCATACGCGGACGAACCTGATTCGAAATCAGGGAGCCGCAGGAGGGTGAAACGGCGTGAACGAACCCGATGCGAAATCGGGGAGTCACTAGGATGAAGTTCACAGACGAACCTGGTGCGAAACCAGGGAGCTGTTAGGAGGTTGGATTATTCACAGACGAACCTGGTGCGAAACCAGGGAGCTGTTCGGAGGTTCGTAGACTTACAGACGAACCTGATGCGAAATCAGGGAGCTGTAGGATACGGACGAACCTAATGCGAAATCAGGGAGCCGTAGGAGGGGTGAGGTTTCGTGGACGAACCCGATGCGAAATCGGGGAGCCACTGGGTTGGAGAAGATTCCTTGTTTTGGTGAAAGGTTTTCGAACGAACCTGATGTGAAATCAGGGAGTCGCGGGAAATGTTAGTGATGCCTCGTAACTCTTAATTAAAGTTTGATACAACTCGAGCGGTAAAGTTGTATCAGTGGGTGAGTGCTACTAATATTATAAGGATCGCTGGGTAAGAGATGGGTTTAACGAATCTACTTGATTTACAACGTGAACACCATTCGTATATTGAATAGTCAATATAATACAAATGTAAGTGTCGCGATTAAATAATTAAATAGTGTGTAATTACCAATAGTTGCACGGTGTTAACGCACTGGCGATGCGGGGCGTAAGAGTGGCTATTTCAAAGTGCCAAATAGAATATAAACCGAACTCGCGGATTCTATGAGGTTAACTGTTGATTCGTAAGGAGACTCGAGCCCGATCTTACTGGATTTTAACCAACTCTGTACGAGCGTGACACGACGTTACTCTATACGTGACTGTACTGCTTTGAACCGACGAGGGTTGAAACCAAAGGGTTTATATAGTCCCAAAAATGAGTGGGGATTCGTTAGGAATCTCCATATAAGGAAATTCTTCGGGGTCGTCGTCGTGTCACTCCCGTTCTCACGGTCGAAATCCAGCTGGTCGGGATCTTGACTTCCATTAGTGGTGTGTGATAAGCGAAATGATTTTAGGGCGTTTTCCCTTCGCAGACGCGAGCTCGAAAAATGGTTGAGAGCGGCGTATGGGAAAATTCCACATACGTAACATGTGTTACAAAATAAAATCGAAAAATAGCCGAATCTTCAGGGATTAATTTCACCCCCTTACAGTGATTTTGGGCAGCAAAAAAAATTGCGTTGTAATCAGAAGGAAATCCCCTACATATCCACAAAGTTTCAGAATTTTTTGAATTTTCGGGTTCGGAATCTTCCCTTGTTAGTCAAATAGAGAGAGAGATGGAGAGAGAGAGAGAGAGAGAGAGAGAGAGAGAGAGAGAGAGGGCGTACTATACTATGTGTATATTTGTTTTTAAGTTTTTAAGACGTCTTATCGTAGACGTTTTCCAGTCTTCTGGGAAACAGCCTTCGCTTAATGATTCATTTATTATACTAACAAATTCTTCCCGTATAACAGAAAATCTCCTTTCTCAACTATTTTCAGGTACATTTACGTTACATTACACTTGTCATAACAAACTCCTTTACCATTCTCTTAAACATACCTAAGCTTCCACTCGATTTTACTTCGTCAGGTAGTGCATTATACATTAATACTCCTTCATAAAATAGACTCTTTTGGGCACTTCTCGTTTTACGAAATTCAACTGCAATATTCCCAGCTTGCCTTGTTTGCATTGCACTTTCATCGCCTACTATTCTTAGCCTACTTCTTAAATGCTCCGGAAACATATTTCTTAAAATCTTAAAAACAAATATACACGTAGTATAGTACAGCCTCTGTCTTACAGCCATAAACTGCAGCGTTTGCAGCATAGTCTCTATTTTGGTTCGTCTGTCACATTGCAATATGACTCTCATGGCTCGGTTCTGTGCTTTTTGTTGCCTACTTATCTGTGTTGCCCCCATATTAATTAATAACGTCGCACAATACTCAAAGTGAGGTGCTATGATTGTCTTATATATGACACATCTAGTATATGCTGTGACATAATTTCCCACTCGATTTAAAAAACTAGTTTTTTTTCCTATTTTCTTTATCATATAATCACAATGGTGTGTAAATCGTAGTCTATCATCGATAATTACGCCTAGATACTTTATCGTTTCCACCCGTTCTATTTCAGTTTTATCCAAGCATTTCACGGCCATACTAACCTTCAACTCCTTCCTTGTACTTCTAACTAACATATATTTCGTTTTCCCTGCGTTCATCTTCAGTCTATTAATATTCATCCATTCTTCCACAACATTAAATGCTACATTCATTTTCCTCTCCACTTCCATACAACTCTCACCCGTTACATATATTAAGGTATCGTCTGCAAATATTTTTATATTACAGTCCTCCGGACAAACATTAACGAGATCATTTATGTATATTATGAATAATAACGGGCCTAATACCGATCCTTGTGGCACTCCATATTCCGTAAACAATAACTTAGAACATACATCATTGCATTTTACTTGTTGCATTCTGTTTGTTAGATACGATCTAAACCACTTAAGAACCGCTTCTTTCAAGCCATACTGGTACAGTTTCTTTAATAACCTATCTCTATCAATCGTCTCGAATGCACGCTTGAGATCCATAAATATTACTCCTACCATTTTCCTTTCGCTAATTATCAATTTCCATTCATCTATGACTGTTTGTACTGCTGTTTCACACGAATAATTTTTCCTAAATCCCGACTGCTGTTCCGTTATAATATTATTAATCTCCAAATACCTTTCAATTTGTTTTTTAACTACTATCTCAAGTACCTTCTCATATATTGGTAGCATATTAATAGGCCTAAATTCGCTTGCTCTTCTTGGTTTCTCTACCTTAGGGATTGGAATTATCGTAGACTTTTTCCAGTCTTCTGGGAAACAGCCTTCGCTTAATGATTCATTTATTATACTAACAAATTCTTCCCGTATAACAGAAAACACCGCTTTTAATATATCACTACTTATTCCTTCTTCTGTACCCTTTTTCTTTGGTAATTCCCTAACTATTTCACCTAACTGTTCCTCCGTAACTGTTCAGGAAAGCGGCATTTTGGCGCCCTCTTCTCGACCCGGCATTAATTAGACTTTGGCAAAGGCCTGCTTGCTCCCGTGAGGCGACGCTCCTGACCCCTTCCCTCGACGCGCGATCGATGGAAGGGGGGGGGGGCTCTTTCTACCAGGAAATCGACCGCGGTTTCCTGGATCTGAGTCAGTCGTTAATTTGCTACGTTTAACCCGCTACCAAAATACTATAAGCTTGTATTTGTGTTCGCACTTCTCGTTGCTAAACCGCTTATTAACTCCTGTCAAAACGCTTTAACGCCTGCTTACTTTTACTTACATGGTTTGCTGCTGGATTGAAGCCGAATCCACGCTATAATCATACAGCTTAAGCCTATCGCTTAGGAACAAGGGCTGTAGTGCTAAAAGTGTAAAACCACTGTAAAGAACTGTGATTCCAAAACGCTTTATTGTAGATATCTGTAAATAGTATAGTTAAGTTTTAAAACTAGTGCTTAAGACTAAAGACATTAAAGTCATCGCAACCTCCTCGCGAATATCCATCTACTGCGAAGTGCGCTCTCCGTTAGTTATCTAACACTCGGTTTTAACTTCCCTGAGACGATCCTCAATTAAGCTTTAAACAGTAACCATTTCAAATATTTCCATCTCTCCTTTATTGCCAATGACATAAATAATTCTCCTACTTATACTCGTCGTATTATTTCCCTTTATAGATTTTATTATATCCTTAATACTCTGTATATAATATAAGTTGAATTTATCAGCCAAATTGCACCCTGAACTGTTATTCAATATCTCGAAATCTATATTGTCCAATGCTTTTGTCCCTACTGGTTCACCCCTGATGACTTCCTTTAAAGCTTTCCACATACTTGTAAGGTTATTCTTATTATGGTCAATTACATTCTCATAGTACTCTTTTTTCTTTTTTTTTTAATCAATTTGACTACTTCATTCCTTCTAATTTTGAATTGTTTCCAGTTTTGATCCGTATCCTCGTACAGTGCTTTTCTATACGCTTCATCTCTTTTGGTTGCTAATTCTTCTATTTCCATCGTGAACCATTCCCAAATTTTGGGGATTTTAAAGACTTTCTTGGGTGCAGAGATGTCTAGCGCCTCTACCATACTGTTTATAAGTCTCCTCGCTCTTATATTCACATCTATATGCTGGGATACTACATCTTGTTTAATCCATAAGTTATACTCGACCAGCTTCGTAAAATCGTCCGCATTAAATCTACTGTAATCCCTACCACTAATTTCTTTATATTTGTTTACATTCTTGCTCATATTACGTATTACTCTTAACCATGCATGGCCCGTTATCTTAGGTTCATGAACTACTTGTACATTTACCTCCCAATTTGCAAAGATTAAATCTATAATTGTTTTACTATTGTTCGTGATTCGTGTTGGTTCGTTAACATATTGTTTCATGCCTAGGCTCTGCATAGTTGCTAAGAGCTTATTTGTATAAAAAGAATCCGTCCTACAGTCCATATTAAAGTCTCCTACTAACATGCACTCATCTTTTATTGTTAGCTCTTCAACTACCTCCTCTAGGTATCCTATAAAATCGCCATGTGACGCACTCGGTGATTATTCGTTTATGGTGGTCAATTCCGAAGTTTCGAAGACGGTTTTTCCGAAACAACTGGTTCATTAGGCCCAGCGTGTAATAAAATTTGACATCCTTTACGACAATGTATACCTGAGGTTCCCGTTCGCTACGCATAGTGAGTTCAATATAGTGTATTTAGTTTTTACTAAAACTGCCAAAATTGAAGAATTCTAATTATCCGTATTTCACAGTTTGGTCTGTAGTTTACGTTGACAAATTTACGCCAAAATGGATCAACAATCTATAAGAAAAAGGAGTAAAAATGACTACATTTTCATATATTCTTTAAACAAATTGACGTATTATTCGTAATCTGATCACGATTGGCTGAATTTGTTATAAAAAGATGCATCACTTTCGCCTCAAAGATTTTCTCTTTGGTGCCTACTTTCCGAGATATTGCGGCGGACGAGTCTTTTTCACTCCCAACTTTGAGGGCCGCGCGCAGTCAAAGAACTACCCCTTTTGTTCCTGTGTCCCTCCGCCAAGTGTATTGACGATATAGTAAACGCGTGTGATTTTTTAATGCAAAAGGGAGGTAGAGGGATTGGAAAGATTAACAACAATACAGGACGCATTGAACAAAAAAAGGAGATGTTAATAATAATTACTGTAAAGTATTACAGTACATCATATAGTCAATGCATATCGTTAAAAATGTAATGTGTATATACATATATCCATCTTCATTAAATGTTTATGAGAATATATTAGCAATGGATTGCAAATCCGATACAACACATGATACGAGTGTCACCTGATGATGATAACCAGGTGACAAAACTCCAAATGAATACACAGGTTGATGTTTCCACATAGTCGGCAATGTTTCTCATCTGAAACGGGAAACCTGGAAATGGCCAATGTCACGCCGCTAGTACTCGGGCGAGTTTGCTCACCGTCCACTTGAATATATGTACAGTTTTCAGGTACATATGGCCAACAGTGATTTCTGGAAGACCGCTTTAAAGGCCGCCACAGACGGTCCGGCCGGACGCCGCACAGTGGTCGGGATAGGGATAGTTAGTGACATTCGTGTTGTGTAACTTTAAACTATAAAAGATATCGGAATGTCGCCAAAAAACATAAAATGAAAAAATTATTCCATTCTAATGATTTATAATTGAATATATTGTACGTTCATTTGATGTTTTTTTTTCAATTTTTTTCAATTTGTTATAAAAAAATTTGAAAACTGTTTATTTAGTAGTTTATTTAATGCTCTTTAAGCGTTTAAATCGCTTGTTGGGGAAAGTTTTAGTTTCCAATTATAAGGAAAAACCAAATAGTACTATTAGAAATTGTGACGAAATCTACAGTTTAGTTAAACATTATTATTCATTTATTATCAATTTATTCAACGGATTTATTCATTTCAGCGTATTAAGAAATTCTTTATTCTTTATTATATCGATATGGAAGTAATACCAATGGATTCCTTATGTTTTTCGGACGAAAATCATGCAACATTTCATGTAAATCGGACTATTTTTAACAAATTTAGCTTGAAATTATATAATTCGATTTTTCATGGAATTTCTTTTATTATAGTCCGAATTATGTCGTTCTTGGTGTTAGTTTCATCGGCGAAACATAAGGAATCGATAGACGTCGTTTTCGTAAAGATCTGATGAGAAATGCGGAAATCATGGACATTTCTGACTTTTTAATGGTATTCCAACCCTTCCGAAGGTCGAGAGCCATCAAATTCGGGGAGGCACTGGGGGGTCCTGTCCTCGCGACAGGGTACCAGGCGGCATCTCTTTGACAGGTGTCGCTGGAGAATCATCATGTAGTATACATTCAGTAGATTTAGGGGTATTCTTCTATGCTTAAAAAAATATATCTCAACGTGCGAATGCGGCCATGCCTGGGCGCCAAGACCAATCTGAACTTGCAGCGCAAAGCACGAGGTAAAAAGGGGCCCGTGGAAAGGGGTTGAATAGTGGAATTTGTGGAACCATGTTTGTAACTGTGATTACAAGAAAATGAGGAACAGTAATATTAAACGGGAGCAAATGCCTTTCAGCGTTAGGAATCACGGGGAATGTGAACTGCACACGAGAGAAGTAACCGAAAAAAAATTCCCGCAATTCATATTGGTTTTACCGTACGCGTCAAGCATCCGCGTGCGCGCCGGGCAGAACGTGTGTTTATACTCAAGAGATAAGGGATCCGTCTTTAATTTGAACCACGTGCAGTCAGCGGATAATCCATTTTCTTCCTCTGTATCTGCAGGAGGCGTATTCATAGTGGATAATACTTTGCAGTTGCTATATTGGTGGCATTTTTCTCACGTGCGTTGAGATAAAAGCGGGCTCAGAGCCAGGCAAAAATTCATTCATTCTTTACGATGGGTAATTTATTATTTTTTCAAGAAGGTTTCGACAACATCTGTTTGCCAGATTTCTAAAGGGCAATCAATTTTATGGGGTCTTTAAGAATTTTAGACATCGTTCAGTCCGTGTTAATCCGTATATTGCTCTGTCGCCGGGTAAAGGCGAGGAAAGCTGAAGAAACCAGCGATCTTCAGTCGGACGTGGAGGCAACGAAGCGAAAGATTATACGCAAAAGGTGTTCAAGCAGTGAGGAGTCTGGGCCTGGCCACACGCCGCGGATGTCCCCACTTCCAGGAATGAAGAAAGTCATTGAAGACTCAACGTCGCTGTTACCCCCACCTCCGAAAATGAGGAAATCACTTATACAATCAGGTGTGTAAATATGCTACATAAAGATAAGGGATCAGTCTCTAATTCGGAGGGAAGACGTCACAGGTGGGATCACGCGCAGTCAGCGGACACCCCATTTTCTACCTGCGTCCCTCCACGAGGCGTATTGCTGCCCCCCCCCCCCCCCCGCGACTAATCTCGTGTGATTTTTTAACACAACAGCGAGTCGGTCAGGCTGTATGAATTAAGAACAATGCAGGGTGTAGTGAAGAAAAGAAAGAAAAATTATTCAGTAAAATAGAGCTTTAAAGTCTATCATATGGTAATTGCATTATTATTATTCAAAATGTAATTTTTAAATTTTTGATTATCTGTTTATGACAATATTAGCAATGGATTAAATTTATTCACATAGATCGATTAAAAAAAAAGACGCAAGTCTATGCCTTCAATAATGTAGGTCATTAAAATTAATTTCTGTAGACGGGTTTCGTAAAAATCACCGAAAGCAGGGAGCTTTGAAGATTTATATATTTTAAACAATTTCGAATCTGTAAAAATGAGGACTTAACCCTCCCTAATTTCATATGGACTACCATATATGTATTTCAATATCATGAAAATCCGAGACATCGAAGATTTTAAAAAAGGATCACATCTCTGCCTCTATCTTCCACGCTGAACGCAATGCACTCCAAACTCCCTTTGATGTGTGGAAGAAAACCGACAACGGTCGGCTCAGGCCATGTGCCTTTGCCGGCATTCGCGAGTCGGGTCGCATGCGCCGAGTCACCACGAATGACACGTCCACACTAGCATATGCGTTCACGCTCACCCTTTCTGACGTAGAAGCATGCGGCCCTGGCTACCGTTTCACCCGTCCACATCAGAATATTCGTGCGCGCTCAGCCTACTCAGTGTATACTCATTCAGGTCTGGACCCGGCTAAATATGTAGGAACATACATCGAACTACTAGATTGAAGAATAACGTAAACTCATTTTAATTTAAGTTGCTGCTGCTGCTGCTGCTGCCATTGGGACCTGCAGCTTGGAAATTTTGCTCATCTTGCGAAATTCAAGTAATTCCTCAACCCTTGCGATCGAGGTGAGGGGAAACTGTAAATAACTAAATTTTTCGTCGAGGAATTGATCCTTCTCAATCAGTGGTGCTGCGCCTGATTTCTTTTCCAGGACTTTCACCCGCTCCCTAGTTTCAATTAATAAGACTTTCAACAAGTTCATTTTAGATAGGATCCAACGGTTCTGAGCCATGATTTGGGTATTCTGCTCAATTAACGCCTGTAAATACTCATCAGCAGGATTGGAAATTTTGTTCATCTTGCAAAATTTCATCTCATTCCTCAACCCTTGCGATCGAGTTGAGGGGAAACTCATAAACACTAAACCCTAGAAAATAAAAAATATATATAAAAAAATTTCATGTTAAATGATTTTATTAAAAATGCACTAAAAACTAAAAAATAATTATTTTCTTGTACTGCAGTTTCGATGGAGTTTTTTCACTTTAAATAAAATCGTGGAGCAAGATATGTCACAACAAATTCATTTCGTCGTTCGATCCTGTATTAAATTGATTCATATTCTGTTATGACATATACTGCTCGTCGATTTTATTTAAAGTGAAAAAACACCATCGAAATTGCAGTACAAGAAAAGAATCATTTTTTAGTTGAAATCGTTTAACATAAATTTTTTTTTATATATTTTTATTCGATGTCAGGAAAACGAATTCTCGCAGGAGAGCGCCGTGCCGCGGCCGGCCAGGTGGAGGGACGGGTATGCTTGATTGGCGCGGTACAGGCGTTAGGAGGGGGGGGGGTACGTTTGGTCGTGGAGTGGGGGTAGCGCCCGTGGGCGAAAACCCACGATTCTGGTATCACTGCACGCGACACGGTAGTTACTGCTTGCGTAGCGTGACATTTTAAACGACGTACATTTATTTGGTTTTACCAAGTGTTGTGTTTCTTTAACATTCATGGATATACAAGGGTCGGTTTTATTACACGTAAGTTCTATATCCATTTTCTTCTATTACGCTATTCTCTTCCCAACTATACAGTCAGTTCTATCTATTTCCTTTTTTACCGCAATAATGACTGGCAAAATAAAATTACAGAAGTACTATATGCGTGCCAAGAGATCTCAAAATAGTTCCCTTCAGGAAATCCGAGCCACAACACCATCAGATGCTACTTTCCCATATTCACTCCTACCTGGCACTAGTTGTTCACAATCAGTTTCTCAATCAACATCTTCCGATCTCAGTACCACTACAAATGCCATTTCACCTGGCATTAATTCCTAACCTTCTGTTAATATCACTCAGAGTGATGTAGGATTCCTTGAAAATGTGGATGTAATTGAAAATTTCGCCACATTCGAAAATTCTCAGACCACCAATAGTCCCAATTTATCAAAGTTATTAGCAGAGTGGGCTATAAAACATAATATTTCTCATCAAGCCATTAACGATTTATTATCCATTTTAAAGAAATCAATTTCAAGTAATTTACCCTCGGATGCCAAGACCCTTTTAAAAACTCCCAGGAATGTAGAGATTAAATGTGTCGATCCATGTCAGTATTACCATTTCGGTTTAGAATCCACAATTTTAAAACTAGTTCAGTCTGTAGATTTATCCCGTATCGAAAATAACACAATTTATCTTAATATCAATGTGGACGGTTTACCGCTCAGTAAAAGTTCCAAAAGTCAAGTCTACCCCATTTTAGCCTGCATTGCGGGATGCAATGAAGTATCTATGATTGGCACATATCATGGGTATGAAAAACCTAATGATGCCAACATTTTTCTAGAAGATTTCGCCAAAGAAGCCATACATTTAATTAATAACGGAATTTATATTAACGACCATTTTTATCATTTAAAAATAAAATCATTTATATGCGACGTACCTGCGAAGTCATTTCTTAAATATACAAAAGGCCATGCCGGCTATTCCTCTTGCACCAAATGCCACATCGTAGGTAACAATATTGACAAGAGAACTTGCTTTCCTGGCACAAATAATCTCCTTTTAAGGACAGATATTGATTTCAGATCAAAAACTGACAAAGACCACCATACGGGAACATCAATTATAGAAAAATTTCCTAGCATCCACATGATTAATTCGTTTCCGCTAGACTGCATGCACCTGATTTGTCTGGATGTAGTTAAAAAATTACTTTCTCTGTGGTGTTGTGGCAAACCCAGGACCAAAATATCACTTCAATCCCGATGCAAAATATCACTGGCATTAATAAACATATCCACCTGCATTCCCAGAGAATTTGTGAGAAAACCTCGAAGCTTGGATATTCTAAAACGGTGGAAAGCAACTGAATTCCATCAATTTTTATTGTATACCGGGCCAGTAGTTTTATTAAAAAATATAGATGACGATAGATATTTAAATTTTCTTTCACTTCACATCGCATTTGCCATCTTGTCACACACAAAATATTTTATTCATCTCGATTATGCAGCACAATTATTACGGTATTTTGTTACAACCTTCGGAATATTATATGGCACAAAACACGTCTCACATAACGTTCATAATCTCTTACACTTGGTAGACGATGTAAAAAATCACGGACCTCTTGATGATTTTAGTTGCTTTCCGTTTGAAAACTTTTTGCAAAGTGTTAAAAAATGTATTAGGGAGAGTGAGAAACCATTGCAACAGATCGTGAAACGGCACCTAGAGAAGTCACATTTTAGTATAGAAGCAGTAAATAATCAGTCTGTATATCCGATTTTCCAAAAGGAACATTTTCGTGGTCCATTAATAGAAGGTATTAATAATGCAAGCCAATTTAAACGTATTAGATTTAGTAATTTTATTTTACAGATCCGGCACCCTAACAATTGCTGCCGTCTCAATGATGGGAGCATTATTATTTTAGAAAATATTATCGTATCTGAAAACGAGCAGAAAATAATTGGCAGAAAATTTTTACAATTACTAGATTTTTATGACAATCCGTGTAAGTCTTCCGAATTAGGAATTTTCGAAACGCCACGCAACAACAACAACAACTTAGGTCCTCGTCAAATTTTCAATGTAGCAGAAATAGCGTGTAAATGTGTGAAATTAGAAACAGCAGATAACGTTAAAATTTTCCCCCTTCTTCACTCCACTCATCCGACATGCAAATAAAATACTTATCTAGAGACGCGGTAGCGTCTCGACGCCAAGTACATGAAAGAAAGACACCCTGTATATGTCGTCTCCTACTGTGTATCTTTACTCGTCCCCCGGCTATTCCAACCTAACCTGAAACTTATTTCATTAATATCTCATCACGCCTGCAATATTTTCTAAATTTAAAGGCATTTTTATTATGTAAACCGCATATAAGCTTTCGAATAAGACCAAATTCAATGAAATCGGTCCACGCATGACAGAGATATGGTAATATCGTCTCATGGATCTGTCAGAAATATTAAGGTTCTTCTTCTGATTCTCCAAGGAATTTTTCGTCAAACATATACATACATACATACTACGCGTCCACGCACGCCGACGAACTAACACATGTATTGTGCCCAGGCAACGCCCAAGCACGCGTATCATACATTATACATATTATATTACGTTCGTTACGAAACGTTCGAAACGTTTCCAAGCTAAGACAGCCGCTAAGCAACCGAATCTACAAAATCAGCAAAATGCGAACCCTCTACGCCAACCGGGCATGGTAACGCGTAACACGCCCAAGAGGGATATAAAACCAATTCGACTCCGCTAATCGAAAGACTCGAGATCCGACCCTCGACCGGGCAACACGGCTAAAAACCTACTTGTACACCTCAGTCTAGTTTTAGTTGTTTCTGAATAAAGACTTAGTCTTTGAGTTTAAACACATATGGTGTAGTTCACCTGGTGGATTCTCATCCTTTAATCACTCCCGAACCCACGATTACGCCAGATCCCGTACCAGCCTTGCGAGCCATCACGCAGGGCACACCACATGTTTCATTCGTCGATTCGTCGACTCTCGGGATCATTCGGCAGGGATCGCCGTCCGTCATTGTACATATATATATTACATATATACCTATATATACTATTTTGATTTTATATAACCTACCATTTTATAACCTACCAAGTGTCAAATAATGTAAGTGGTCCAAATTTGAAATGTCAGGAGTTTTTACACTAAATAGAAGACTGAATTATTATCTCAATAAACAAGGTAAGTCGCCAAAATTTTTTAATAGATTTCTTATGTAGAGTCGCAGACTTGGAAGTTGTCCGGGGAAGGTACGATCGACAGAGAAGCATCTTCTTTCGCATCAGTTTCTGGAAATTTGTACCATGCATGTACAAAATATAAATTATAACAAACTAGCTTAAAGTACCCGGCGTTGCCCGGGCTTCTCATATGTATTAACTAGCTTAAAGTACCCGGCGTTGCCCGGGCTTCTCATATGTATTAATAACGGCAGCATTAATATTTTAAAAGTAACTGGAAAACTAATCGATTCGTCCGTTTATATATGCACTTGTTGGTTCCCGGCTTCGCTGGGTTGGATTTTGCTATCGATTCATCGCAGCGCCTCTTTATAGACGACATTAATAGTGTTGTCATCAGGAGCAAGTAAGTAAAGGTTACTGCCTGAACTGACACGGGAGCAAGCTACGTACAACTGTCCATGCGAGAAGCATGAAGTACGTAGGTCAACGCCTGCCACTTTGAGTGTTTGACCTTGTGCCTTATTAATGGTCATAGCATAACATACTTTAATAGGGAACTGCAACCGTTTATATTGAAAGGGCATGTCAGAAGAAATCATTGGGATCCGAGGTATCATAACATTTTCCCCAGTAGCACAGCCCGTCAGGACTGTTGCCTCTAATATATAGTTATGCATCTTATTTATTCGAAGTCGAGTTCCATTACATAATTTTGGAGGATTTAAATTACGAAGTAGGATTATAGGTGCGCCTACCTTTAACTTTAAAGCATGAATTGGTAAACCTGACGGATTTAATGAATTAAGGAATTCGACAGGGTAATGGACAGTATCTTCGTCGTCCACTACTCTGTCTATTGAGAAATAAATGCGAGGAGGAGCATCAACTTTATTCAAAATGAAATCATTAATACTGTTCACTGATTCATTCGTTGGAGCCAATATTGCTCGTTCTTGAAACCAGGAAAGAGGTGTTACGTGAGGGCGTTAATTTTTAAAGCGACCGAGCGGTTGAGTCTAATTCCTCACGCAAAGCTTAACGAATTTTAAAGATTTGTATTATTTTGATATAACCAGATGATTATGCAAAATATCAGGATTATTTTTGGGGGCGGCTTTCGTCTACAACCTATACAGGTTGTCCGATCAGGATGTGGTATTTTGGCGAGACAGGTTTGAACAAAATATGACGAGATTTAAATCAGATATTACCATGTATTACAAAATCAGCAAGGGAAAGATTTTAGAAGGTGGTACACAATAATGGGGAATTTACATGGTTTTACGTTATGGATAACAATGCGAGGTTAAATCACTATATGTAGAATTCCACAATATTCCCGAAACGGTATTCTACAGCCAACAGACGACAGAAATACGGCCTCAACCGTCAGTTAATAGTCAATGATTGACGGGCAACAATTGAGCGAGGGAAAATCCCATAACACCCAATGGTTGGATCAACTGTCACCTCCGTGCATGGGTAGCAATAGCCAATTTCGAAAACTGACGTGGCCTCACAATTTGTATTATAAAAGTGAAAGATTCAAACAGTGCACACTATTTAGTAACAATTTTGATCATAAATACATACTTCAATGCACCCACCGACCTCGTACACGGTGACTTTGATTTAATAGGTCTTACTCTCTTTCCGTATTTCTCTGTCCTTCTCTCTCTCTCTCTCTCTCTCTCTCTCTCTGACCTGGAGGGGCCTGCGATACACGCTGTTGAAGCGCAGGATACGTCGCACGGTACACTTTGTTTAACGTTGTTAATGTTACGACCCCGCACTACGCGACTTGTCAGTTGACTGCTCTTGAATCGCGAATAATATGATATATAATTATAACGGTTTGAATTTAAATAATAAAAAGCACGGTACAAGATTTAAACGATTCTATGGTTAATATAGATTTAAATTGAGTCTCTACGAGAACTAAGTCCTTCCACGTTCACTGTGATACGGTGGAACTCCGGCTTATAGACCGATTAAACAATGCGGCAATATGTCCTCGGACAGAGCAACCACGCACTATGCGATTTGTCAGTTGACTGCCACGAACGAACGCAGGGTAGGCCCGAGCACTTGGGACTTTGAACAAAGAGCGCCAAAATTGCTGACTCCGCACCTCATGCACACGGGCCCAACCGTCGTCGCTCGGGACGTTCCCAGCATCTCAGTGCCCAGGTTGTTATCGCGTCCGGCGTTCTAAGAACGTCGACGGCGTTGGAAGATATTCGCATGGAAGAACGCAGTGGCGTAACGGTTCATGTATAGTTACTATTACAATTTGGTCTGTAGATCATTGACAATCGATTGAGGGAAAATCCCACAACACGTAATGGTTGGATCAGATGTCAATGGTAGTGTAACAGAAATTTAGAAGGGAAAAAGAATATAAGATGATCTACTCCAATGCTTGAGGTTCGTAATGCTTATCGCAACGCGCATTCTAAGAACGTCGATGGCGTTGGAAGATCGCTGACAATAATCTTCCATGAGAATATGCCGTGGCGTGAGAGGCTTCATGTTAAATTATAATCGAAATGAATTTGAAAAAGTATCCGGCACGTAACACCCTCCCCCCCTTGGAATCATCGTCCCCGATGATAATTAGGCGTAAGGACATTTGGAGTGCCGTGTATAATTTAGGAAAACATGTAAAAGCTGCCTGTCACGCCTACGAGGCATCGCGCACGTTCCGCCGACACGGATTTCGATTCGGTGGTTGTGAGGATCGCCGCGCAGGGCAGAATATACGCAATCTATAAAAGGGCGTCCTATATGTGCGCAGCCTTCCAGGTCCATCATTGCTATATTAGCGCTGTTTCTGACGAGGCCGCAGACGTCCTCATCTGTCACCCCTTGATTGTCTCTGCATGTCAACTCCCTGAGCGACGCCATGTCCCTGAGGAACTGGGCACCCACGTCCGGGTACAGTAGGCTGTTTTTCAGTTCGGTACAATGGTTCAGACCGCTGAGTGCTTCGAGGCTGAACTGCCCTCTGATGTTGGTGCACCCAGTGATATCCAATTTTATAAGATGCTTCATGTGCCGACCCACTTCGGCGATGAAGGTGTTGTCCACCCAGCCGCAGAATGCAACCCCGAGCTCAGTGACCAGAGGGTAACGGGATGGGAGGCTGACTGCCATCTCGACAGGACCAAGGTCGAACTCAAAGAAATCCGCTTCCTCCTCCTGTTCGGCTTCTGCACCTTCCTCCTGCGGTCCTCCGGTCCCAGGCCGGGGGTTGCACTCCACGAATTCCATCGACTCCATGGATCGGGGCAGTGTAGCGCTTTCGATTAATTTCTGTAAAATGTCGGGTTGAAAGTTTTTGGGTCTGAATAGACAAAGGTGTGATAATGATTTAAAATGTGAAATGGCTGCAGCGATATATTCGCCTCTAGCTGTACAGTCTTTTATATTCAGTCTTACTAGGCCCTTTGTTACTTGTAACAAAGACCTTCCAGAGAAATTTGTGCCCTCAGCGCTGAACGCTTGCAAGGTTTTATTGGCCTCGAGGACCTTTCCCAGCTCAAGGTCGCTACAGTTCGCGCAACGCCCAATTGACAGGTCTCTCAGGGAGGTGACGCTTGCCGCCAGCTCTCGGAAAGCCGATGGTCGGGCTTTAACGGCCGTTACATCTAGCTTTTCCAGTGCAGGACAGCTTTTGGCAATCAGAGCCAACAGCTGAGGTCGTAGATCTTCAGCGGCCAGCTGGTCGTCTAAAATAATTTCCTTTAAATGAGGGGCGCATCGCGCCAATACCCAGTAGAAGGCTTCTGTTTTTATGCGCCTCCATCCCTGCATTCCAGGCCACCTCCAGTCGTTAAAATCAAGACATTGCGTTTTTCGAAATGAATCATGAACACCCGCCCTCCATCTCTTTGATACCTGCTCCATGCGAGCGCGATCGGCGAAGGGCAAGAACGCCGCTATACGCGCGACTACCTCCACAGGCAAGAGTACTGAGCGGACCGGCTCGTACCCGGGAAACGGGCTGTCCGCCTCAGGAGCGGAAATTGATGGCCCGATACTTGAAGACGGTAGATTGAATCCATGCCATGCGTCAGCGAGCCTGACTCGGAGTTTCCTCTTGTGAAGGATGATCGGTCGCGCGATCGCGTCGCCTGCCACCTTGGCTGCCTGCTCCGGAGTGGTGAATGTCACGAAAGCCACGTTTCCGCTGGGCTGGACCCTCAGGACAGCGTGTTCGGCTCCGTGAAGACGAAAAATTTTGAGTAGATCCTTTTGCTTGGTAAAACGAGCCAAGCGACAAATAAAGATCCGTCGAGAGTTCCCATGATTATTGGTGGCTGGATCTGACATTTCTATTAAACAAATAATAAGACTGACAAAATTCAAGATACATTGATACCCAAGACACTATGCGGCAATTGATCGAGGGTTTCCCATAACACTTAAGGTTGGATCAATCATCGTCTTTACAATTAATTCACGATTGCTTGTTGGCATGGCAGTGATGATGTGGCGAGCGAGCGATGAGTCTCCAATGGGCAGCCGCGCGTCACTTCGTTCGACGCATTTGTTTCTTCAGGTGGAGTCCTAGGTTTCCACTTCCTGCAGGGCAGCAAAGACCATACTCTCCCGGCGCTATTTCGGAAGTAATACAGCAGAATTCCCAATCCCAGAATGGATGACACTGTCAATCCCCCATGCAACAGATGAGCGCTGAATCTTTTATTTCGGTGGTGTCGACCTATTTCGTCAAGTTTTTCCTCTACTTCCGACATGGTGTCTTCTACAGAGGCGAACGTAGGTTTATCTTTAGCGTCCAATGGTCGAATATCATGATATTCTTGAATTTGAGGTAGGAGTTCCGAAATATTTAGTAATAAATTTGGTTGGTAGAGGTATTGTTCTCGACTCTCCAAATGTCGAATTCCTATTAATGTCACGTAAGTGGTTTTAGCAATACATCCCTGTTTCAGCTGCAGGATTCCAGTGCCCTCCATGGTTATTAGTTCATCCTTCATTCCATTGCATATGATTTGCAATGGTTCCGGTGACTCTAAGGAATATAACCATCCCTGCGTTGTTCTTAATCGGGCCCAAAATGGAGCGTGTCGGGGTCTTATACGCACATCGCAGTGTTTGAATGCTTGAACGGTGGGTCGCAATAATAGCGAAACCTCACAAGCGTTGGTGGACGAGGCCTCAAACAATGGTTGTTCTAATGGGCAAAGGTGCACATATGATGTTTTGTGACAACTGTTAATATATAATTCGTCCACGTTAAAATAGAGTCGATGATCATTGCTCATTGCCAAATATGGAACCTTCGGATGAATATAGCTTGATCCTGACGAGTTTTGAGTGAATTTTTGCGGCATAGGCCAAGAATATGTACGGTAGAGGTGATATGCCGTCCTGTCTACTAAAGGCAAGTGTAGTACCAATAAAAGCTTGCCTCTATGATGGCCAATTTTTATACTGGACAACCTAATCAATTCTTCTGTGCCCTGGTATCCCTGAGGTATCGGAAGTTCATATGAATTTTGTGTATCTCTTATGTCCGTTATTATACGGCGAAGTTTTAATTTATCCAAAAGGGAGCTGTGTATTTCGCCCACCTTGGCGGCATGTATTGCAGCCAGAAATTTCTCAGTTACCCTTATATATTGATCCAAAGAAAGTTCTAGGGTATGGGTATAATGCGATAGCCAATATGATAATTGAGTATACTTCAATGCTTTATTAGCAGCCCCTATTGCTGTAGAAATTTGGTTAATTTGTATTCTGTTTTTGTTCATCAACTTTGTGTTTCGGTCTAACAACTCGTGGTATTTATGGAATCCACTGGTGATAACATGTGTCTGATTTTTTAGAATATGTGTTATCTCACGTTGATCCTGATATAACTTGTCAATTTCTGAATCGAAGTATTCTGCATCATCCGTCGTCAGCGTGCCAAAGAGAGTGCGGCTCAGTGATCCGATGAATCCGAGAGGGACACTTCTTCGCACGATGGACTTGGGGCTATTAGAGTCCTCTGGAGTTGGAATCTCTGAAACTAGGTCCCTTAGTTCCGAACGCAGCGCCAAAGCCTCCTCCACTCTTCCGTTGAGATAGGCCGTACGGAGGTGACTATTGCAATCGCTCGCCAACATCACCGAGATGCAGCGGTTATATGTTTCGTTCAATCTCTCATAGCCTGTTGGAAATTGAGTTTCTAATTTCTGTGTCTCAAGGAAAATTGTCACTCGCCAATCGGCGGTTATCAATCTCATGGTGTGTAGTTTTTCGAAATATAGTCCCGGGCTAGCATCAATTCTCGAGATTTCATATGTCCCCTGATTTCCTCCAAGAATAGGTGTAATCCAGGCCATCACGGAGAGGAGTATTACCAACTTCATTTTTGCCGACTCGGTACGGTTTTCAATATTTTTTTTTTTTTTTTTTTTTTTTTTTTTCAGATACAGTTAAGTATTTTATAAGTTCCTATAATATATGCATATTTTAGTTTCTGGAAGGTATCAAGTGTCATTTTGAAATTTTTGTTTTAGTTCCGTGTATTGAGCACTCTAATGGTGTAACAATAGCTTATCGGCGTGTTTTACAAATCGTTCGCCAGATTCCTTTTGTAGTATGATATTATTCTTTTCTAAAATTCCAACAATTTTGTAAGGACCGTGATATCGACTGCCAAACTTTCCCTTCCTGACTTCTACTAAAACGCGTGCCACGTCGCCTATTTTACCCTGAAATGGTCGCGCTTTTTCATCGTAATGTAATTTTGATTTGTGTTTAGCCGATATCAAATTTTGTGCAGCCAACGTCTGCATTTCTGTTAATCGCGTTAGCAAATCTCGGAGATAGCCGTTATATGTTAATAAGGACTCGTCTGTAGAGAA
Source organism: Andrena camellia (assembly GCA_029448645.1). Classification (NCBI taxonomy): domain Eukaryota; kingdom Metazoa; phylum Arthropoda; class Insecta; order Hymenoptera; family Andrenidae; genus Andrena; species Andrena camellia. The sequence continues at coordinate 17,134,141 of CM055680.1, forward strand.
TGCACTAGGACAGCGAGCTGTTGCGCCAAACACCAATTCGTGTGGGGTGAAATTTGTTGCCTCGTGAACGGACGTGTTATATGAAAATATTGCAAACGGTACTATTTTATCCCAGTCATCAAAATCATTTAGATAATGTTTTATGTATTCAGTCAAGACTATATGGCTACGTTCCAAAGCACCATTTGTTTGTGGACGGTACCCAGAAGTAGTTACGTGATTAATTTTGAAAACTTTCGCCAGTTCTTTTAGTATTTTGTTAATGAAACTAGTACCTTGATCGGTTAAAATTGCACGTGGAGCCCCATATTGCAATACCAAATGCGTGACCAGCGCGTGAGCTACAGTTTCTGCCTTTATATCCGGTACAGGAACTGCAATGCAGTATTTCGTAAGATTATCCTGCATAGTTAGAATGTGCCGGTTACCGCTAGGAGTCAATGGAAGAGGTCCCACAGTATCTAAGGATATTTTATCGAATGGCCTTAATGGTGTATCAGTTATAAGCATTGGTTCACGAGTTTTTGTCCTGACAAGTTTGTTTTCCTGACAACTGTTGCATGTTCTAATGAAATTTTGAATGTCGTTACGCATCGATGGCCAATAAAATCTTTCCCGAATTCGTTGATATGTTTTTGTTACGCCCTTATGCCCTCCTATCAAACTTTCATGTAATTCCGAAATGATTTTTGGACGGAGTTCTTCGGGCGGTACCTGTACGTTTCCGGTACACAATGTTATTTTGATATCACTATCCGCAAAAACATTTATTAAGATACCAGCTAGTGTACCCTGCGGCATTGTATCAGTAAACTCACCGGAGTTCGAAATTCTAAAGGTCTTTATGCCTGATTGTAAAAGTATATGTTTTAAATTTTTCAAGGCATTACTTAATTTTGTGATAGAAACATTGTCATAATGCCTTTTCTTGATTACTACACTGAAAATTTTATTTTTACCTCGCGGCGTAACGAGTACTTGGCCTTCTTTTGGTTTTGCATTCCGCAGATGTTCAATGCTTATGGCTCCTATATCGACGAGCAATTTGCTTATTGGGGTTACCAATTCTACATCGGAAGAAATGAAGTGAACGTAATTTTCGCGAATGTTTGTTAAATTGTTCCGAGTAAATTTAATATTCTCTCCGCGGGTGTTTCGAGAGAAGGCCGGTGACGTTAATATGTCTGGAAGTATACTTTCTGTTATTTGAATTCCTGGCCGATATTGGTCAATTCTTTCGTGGTCCATCGATTCAGGAATATATGAACGTTTGGGGGTGGAAGGCGGATCAGAGTATATTGTTGGTTTTGAATAAGTGGATTGTGAATAAGGTGTAGATAATGCAAGCGGTCTGTTGGACGGTAACGGAGTTGGAATCATGGATCGGCGCGGTGGACGGCGAATTAGGGTATTATCAAATCCTGAGGCAGTGTTTGGTTCCTCTTCTTCCTGTATGGATTCCAAGGGAGGCCTGCCCATTTCGGATCTCGAAGGTACCATCTCGGTGTCTGTCGTTTTAGTACTATCTTGTCCTTGTGGTTTATATTGTGCCCACAAATTCTCAGCACGTTTATCCAATTCTTTCCGGAATGAATCTTCTGTCTCTAATTCTGATTCGTCGGATGATTTTTGAAGAGTTTCACTATGCTCCTGCAGCGATTTTTCAAAAAGGTTAAAAGATTCCTGCAGTTCCTGTAGCCTAATAGGTTGACCAGTGTCGAGGTGGATCTCGTTATCGTCACTATCATTGGATGGAGGTGCAACCTCTATTGTTATGCCTTCGGCGGGTGTTGGAGCCACGGCAGCTTCATCCTCTGTAGTGTCCGAAACCTCGGACCGGTCTTCAGATTGTACTTCTTTAGAAAGGGAGCGTTGGAATTCTTGAACCAATATTGGTGATTTGAGACTAGGTAACACGCTTCTTCGACCTCGAAATACCGGCAGATCTGCCACTTCGGTAGGCGGTTCTTCTTCGGAAGCTTGCGAGGATTCGGTAGTTGTTAATTCCGCGTAATTAACGGGAGGTTTTGGGTTGACAGTTGGAACTGCGGAACGTGTTCTTGTTGCAATGGCACTTTTATCCAATGGAAATGTACGTTTACTTTTCTTGACAATTGGTTTAACTACAGATTTTGATTCTACCGGTGTGGATCTAGAAGTACTCGGGGCTGATGTCTTTTTATCCGCGGGTGGTCTTTTAATAGGCAGGATTTTTGGAAGTTTAATATCACATTCTGAATCACTCTCGGATGTGTCTTTTGGACTGGAATCGGAACTACTATTAATTTCTGTTACTGGATTTCGAGATAACGCATCAGCATTGGAATTTAGACGACCAGGTTTATGTACAAATTCATATTCGTAATCATGCAATTTTAATCTCCAGCGTACTAATCGTTGTCCAGGGTCTTTTATCGAATCTATCCATTTTAAAGGCTCGTGATCACTAACCAAGGTAAATTTTCTTCCGTAAAGATATGGTCGAAAATGCAATATTGCAAAAAGAACTGCTAGACATTCCTTTTCAGTGGTAAAATAATTTTGTTCAGGTTTCGTTAAATTCCTTGAAAGATAAGCCACGGGCAGATCGTGCCCATCTACATTTTGACTGAGTACGGCGCCTATTGCGTAATCAGATGCATCGGTAGTTAATGTAAATGGTTTATTGAAATCGGGATATTGCAGTATGGGGCTCTTGCACAAGGCCTTACGTAAAATTTTGAAACTATTTTTATGTTCTCTTCCCCACACAAATTTAGCGTTCTTTTTTAATAATTCTGTTAAAGGCTTAGCTTTGGCTGCGAAGTCCCTAATGAATCGGCGATAATAACCGGCTAGTCCAAGAAATTGCCGTACATTTTTTTGATTTTTAGGACGAGGAAAATGTTTTACTGCCATTAATTTCTTTGGATCCGGTTTTACTCCAGAACGACTAATAATATGGCCTAAATATGTGACTTCGGTTTTCAAAAATTCGCATTTATCCGGCTGAAGGGTTAATTTTGCGTCATTTAATCGCGTAAATAGACGTCGGACTTTCTTTTCGTGCTCTTCCAAATTTTTCGCGTAAACAACAATGTCATCGAGGTAGACAAATACTTCCACACCCTGTAATCCGCGCAATACCTGATCCATCAGCCGTTGAAACGTCGCGGGAGCATTCTTGAGCCCTTCGGGCATACGAATATACTCGTAATGACCATTAGGTGTAGTGAAGGCTGTTTTAGCGCGGTCTAGTGGATCCATTTTAATTTGTTGGAATCCACTAGCGAGATCAAAGGTGGAAAAGTATCTCGCTTCGCCTAAGTGATCTAGAATCTCCGTGATGTTAGGCAAGGGGTATGCGTCACCTATTGTTTTTTCATTAAGATTCCGAAAATCGATCACTAATCTCCACCTTAGATTTCCATCAGAATCAGGTTTCTTTGGTACTATCCAGAGTGGTGAATTGTAGGGAGAATTTGAAAGTGCAATAATTTCATCCGCCAATTTACTAGAAATTTGGCGAGCTATTTCTTTTTGATGAACTCGTGGAAAACGATATTGCCTAGTGTTAATGGGCAAGTCATCTATTGTAGGTATTCGATGTTGTAATAAAGGAGTGGATTCTAGTTTGTCACCCGGTAGACGAAATCGTTCAGGAAATTCCTCGATTAATTTAATTACATGATCTCTTTCCTCGTTATTTAGATGGTTTAGACGTAATTTTGATAAGATCTCGGTTACTCGGTCCGTTGATACCGGTGACTCCTGCTGTTCAGAGTCAGAATCGAAATATTCGCGTTCTTCAGGAAAATTATGATATTTGAACGGTAGAATTTCTTGAGGTGGAATTTCTATTTGAATGTCCTCATCCAGGGTATTTATTGCGAGAACATGGCACACGTTGTTTTTAACTTTAACGATCCCTTCCCCAATATAAATTCCATCTATTGTTTTAATTAATGGTAAATATCCTTCTTTCAAATCACAATCAATGGTATCTATGGCGATTGCTTGTCGGGTACGACTACTAATACGATAAACACGCGGCGTACTATTTTTCCGAGGTGCTTCCTCCGAAGGAGCTTCGCCAATAAAACGGATCGGTCGAATTGGTTGACTTTGTGTAACTAAAGTATTGTGTGCAAAAGAAATTTCAGCTTTTTCTTGTCTCAGATAAGCCTTTCCTAAAATACCGTCACTATATATTGGAAAATTCGATCTTACTACATGAAATAGTACTGGTTGATCCAAAATTGCTACTATTGTGGTTCCAATCGTTTCTGCTTTTTCGGCCGTAATTCCTCTCATTTCGATAGAATCGTGTACGTCGACGGTTACATCTTCGTGCAATGCATTTAATTTTATTACATTTATATCCGAACCTGTATCGATCAAAAATGTTGCATTTTTATATCGTAATTGTTTCGCGGTCAATTTTACAACAGGCGATTCATCATTACAACCCAAATTTAATACTGTTGATCCTTTTCCAGAAATCTGACCGTCGGACGACGCTCTGGGTCTTGGTAACTCGTCGTCGCGTCTGTTCGAGGAGTTACTCGGGCGTTTAAATCCGAATTATTCCGCGGTTCTGACGGATTCTGCGGTACATTTTGCTTGGGTGAGGGTGGACGATTTTGATTCGGCAAGTACGGCCCAGACTCTCGAAATCCTACGGAATTCCGCGAGTCGGGATTCAAATTTCGTAATGGATTTTGGTAATTTGAATTCTGATAATTTGAATTTTGGTGCGCAACTTGAGTCGCTTGAGGAATTGGACTCGTGCTCCGTGTCGAATGTTGAGCCGTCGGAGTTGGCGCGTACGGTGAATTTATCGGAAAACGCGGGTCGTGCGGATACGGTGGATAATACGGTGGATAAGGCATTTGATAAAAGGGTGCATAGGGCATGTAAGGATACGGAGAATAGGTAGGATACCCATGCTGTTCTGGATATCGACTCGATTCCGCATTGCTTCGCGGTGGTTTAAGGATACTTGTCGGGAATTTTGAATAATCTGCATTTCCGGTCGCGTTCGGACTCGGGCTTCGCGAACGGGAATCTCCAAAATTTTGATTTCGCGAGTCGCGATAGGTGAATAAATTTTGACGAGTATTGCTTTGAACAGGCGAATCTGATCGGGTATTTAGTCGAGAATCATCTTGTCTCGAAAGAAACAATCTGTTTGGATCTCCGGTCGGTATTATTCCAGACCTCATTCGCGTCTCGACCCGCGTTGCGTGTTTTAGCGCGTCTTCTAGAGTTTTTGGATCGCGCGCGTCCACGGCCCTGGCTATCTCATCCGGCAAGCCCCGAATAAATGCTTCTAGCGCGCAGTCTTTTATCGGGCGCAACATCTTATCCGCGTCCTCGCCGTACGAGTCCTCCAGCGCGAGTCGAGCTCCGCTAATCAAAATATTGAGCCGATCGTGGAAATCATTCACAGTTTCGTTTCTATGCATACGGATGCTTTCAATTTCATGATGGTAATATGGATAATTCTTTCCAGGAGCGAATCTATTTTTTAAATGCTTAATTAATTCATTTACAGTATTAAAGGTTTTTCCAAAAGTACTATCGCGTGCAGCTCCTTGTAATTTTCCAAGGACTGCTTTAACGAACGGTCCTTCCGACGCAGAGGGTACAAAAACTGCGCCGTTTTGCACATCTTGCAAGAAATCTTTGAGCGGAATATTTTTCCCGTTAAAGAAAGGAATATTCAGCGTCCCGTGCTGTAAAGCAAAGCATTCCGCCATAGACGTCATCATTGCGTTTGTGACGGATAAATTCGCGGACGATGCACTAGCGGTTTCGTTGGGACTAGCCATTTTGATAAAATTTTCGAATTAGTTCAAGAATACACACAAATATATAAATAAGCTGGAAAATAAATTAGAAGGCGATATCACAGGTTTTCCTAAAAACCTTCAAGAAACCAAGAATGCAAACATGCCAATTAAATCACAGTATACAATCGAACGTCTCAGAGAATACCACAACGGACGGGATTGACAAAAGCAGAATCCCACTTCTGACACCAGTTTTACTGTTACGTGAGGGCGTTAATTTTTAAAGCGACCGAGCGGTTGAGTCTAATTCCTCACGCAAAGCTTAACGAATTTTAAAGATTTGTATTATTTTGATATAACCAGATGATTATGCAAAATATCAGGATTATTTTTGGGGGCGGCTTTCGTCTACAACCTATACAGGTTGTCCGATCAGGATGTGGTATTTTGGCGAGACAGGTTTGAACAAAATATGACGAGATTTAAATCAGATATTACCATGTATTACAAAATCAGCAAGGGAAAGATTTTAGAAGGTGGTACACAATAATGGGGAATTTACATGGTTTTACGTTATGGATAACAATGCGAGGTTAAATCACTATATGTAGAATTCCACAATATTCCCGAAACGGTATTCTACAGCCAACAGACGACAGAAATACGGCCTCAACCGTCAGTTAATAGTCAATGATTGACGGGCAACAATTGAGCGAGGGAAAATCCCATAACACCCAATGGTTGGATCAACTGTCACCTCCGTGCATGGGTAGCAATAGCCAATTTCGAAAACTGACGTGGCCTCACAATTTGTATTATAAAAGTGAAAGATTCAAACAGTGCACACTATTTAGTAACAATTTTGATCATAAATACATACTTCAATGCACCCACCGACCTCGTACACGGTGACTTTGATTTAATAGGTCTTACTCTCTTTCCGTATTTCTCTGTCCTTCTCTCTCTCTCTCTCTCTCTCTCTCTCTCTCTGACCTGGAGGGGCCTGCGATACACGCTGTTGAAGCGCAGGATACGTCGCACGGTACACTTTGTTTAACGTTGTTAATGTTACGACCCCGCACTACGCGACTTGTCAGTTGACTGCTCTTGAATCGCGAATAATATGATATATAATTATAACGGTTTGAATTTAAATAATAAAAAGCACGGTACAAGATTTAAACGATTCTATGGTTAATATAGATTTAAATTGAGTCTCTACGAGAACTAAGTCCTTCCACGTTCACTGTGATACGGTGGAACTCCGGCTTATAGACCGATTAAACAATGCGGCAATATGTCCTCGGACAGAGCAACCACGCACTATGCGATTTGTCAGTTGACTGCCACGAACGAACGCAGGGTAGGCCCGAGCACTTGGGACTTTGAACAAAGAGCGCCAAAATTGCTGACTCCGCACCTCATGCACACGGGCCCAACCGTCGTCGCTCGGGACGTTCCCAGCATCTCAGTGCCCAGGTTGTTATCGCGTCCGGCGTTCTAAGAACGTCGACGGCGTTGGAAGATATTCGCATGGAAGAACGCAGTGGCGTAACGGTTCATGTATAGTTACTATTACAATTTGGTCTGTAGATCATTGACAATCGATTGAGGGAAAATCCCACAACACGTAATGGTTGGATCAGATGTCAATGGTAGTGTAACAGAAATTTAGAAGGGAAAAAGAATATAAGATGATCTACTCCAATGCTTGAGGTTCGTAATGCTTATCGCAACGCGCATTCTAAGAACGTCGATGGCGTTGGAAGATCGCTGACAATAATCTTCCATGAGAATATGCCGTGGCGTGAGAGGCTTCATGTTAAATTATAATCGAAATGAATTTGAAAAAGTATCCGGCACGTAACAGAGGATTAGTGTTCAGAAGGCTAATGTCAGAATAAACATAATCAACTAATTCATTGATGTCTTTGACCATACTACAGAGTACTGGGTTATCAAGTGAAACCTTTCCGTTATTTTCCATGAAGTCTCCATTGCCCAGTTTCAGCAATAAGTCAGAAAACATGTTCATATTGTTGTCTCCGTATAGGGTGGCACGCATATTTGTTGTAAGTGAAAGCTTCTCAACTGAGGACCACACATAAGATCTCTTGAGGCATGCGTTAATTTCATCAGCTCGGGTACCTTTGGGTATTACGGGCAACGTTTGCCGAAAATCTCCTGCAAACAACACAGTGATTCCTCCCATCATCTTTCTGTTATTACGAAGATCCTTGAGAGTTCTATCCAGAGCTTCTATCGCAGTTTTGTGAGACATTGTACTTTCATCCCATACAATGAGCGAGCATGATTGAAAAACCATGGATATGGCGCTTTGCTTCGAAATATTGCACACGGCGTTTCGATCTGAACATATATTCAATGGTAGTTTAAACATCGCATGCGCGGTCCTACCACCATGTAACAACGTTGCAGCTATTCCCGAAGAGGCAACTGCAAGGGCAATTCGACCTTCAGAACGTAGTTTATGAAGCAGCAAATTAATCAAGAAGGTCTTTCCAGTCCCACCGGGTGCATCCAAAAAACATATTTTACCAGTTCCGTTCCGGGCACTTGTAAGAATCGCATTGTATGCAATTTTTTGATCGTCATTTAAGATTAATTCATTTCTCATAGCATTATCATGTAACTCTTGTCTATTGTAAGCTGTTTCACGCAAATATTCTCTGCTTATTGTAGGATCGAGTGCACTGTCTGGCAAAGGAAGGCCTAGCGTTTTCACACTCTTTCCCAATAACGGTTGTACCATTTTATCAATTTCTATAAGGGCTGAGCTAAAAATCACATCATTAAATTCTAAGTTCGGCAAGGACTCCTCGGTCCGCATGCGGTGTAAGATATCCTCTGACATACTATCTCTATGTTTAATCCACAAAGATAGTGGATCAGATATTTGGCAAAACGTTAACGTCACAGAGAATAAAGATCTCATGTTTGAAGCAGACCTTGTGAGAGCCGCTTCTGTCAGAGTGTTGTCCCAATGGGAATCATCTTCTAACAAACCTAACATTTTACAAGCGAGCTGAAAAGAAGGGTGTATCACACCGTGTACAGTGCGTAAATTGTGAAAGGATGTAGGACCTCTAACAACGTGGAGTAACATTCGCAGATAGTAGCATTCAGTGTTGTTAGGATGGATGGTGTAAACGCGACCGAGTGCATCACTCTTTTTTACTCCTGGATATCCCTCTACCGAGAAACCTTGCTTACGACGCTGAAACATATTTCGGTTCCAAGTATAATAGGAAGGCACTTCGTTGTAGAGCAGCGTCCTGGCGAAGGGATCGATAGCGCACAACTTAAAAAATGCTGTCAATGTAGTATCTCGCGGATTTGCTGCGATGTCGGCAGCATTATTGGCAGTAAAATAAACACGCTGCCCATTCTCGAGATGGACGGCCAAGTGCACAATAGTAGGTGATCTGTCGTGGATGCTAAAAGACAGTATTCTCCACACTGCCTCTGACGTGCTAATATAGCGACCCGGTTGGTACTGTTCCACTTCATTCTGAGCATTAATGCTGAACGTAGCTTGATCACTTCCCTTGTTTATGTATTTACATACATATTTGATAGATTTAACAGAACTGCAGAGTTCAACATTAATATGAGCGTCAAATGTCCTTAAAAGAACAGCATTATATGGTACGACCCAACGATTGTCAATATCTAATTCTCCTGTCCCTGAACGGATCGTGGCTGTACGCCCGCCAATGTCTGGATGCCTTCTGCGATAATTTGGGTATCCATCCTCACCAGTAGAAGTATCAGTGAGGAACTGCTTAGGATAGCGTTTACTACATACACCTCCATTCATACACGGAGATGTCGGATACAATAGACCACATGGTCCGTGGATCATTTGTTTGATAACCGTCGCATGTAGCTGTGGATTTAGAACAGGATCAGGAATTTCAGCACTGATCACAGAATCTATTTGGTCAGGTCTGATTTTATTTTGCAGCCAAACCAAGAGATGTACATGAGGCAACCCACGTTTCTGCCATTCTACGGTGTACATGAAACATTTAGTGGTTCCAAAGATATTGTCTTTGTTTATTAAGTGCATGAGTTTTTTTAATTTCAGATGAAAGACTCGACTAATTAGATCATGTCTGTCCCGCGTCACGGTGTTTTCGAATAAATTTTCTTGTATTTCCGGCCAGTTAGGATTGCACGTAAAGGTAATAAATAAATCAGGCCTGCCGTAATTACGAACGTACGTCATAGCATCTTGCGTACGTTCATGCATATAGCGAGACCCACCTGTGAATGAAGAAGGAAGTATGACCAGTTGTCCTACGTTTGATGCATTGTCGTCTCGTAATGCATCCTGCAAATGGATGTAATTTTCGGCTCTCAGTTGACGCTGATTAAAGCGAATGAAAGCCAATCTTTCTGTTTCAATCTTCGCATACTGGTTTACCCAGAATTGATTTTGGAGCATACCAGATCTGTGTAGCATATTGAACTGGTTCTGTCTAGTCATCATGCGGTAGGCGTAAAAATTCATACACGAAACTGTTTTAATGGCCTGATTTCTCATGACTGGATTTACTTGCGGAATAGAAATTGAGTAACCATCTTCACCCCGACATAAGATTAATGGATATTGTAAAGCGTCATATGATCTGTGTGTTTCGGCGATTTTATGTTTAGTGTGATCGCGTCCATTTAACAGGATGTCTCGTTTGTCAAATTCTTCCCCAATCATTAAAATGGCGACCTCGTTGGTGGTTGGGATATTGTATCTGCCACGATGTTGGTTAGCAGGTTTTTTGTTTGCGTGAATTATTAATTTGAAGTCTTCAGTGTTAGGTGGTATGATTTCCAGAGTCGTTTTGAACGATACTATGTAACTATTATAACGGTGTAGCATATCTTGCAATTCCTTGACCAAATCAGCATTCAAAGTATTTTCATTATTGCAGCGTATTGCTGCCTGCGAATCGTAATCGTCAATAAAATATATTTGTAAAAATTTATGCTCATTTTGGGACAATGCCCTAGTAGCATTTTTGGTTGGCCAACGGTAGCCAACAGTTGGGAATTAGTTGGGATATAGTTAGCGTTTTGCCTACAAATTCCCAACATAGGGCCTATGGTAAAAAACTTACGACAGTTTGCCAACGAATATTCAATGTTGGGCCTACAATTATTATGGTTGGTTATATAACAAAAAATTACGACAGTTTGCCAACGAATATTCAATGTTGGGCCTACAATTATTATGGTTGGTTAATTAACAAAAAGTTACGACAGTTTGCCTACGAATATTCAATGTTGGGCCTACAATTACTATGGTTGGTTAATTAACAAAAAATTTACAACGATGATTAAATGTCGTCTTACAAACGTCAGAAAATTTACTACATCCAAAAACCTGTTATTATATTCCAAGTTGTGATTTTTCTTTTCTTATTTATAAATACGTAATGAGGACGTCTGTCTTGAGACGAATGTGAAATTTTAAGGAATGAGTCTAAAGGTCGAATGATGATATTTTGTAGAATATTTCGCTTCATTGCGCAGTTTTTATAAACAATTAATACTAGTTATGTACCTAGAAATTCGAAGTGTTTATAAGGAAATGTGTTGGGTAAGTGCGAACAGCGGTTGCTTCGTAAGCGGAAAGTTTGGGTTCGATTCTCCTCACCGGGAATTTTTTTTTTTCCTAAACCAGGCCTGAAAAAGACGTGTTTAAGACGTCTTTTGAAGTTCTTCAAGACGCCTTCTGGACGTCTGTAAGACGTCTTTTGGAAAGAAACTGTTGGGCTTATAGAAAAAAAACCTTCAGTTGGGCCTATGGAAAGAAACCTTCAGTTGGGCCTGCGTTGGTTACAATCGTTGGCCCATTTAAAAATAGCGCGACACTTCAACCGTTGGCTAACGGATAACACGTCATTGGCCCAACAAACTCCCAGCAAATAAATGCTACTAGGGTTGGAAAGCATTGTTGTACTTTCGAATGTTTTTCAAAAAATGTTTCGAATTCGGATATTGCCCAGAAAGCAGTGAAAGTAGAGGTTCAGGTGGAGCGATAATTTCAGCCAATTTTACTTTTCCTTGTTGACAGCACATACTGAGTGACTCATCTTTCCATTTTAAAGCACAACAATATTTACAAATTTTATCAAGCGGTCCTAAATACACCTCATTTCTGTAATCAATATTTGGGTCATAGTGCATTGCAGAACATTTTTTATTGACCCATCGGGATCTTCTTGACTGATGTTCGTTTGTTATTGAATTATTACTAACAGGGTTAATTGATCTTTCTGTTCTGCGTTGAATTTGGTGTCGATCGCGGTCGTTTGAAAGACGATTTTCCCTATCAGACTCGGATTCGTTTGCTCTTAGTCTATGTGTCCGTTGTATTGCAACCGCAACTCGACCTAAACTTGACTTTCGTTTAGGCATAATAAAAAAATCTTTTTACTTACTAAAAAAAAACACAAAATCTTGTATTTTACAAAAGGAATATATTTAAGAAAACGTAACTGCTTAAAATATCTAGTTAAAACCGAGGCTAAAAAACCGAATTAAGCTAAGAAGCGAGTGGCATAAATTGTAACGTGAATAGCATAAACAGCTAACGGTGTGAATGTGACCGTCAGGAACAACGAACGCGGTTGGGAGCGGTGGAAGGGTCTGTAGTCCTGGCAACCGCGTGATCCCCAACAACGTGCGGGGAACCGTACGCGCATCTCTTGTGCGCACCGCGCTGGACACCACGTAAGATTTGTCTGCCTCGCTTCACTATTTCGCTTATTACTCGGTCCCATTTAGTAATATCGAGATGATAGATAGCCTAAAACCTTCCCAAATGTTGTCTCTACACATCTGTGAAAACCGCAAAAGCATTGGTTAAGTACTTTCCGAGTTTACCCGTTGCAGACACAATAATACTTTCTGCTTTATATATGTAGAGAAGAAGAGAAGAAGAGATTGCATTGCATTTAAATTGACAGATATATTTTTATACCAGCAAACTATTTTTAATTTAAAATTTTTATGTAAACTTAGAGATATGAAAGAGGCGCTCAGACTTGAATAGAAATGAAGGCGACGCACAGGTTTCGATAGAAATGAAGGGACGATTCGCACTTGTTACTAGTAGTATAGTACAAAATAAGATGTTTTAAGCATATATTCTATTCTAACTTATAATGCCAACGATTAGAAATATCAAATTTCTGAGTTGAACATAAACGAACATGTAAACTACAACATTTTGAAAGTCTTTGATAGGCAGTTTGCCTATGTCAAGTATCAGTGGATGCCACAAGAAGATATTGGATACATACAGGGTGTCCGCGGGAAGACTGTACAGCTGGATATCTCCTAAAGTATTGGAGATAAAAAAATAAAAAAAATATGGAATCGCATGGTTCGAGGGGGCCAATTTAATAGCGCCGACGATTTTTTTCTTCGATTATTATTTTAAAAGATACGATGGTCAAGTTCGTTTTTTTAAATGGAACTATTTTTTTTGAAGAGGTCACTTGATAGTGCGTTCCAAGACAAATTCAACAAGCTATAATGTATACACTTTATTTCCACTGGTTTTTAAGATATTGCGCTTGCAAATTTACTGATTTTCCTTGGAAGAAAACCCGCTGGAATAGCAAGGACCGGGGACGGTCTTGCTGGCGCCACGGGTGGCCTTGCTTGTTGAAACAGATACCTACCTGCCAAAGGTCTACGCCGCGAATGGCAGGCCCAAAGGCTGGACAAATCTTTTCCGTCAGAAATGCTACTTAGGTAGGTACATCTGCGGTACCGAGAAGCGCACCGTTACTTTTATTTCGCACTTGCTTCTACGCTCGGATGGCCGGTTCTTTTGGGAGGGATGCAAGTTCCATTGGTTAGAGTTAGGAGGTGTGGAAGTTGCTAGACTAAATTTCAACCATAGGGAGCAGATTGTATTAGGACTAATCGGATTTGCATCCATCGCAAACGGCTGCTCTCTTGAGGAGAGCCTCTTTACAGCAATACCTCCTCCCCAATGCCCACCTGCTCTCGCACGGAATACGTCAACGCATGCTTCTGTTTGAAAATCATGCCAAATGTCGAGTAAATCGGACAACTTTTACATAAGGAGTACAAATAGCTTGTGCCAAAGTAGTCCGATTTGCATGACATTTGGTATGATTTTCACCAGAAAAACATAAGGAATACATTGGCGTCACGTCCCTTACGATGCGATGAAGAAAAGAATTTCTTAATATGCTGTAATGGATATTTCACCCTCGACTGCGGGGGCTCGACATCAATTCGCTACGTTCGGCCCAGGATTCATACCTTTTTCCGGAAAAGGCCATAAAATTCGGTGGGGCACTGCTGGGGGGTTGTCCTCGTCACGGGGTACCAGGCCGCATCCTTCGACGGGCGTAGCTCCAGAATCACCCTGTATCAGATGTGCAGTGTGTGACTCGAGTACCCTCCGTGTAATCGGTCTGCGCGAAGTAGGGCGCAAGTTCGATCATTATCAGTACTCCTGCCCGAGAGGAATACGATTTACTTTAATATTATAGTGCATGTGTGTTTTGTAATAAAGTGTTTCTATCGTCTCCTGAATTCAATAACTGGCATCCAGACATCTACGCTCCTACAATCCACCGTCAATACGCCTCGTGGAGAGACACAAGAAGAAAACGGGTAGCCCGCTGTCGACGCGAGGTCCTCCCTAAAAATTCGCACAGATCCCTTATCTCTCGAGTATAAACACCAGCTCCAATATCAAAACAGAAGCATGCGTTGACGTATTCCGTGCGAGAGCAGATGGGCATTGGGGAGGAGGTATTGCTGTGAAGAGGCTCTCCTCAAGAGAGCAGCCGTTTGCGATGGATGCAAATCCGATTGGTCCTAATACAATCTGCTCCCTATGGTTGAAATTTAGTCTAGCAACTTCCACACCTCCTAACTCTAACCAATGGAACTTGCATCCCTCCCAAAAGAACCGGCCATCCGAGCGTAGAAGCAAGTGCGAAATAAAAGTAACGGTGCGCTTCTCGGTACCGCAGATGTACCTACCTAAGTAGCATTTCTGACGGAAAAGAATTGTCCAGCCTTTGGGCCTGCCATTCGCGGCGTAGACCTTTGGTAGGTAGGTATCTGTTTCAATAGGCAAAGCCACCCGTGGCGCCAGCAAGACCGTCTCCGGTCCTTGCTATTCCAGCGGGTTTTCTTCCAAGGAAAATCAGTAAATTTGCAAGCGCAATATCTTAAAAACCAGTGGAAATAAAGTGTATACATTATAGCTTATTGAATTTGTCTTGGAACGCACTATCAAGTGACCTCTTCAAAAAAAATAGTTCCATTTAAAAAAACGAACTTGACCATCGTATCTTTTAAAATAATAATCGAAGAAAAAAATCGTCGGCGCTATTAAATTGGCCCCCTCGAACCATGCGATTCCATATTTTTTTTATTTTTTTATCTCCAATACTTTAGGAGATATCCAGCTGTACAGTCTTCCCGCGGACACCCTGTAGAAGCATGTTTTAACTCAGTTGTGTTTGATATTTCTAATCTAAAGTTAGAATATGCTTCAACGTGTCGAATTCTAAGTATCCAATATCTTCTTATTGTATTACTTGTTATATACAGTTACGGTCTATGTCCTCTGATACTTAACGTAGGTAAACTGCATATCAAAGACTTTCATAAGGTTGTACTTTACATGTTCGTTTACGTTCAACCAAGAGAGGTTTGATATTTCTAATCGTTGGCGTTACAAGTTAGAATATGCTTCAACGTGTCGAATATCTTCTTGCTGTATTATTAGTTATAAGTGTGAATCGTTTACAAAATAAAGTTATAATAATACTTTGCAGTTTTCTGTATGTATGATTGAATAATGGAAAGGCTCTTGAACTAATTTTTATAATTTTGCATCATACACTATTTCAACTTTCAACTTTTTTTATTTCAGAATTTCCAATTTGCCATTTGCAATTGAACAATACATATCTTTTTGCTATATGTATGACTTTCTTCTATCGTAGGCTGCTTGTAATCCAGGTTACAAGTCCAAAGATGTTCAAAAAATCATGAATTTTAATCATGAATGAATTATACTAACGAATAAAGATAAAGATAACCGGGCTAGAGTAAACGATAATAAAACCGATAATAATAACTCTGCTATGAGTATATATATATATATATATATATATATATATATATATATAATCAAACACAATGAAGAAAATCGATATAACTGCTTCCAAACAAATTCTTATTGCAAAATTACATTTGTTCGATCACGATAGTAGTGGAACAACAACGAAAGTGGAAAATTTTTACATCAAAGCAATGCCTACTACTAAAATACAATTGGTAGATCACTGTTATAAACTTAAGGCAGTGATTTTTCACCACGGTAAAAGTATTGCCGATAGTCATTACACGAGTATGGTAAGGGGTAAGGGCACAACGTGGGTATCCGTTGATGATTTACAAGTAGAAAAACAAGCTTGGCCACGAAATGCTAAAAATGCATACATATTTTTCTTCGAAAGGTGTTAATTGTGGTTGTTATTACACTTCGATGTTAAATACGTTCAGCGCCATAAGCTGCTTCGCGCACCATGTATTATACACAAAGTACTATACGTATAATACATATAGATTGGCAATGTGGTGCACATGGTTTCTTTTCGTAGTTGTTAAATTTATGTAGAATGTATCCTTAATTCTGTCCCGTGATAATTTGTAAGTTATAATAATATTAAAAATTATCTGGAGTCATTAAGCCACCTAGAGCATGAGCGCTTGCAAGCTTGTGAGGTCTTCTCTGATGTTGAGCCATTGAGAAATGAATTGGGATAGCAATGGATCTTCCCATGGAGTGTGTGCAGCCACGACTCTTGCAAGTCATCTTTGCTTGAATGGTGACCAGTGATAAGATGCGGAGTGGATCACGATTTGGAGCTACTTTTTAGAGACTGAGGCTTCTTGCTAAATTGACTGTTGTATTTAGCTTGAAAGGTAAGGTCATGTTTTGAGCGAGAAGGTAGATTGATGAGAATGTGACTTGATGAAGAGAATGTGAATTGATGACGAGAATGTGGATTTGTCGGTGCGGGTATTCTTTGGAACCCGAATGCCCTGTCGGCGCAGTCATCGAGCGAGCTGATTGGGGATTCACTAAATCCCGATGGGTGATTGAATACCAATTGAGAAATGAGAAGTGAGACGCCTCCCGCGTTGCACAGGTCTTTCTTCTTGACCGGTGTTCCAATGAATCTGTCGGCTATTTCTGCATTGCCAGGTGCATCGTTGATGCATCCATCATGCGTGATTGATGCGAGAATTGAGAAGCTATTGTTATGAGATGAAATTGATGGCGCTCTTACCCTGTGGAGGATGTCTCTGGACTCCATTCTGAGTCTATGGCAGCTGTTATGATACCCATTGGTCTTGTTGAATGTGATGAGCATGCCTGCATGCAGGCAAGGGCGCTGATGACTAACTGGCACATTACGTCTGAAGGTGAGCTTCTCCTTTTGATACTTGAGAGTTGGGCGATTGGCACTAATGGGGTGCCTGTGATGAGCTGGGCTCGATGATTGCCATGAGTTGCTGCGCCAATGATGAAATCAGTGAATCTGCGCTTTGGAAATTCCAATCCTCCACTTTGAAGTTCGTATTGTGTGGCAATCGTGTAGCCATTCGAGGTCGAGTCAATTTCTGGGTCCCAATGCCAATGATTGTGGTGTATGATGGCGAACACTGAGCGTTGAGCTGATAGATGAGATCCTTCGTGACGTAGGTGAGTTTGGAGCATGAATGACTTTGGAGTGTCGACTGCAGCGACCGAATGTGTACTGTGCTGTAAATCGGCGTACCTCGTCGAGGAACGAGCTGTGAGTGTACGTGAGAATGTTCCCATTAAGGGCTTGTAAAGTATTGAAACGACCCACCTGGGTTTGATGAAATGTTGGTGAGTCCATAGGCCTAGAAATTGTGAGCTGAGATTCCCTCGTTGAGGCTGGTGAGATGTGATGGCGAATGAGACGGCGTTTATCCTTCGCGTTCAGCTGGAGCTGGTGCCGAAGATGGAGGCTGCGCTGTCGCTAAATGCAGCATGGTGTGGTGTGCTGCCCTGCAGCACTTACACCTGAGAGGAGAATTGCACCTGGTGGTGGTGTGCCTGCCACAGCAGTTGCGACAGAGTTGTTTCTCTGTGATGAGCTTTCGCCTGTCAGGAATAGTCATCTGACGGAACTGAGAGCACATTACTGTGAAGTGAGATGCCTCGCAGCAATCGCATGGATATGTAGTTGATGCAGCTGAGCGGTGAGCTTGAGTGGAGCTGTTCGCCGACTCCCTTTTGTTATTGCTGCTGCTTGGGCCTGAGCTGTCAATGAATGAGTTGGATGAACTTGAGGGAGGCGGCGCTGACTTGCATTTGGTCAGCGTTCGGGACCTTTCACCAAGATACTTCTCAAGCTGGTCCACTGAGGGGTAATTTGGTGATTCTTCAAGTGAGTTTTCCCATGCCTTTCGTGTTTCATCATCTGATTTGAGCCAAATGTGGTGGACCAGCAGGCAGTCTCCAATGCTGGCTGACATACCTACGGAGGTGAGTGTGCTCCTCGTCTTTGAGATGACTGAGAGCAGTGAGCATAGGGAACTGTGAGTCGGCAATGTGAGAGGCGCGACTGTGTACAGCTTGTCAAGCTGTGCCTTGATGATTTCTCGCCTATTCTGGTAGTGATTGTATAGCAAGTCCCAAGCTGATGTGAAGGTGATCCTGGTGGAGGATATCTCTTCCACCAACTGAGCAGGTTCGCCACTCAAACTTGTGAGCAGGTACCGCAACCTCTCACTATCATTGAGATTGTTGTCCTTGAGAACGAGTTCGGCGAACCTCTTGCTGAAGGCTGGCCATTCTTTATAGTCCCCTTTGAAGGAAGGCATCGTGATCGCAGGGAGCCTCGATGGCTGTGCCTGTATGTCGGGGCCCTTGCTGATGGAATATGATTCCAGTTTCTCTCTGAGGCGACTGAGTCTGAGGTTGAGAGTGAGAGTGATTTTTGCCTCTCTCATAAACATATTTGAGTCAAAATACTCGTGATCAAGGAGAGTTGATGGCCAATTCGTTTCAAGGTAGTCGTGTTCTTTGATGAAGGACTGGTGCAGTTCCTCCACCTGAGCCATGTAAATCCTCACCTCGTCGAGAGTGAGGTTAGGTGCACACGTTGACAGCTCCCCCTTGAGGGCCTTGAGCGATTCAAATCTGCTTACTTGTGTGCGGGATTTGAGTGTGAGATGAGAGGGTAGTCCACTCACGGGCTTCCCGATTTTCACTGGGGTTGCTAACATCCCAGATTGATCCCTAGGCTCATCCACCGCTGCGGTGTTGACGATCAGCATTGCTGATTCGATGGCTGCCTTGATCACTGACCTTGCAGCGACCGTTGCCTCGTGGTCGCTGTTTTCAATCATCGTATTTGCATTGATGAGGTTGAGCTTGAGCGTTGAACTAACTGCACTATATGGCACCTTTACCGTCGATCCGGCTCGAAGGGCCAAATGTTTGAGATTCTCGCGGTTGAGCGCGCTGGATGCGAGTGAGGTTAGGAGCGGCGGTGAAAAGGTGCACACAACACAGCACTTGAAATGAGATGCGTCAATTTATTACAAGACTCGCTGAGTCGCAATGAGCGTGAGCACTGAGCATATGAGTTTGAGCGCCTGGCAATTGTATAAATGTGCCCGGCACGGTGATCGGTGAGTGAACACGCCACCACGTGAGTGAGCATTCACGGAGATTTACAATCCCTGAATGAGCACGAGAAATAGCGTTGAGCTTGTAACAAAGGAGCGTTTGAGTTCAAAAGAACAATGAAATGCACTGAGCATTGAGAATTCACGAGGTGAGAAACAGTAATGAACCGCACGCGATACATCTATCACTACACGCTACGTGAACAAGAGACCGTTGCAAGATGATTTCCGTTTCAGCGTCTTCTCGAACGATCCAGAACCGTTCGATGAGGCGCGCTGATTGGTTGATCGAAGGCGGCTGATTGGAGGATCGATCGTCGGTCCACATCTCTGATTGGTGGATCGATCGTCGATCAGCGTCGCCAACCTGAGTCTGAGAGCTGCTGCTGTGAGAATGAGTGTGGCCGTGTATGGAACTACATGAATCCCAAACAGTAACGCAATGTAAGATTCGGTGTTTTCCAACTACGCTTAATAATATTAAGCAGATATATTTTTATACAAATAAATATTTTAATACGAATAAATATTTTATTCAAAATACTTGGCGCTGCGAAACCGAAAAAATGTTAATTGTCTTAGTATATTTAACTCTAATATCATACGTAGCATATGCAAACGCAGGCATACACACATTCACGAACGCACGCACAAGAAAGAAAGAAAAAGATTAATGCAATTTATACATATGTATTCAGTTTAGCAACACCAATTCGGTGAGCAGCGCCAAGTATTTTGAATAAAATATTTATTCGTATTAAAATATTTATTTGTATAAAAATATATCTGCTTAATATTATTAAGCGTAGTTGGAAAACACCGAATCTTACATTGCGTTACACAGTGTCGTCTTTGCACGCAGCGGGAAAGCACCTTTATGTACTTGCAGCTCATTCTGATTTCACATCTTTTTTTTATTTTGTAATTATTATTCTTATCTTCTATTTTTTGTGATTTATTTGATGTCATGTACTTGGCGTAATTTTTTTACTTTTTTGAAGTTTTTTGGGGGGATCCAATGTTTCTGGTATATGTACACTATGTCTTTATGATGTCTTTATGATGACAACAACATTCAGATTTCGAGGTTTTCTTGTTGGTTCACTGGTCATACCTTTCCAAAATTTAGATGATATCAGGGGGGTCGTGGTGGTTTTTAGTGGGTAAACTTGCGGGACCGACACCTGCAAGGAGTCCCACACTACCCGGCACACAACATTTCGCCGGGTGTGCGTAATGCATTTTCCCCACGTTAAAAAAAAAAAAAGTAGCAGTGCGGCCTAACTGTCGATGAATGCGGATCCTGGCCGCCTCTCCCAATGAAGTGCGGTAAACATCCCGCAGTAAAGCATCGTTCACGAGCCTTGAAGAAGCGCAACATTGATAGGGGAGTAGCTGCGTTCCCCAGACATCAAAGCTGGAGCAACATTCTGCTACGATCAACAAAGTATATCCATGGTAAAGCGCATATGTGTATTGGTAAATTCTGTGAGAGCGCTATCTACGGTTGTAAGCTCTGCAATCGGGTCAATCGCGTTACAGGACTGGTCTCACACAAGTATTGAAATAGTGCAATAATGTTTTTGTCATTAAATAGTCTGTTAAATATTACAAAATCGATCATCAAACAGTCGAAATTCACAATATTGCCAATTACATGTGACACCTAACCCGATTTGAGTGCTTTAATTTTCGCCACCAGATTGCGTAGCGGAAATAAGAAAATGCCAATAAGTAAAATTTAAAAATTCATCAAACCGATTGCTTTATAAATTGAACTGCTTATTCTGCACACCTATGCCTTTGGCCGGGACTACAACTAAGTATTTCTGTTGAGTCTAACCTACTTTTAAAATCGAAAATAGCACATAAAACACAGCCGAAATACATTTATGCTTGTATTTTGCCCGCCATTTTGTTAATTTTATGGATAAATCATTTATTCTAGTTCGGGCCATAGCGACAGTCATATTGATAAAAAACTGTTTATATTTTTGGTTTCAGATAAGTCCAACTGCTGAAATCACCTGCACGAGCGAAACATAAATTTTTAAACACGTCATCAAAATCGCCTTCAGAAACCATTTTAAAAGCAATAATTTGATTACTTTTATATTTTTTATTTGCTGTAGAAATGTAGTTTAATCAATAGAAAAAAGTTTTATTACATTACTATAATTCCTATCTTCGCAATAAATTCCTGAAATTCGCTTAATTTATCGGCGCGTTAACCAGAATGACACCTTACAGTATTTACGCACCAGTAATTTGATTATAGAAATATAATAATTTAATTTATAATTTATAACAAATAGAATAATAATATTGTAGTTTTTCAATATTTGTAAAAACACACATAGTGTAATGCAGTGGATGATATAATTTGTAGTGTACTGTAATGAAATAAATGAAAATATATTTTTATCAAATTTAATTTTATTTTAATCGTATCGATAACCGTCTTCAACACCGTCCCAATGCCTTTAGCCTAATTTAGACCCGATAAAATACAAATTCTCAGGATGTACTATATTCGGGTCCATATGACTCCACACTCCCTACATAGATTTTCGGAAAGAAATTCGTACACCTCTAACGCACGTACACGTCTCTACACCTGCCGCCTGTTTCAAAATCTCACTCCAAACAAATCTTTCAACATTTCGATACATTTTAGAGTAGTTCTTGTATTGCACGCTGTCCATAAGCAGAGGGCGCTACGTCCAGTCTTCAAATTAGGAGTCAGTAATACACTTTCGCCGAAATACCCTTTGAGACTGAAATGCACCTCATAGTATAGACGATGTTGTATAGATGGTGTTAGTGCAGGTACACGTGTGGGGATCGAGCTTTAAGGTTCGAGCCATCCCCTCCTAGCGAACTGTGCAGGAGTGGGGAATCGTCGAGCTCGTGCTAGCGTTGCCGTGCGGACTCGCCCCAGTCCGTTGAGTAGAGTCTTGGCAAGACGCCGTGTAGGCTAGTCGTCCTAGCTGTTAGGCACCACGTGTTCCACAGCGTATTCTGTACACTCATCTGTGGCGTGAAGCCTGTTGGCTAACGTCCACTATATTCTCGGCTATTGTGATAGCCGATTGCAATACGACTACTGTGATTGCGGTGCAACACCGACACCCTCACGTGCCAAGTACTCGTTGCACGTGTGGGCAATAAAGTTTCTAGTCTTGCCGATTAAACCTACAAGTTATTACCTCTCAACCCTTGGACACGACTGCAGTAGTAGGACTGCTGAGGAGGAAGGTCACTACCTTTCCCACCACTTAAATCCTACACACGACTGACGACGCCCAAAAGGCGCCTTAAAGGCGCCTATAAGGCCCTCGACAGTCCCTCAAAAGGCGCCTTTTCGGCGCCTTATAGACGCCTATAAGACGCCTGTGAAACTTTGTATAGATGGCGCCAGTGTAGTTACACGGCGCCTTAGAGGCGCCTTGTTACAAATCCGAACGCTCAGTCGCTCAAGCCTAAAACAGGCCGAAAACAGGCGCCTTTAAGGCGCCGTGTGCTGTGTGGGATAAAAGATATCGGAATGGCGCCAAAAACACTTTCTAATAGCGTTGGCCACTTTATCTTTGGTCACTAACGGCCAGCAGATTACGAAAAGAAGATGAGCGACTTTAGGAAATCTCTAAATGTTAAGGGTTAAACACCGGGTTTTCCGCCCTTTTGCGTTCGCCCGCACGCTTCAGCCATTTCTGTATTGAAGACTCCGTATCCTTCCTGCTTCCCTCCATTTTCCCTTTCTCCGCAGCACCATGAAACAATAATTTCAATAAGACACTTGCGTGATAATTACATATCACGATTTGTGCCAATTTTAACTTGATGAACGGCTGCTTTGCCTGTCGCCCCAGCCAGCTGTACTGCAGGTCCACGTCGTTCGCCAGGATGCTGGATTAAGTACAATTTTGTATCAAAGAAATAAGGAACATAAATTTTAATCCGGTCCTGAACGTCGTTCCACTGTGCGTCGGCAAAATGAAGCTCATTCAGCGACTCGTCGCTGCTCGAAGATATTTTTTAATTCCGTTTTCGCTTTTCGGATTTTGTTCTCAACGGCACGCCCCTCATTTTTGCCACCAGCTTGGCCGCCTTCCTGGCTTGGGTATAGTCATCGGGAAGTACGTATTAGTAATTAACTGAATTGCATATATATTCTCAATCATAATTTGAATGTACCAAATGTGCCATTTCTAAAGGCGATTACATTAAATTCAATTATAAAATTCAGTGAAAATTTTAGGATGGTCTCTTTGAAATTAACGTCGCAAAGAGCTAGGTATTGGGAATTTCCCGGCCCAGGTAATCGAGCCGCGCGCTCCGCTTTTATGGTCGGTTTACCACTCGCGCCTCAGATATTACTGTAATGAGGTTTGAAAATAATGTCGGTTGATCTCGTACCCGTCTCAAGTTCAAAAATTTTAGCTATGACAGTGTTGACCGCGGCGCTATACCCTTGTACGAAGAGATTTTTCGCCACCTGCGTGTAAAAGCCACAATAATGGCGCATCGTTCCAAAAGATGACATTAACGGAAGCCGGTATAGGCGTGCCGTTGAATAGCTAAAATATTCAGACACAAAA
This sequence comes from Andrena camellia, assembly GCA_029448645.1. Lineage (NCBI taxonomy): Eukaryota > Metazoa > Arthropoda > Insecta > Hymenoptera > Andrenidae > Andrena > Andrena camellia. The sequence continues at coordinate 17,158,280 of CM055680.1, forward strand.
ATTCTAGAAAAAAATTCAAACATCGCTACAATCAAAGACACGTCCCATTAGTTACCCCTTACGTCTGATCTAGGTATGCACTGCATTAAGGATAAAATCATAAAAAAGTAAACCAGAACAATAGATTCTCAGGTCTGCAGAACTAACACATAATTGAATCAAAATTTAATTTCTCAATTTATGAAAGTAATGATACAGAAACAACTGGCCTATTTTTTAGCAACACCATGAATTTTAAAAAGATCATTAAATACAGTATCAAACAAACAGTTTGCAAAAGCTTTTCACAATAATTATGATTAAAAAATTGATAAAAGAAAAATTAAGCAAACGTCAAATATTTTAAATTATATCCATCATTAAGAGGGAATAATTTTTCCTTATTTTTCGGCACAAATTGCATTCTGATATCTTTTATAGTTTGAAAGAGACCATTCCAAAATTCTCGAAGCTCGGGCATCACTGCTGTCCAGCGGTCTGGCAGCACTGCGAACGCCGGGACGGTGCATGGTGGTAGTGGAATGCGTCCGTGAGCCGCTGTTGCCATTTTACCTGTTAGCGCGAGTGCGGGTTGCAGGATAAGACGCTGACCCTGTACTTATTCAATTATTTTGATACATGGACACCTTCGATAATGCACGAATTTAATCAGTGTTTCTTGTACTATACACAAAGTACCATACGTATACATAATACATATATAGATCGGCAATGCGGTGCACATGGTTTGTTTCATAGTTGTTAAACTTGCGTAAAATTTATCCTTAATTCTGTCCTCTGATAAGGCTGTTCATGGCTGTTGATAGTGAACCTTTTCTAATTTATATTAAAAATTATCTGAAGTCATTCCCTGTGCAAATTAACTTTGTAAAAAGAAGTGAGATCCCCATAAAAAACTTCAAAAAAGTAAAAAGAATTACGCCAAGTACATGAAAAAGTCAAGGACGGAAAAGAGTATTATAAAATAAATCACAAAAATAGAAGATAATAATAATTACAATATAAAAAAAGATGTGAAATCAAAATAAGCTGCAAGTACATAAAGGTGCATTGTAATAATCATGGACATTTTAATAATGTGAAGATAAAATGTAACATCTACAGGGTGATTCTGGAGCTACGCCCGACAATGGATGCGACGACCTGATACCCCGTGGCGAGGACAAGCCCCCGCAGTGCCTCACCAAATTTTATGGTTTTCGACCCTCTAAGGGGTTTGAATACCATTAAAAAGTGAGAAATGTCTAGGATTTCCCAATTTCTCATCAGATCTTTGCGAAAACGACGCCAATCGTATTCCTTATGTTTCACCGATGAAACTAACACCAAGAAGGACGTAATTCGGACCATAATGAAGAAAATTCCATGAAAAATCGAATTACCTATATCACTTGAAGCTGACTTAGTTAAAAATAGGTAGTCCGATTTAGATGACATTTGGTATGATTTTAATCGGGGGAACGAACATCAGGAATTCATTTGCGTCACTTTCCTTTCGATACGATGAAGAAAATAATTTCTTAATACGCTGAAATGAATATTTTACATTTTCACCCTCAACTGCGAGGGGGGGGGGGGGGCAACCTGGAATCGCTGCGGTCGGCCGAGGATTCATACCGGTTTCAGAAATAAAATAATTCTTTATTCTTTATCGTATCGATATGGAAGTTTTTCCGGTTGTTGTAAGATTGTGTGGAGTGTGGGAGGAGGGGGACGGGGGAGAGGGAGAGAGAGAGAGAGAGACATATTACTCTAAAGGATCTAGGGAATAGGGAAGGGACTCTGGCCTCCTTTATGAAACTGACCACGGAGTGGAGTTAGCAAGGACGGCAGTTACTTCAGAACCGCTGAGGAGAACGTAGTTTAAAGCTCTTAAAGGATCGGAAAGACCACATTTTGTATCGAAGATGTACATATATTTTCTTTTCCATCGTGGCATATATTTTACAGTTTTATTTTTAATTTCAGTGTAGATTATTACAGTGTAATTTCAGTGTAGATTATTACAGTGTAATTTCAGTGTACATTGTGTTTTAGTGTAGTTTCTATTTCCATCTAGTACATATTTTCTACAGATAAGTGGATCCTACTTTGATAATTAACTTCATACATCTTGTTTCCTTTTTTTAGAAATGACTGGAAAACTTAAATTACATAAATATTATAAGCGTGCTAGTAAATCCGCACGCATGTTTGCGTCTGAAAATTATGTGCATCAAGAAGCCTCAACATCATCAGGTGTTAGGTTTTCAGAGAGTAATGATATCAGTTCCCATTCTTGTTTCAATATCAGTGAAAACAATATAGAACCTTCCACTCATCTAGAAGAACTTGAAGATACCCTTTATGTAGAAAATTTTAACGTTACACACAATTCAGATGAACATAATTCCACTATTAATAATGTCACTGAAGACTTTACAGATCCAACGAATCATCCAGATTTGTCTTTCTTGCTGGCACAGTGGGCTTTGAAACATAATATTACACATTCCGCAATTAATGATTTGATCCCTATTTTCAAGGAAACAGTTCCGAATAATAATTTACCATCAGATGCCAGAACCCTTTTGAAAACAGTTAGAAAAGTCGAATGTAGAATCGTCGAACCAGGTCGTTATTTCCATTTTGGATTAAAAAATAGCATTATGAAGCTCATTAAATCTGTAGATATGTCACTTTTTAAAAATAACAAAATTTCAATTAGTATAAATGTTCATGGTTTACCACTGGCTCACAGTAGCGGTAGTCAAGTTTATCCCATATTATGTAGTCTAGCAGAGTTTCAAGATGTTGATATGGTTGGCATCTACCATGGTTATCAGAAACCGAAAGATGCCAACTGTTTCTTGCATGATTTTGTAAAGGAGGCAGTAGACATTATTAATAATGGAATTTTAATTAATGGGCAGTTATATTATGTACAAGTAAAATCTTTTATATGTGATGTACCTGCAAAGGCATACATCAAATATACGAAAGGACACGCAGGATATTCTTCCTGTACCAAATGCTATATCCGAGGAGAATCTAGGAACGGTACAACGTGTTTTCCTGATATTGATAATATCTGTTTACAGACAGATTCTGAATTCAGGCGTAAAACGGTAGAAGCACATCATAACGGCACGTCAATTTTAGAGACTATTCCTGGTGTTAATATGATTGACTCCTTCCCTCTCGATTATATGCATCTAATTTGTCTCGGCGTAGTAAAGAAATTGGTTCACAATCTGTGGTGTTGGGGGAAACCGTGGACAAAAGTAACACCTAAGGAACACTCGCGTATATCTCAGTCATTGAAACATCTGGCAAGATGTATTCCAGTCGAGTTTAACCGAAAGCCCCGAAGTCTAGATGATGCAAGCAGATGGAAAGCAACGGAATATCGACAATTCTTATTCTACACTGGTCCAGTAGCTTTGTTAAATAATATAAGCGACGATAGATATCTGAATTTTATGGCGTTACACGTAGCTTCAGTTATTTTATCAAATTCCAGACATTTTGGTCGTATTGATCACGCATCAATATTGTTAAAAAAATTTATTTACACATTTAAAAGGTTATATGGTTCAGAAAAGGTATCGCAAAATATTCATAATCTTTTACATATCCCGCAGGATGTTAAAAATCATGGGCCACTTGATAATTTCAGCTGCTTTCCTTTTGAAAATTTTTTACAAAGTATTTTACAGTCGGTTAGGAAGAATGACAAATCATTACAGCAAATAGTAAAACGACACAGTGAGAAATCCAATTTTGTTAGCAATAATAAGCGTCCTAATGTTGTATTTCCTTTTTTTAAAACTGAACATTTCGAAGGTCCGCTAATGAGGGATATTGCAGCCTCTAAGCAGTTCAAATCTATTGTTTTTAAAAATTTTATCTTGAAAATCAGTGATCCTGATAACTGCTGTTGCCTTCGTGATGGCAGTATTATCGTCGTAAAAAATTTAATATTGCATGCTAATGAACAGAAAGTAGTTTGTAAAAAATTTACGGTTGTCACAGATTTTTATAAAAAACCATTCAAATCATCTAAAATAGGAATTTTTCAAGTACAAGCATGTCATTTAAGTTCTTTTCAAACTTTTGACGTTAAAGACATTGCCTACAAATGTGTAAAATTAGAAATTGACCAAAGAATTATTATCTTTCCATTACTTCACTGCACTAACTTTTCAGAAGTATAATAAATCTTTCTATATTATTAGGCGCACATACAACATTTTTGTACTGTAACGGCTAGTCGTGACTCCATTTACTTCTCACAAACCAACAATGTCAGTACCTAATCTCACTCATTTTCCAGCATGTACGGTGAAACACAACACTACACACACACACACGCGCGCGCGCGCGCGGAGGGAGGAAGGGAGAGAGAGGGAGAGAGAGAGAGAGAGAGAGGGTGATCCCTATAGCTTTGTATACCACATAAAACATCTCTGCTGCTTTTTACATGTGACCAGCCTTTTCTCCCACCATGCATCCTCCGACGCGTAATAATAACTTTGATGCTTGTGTTGTTTTTCCTTACATAAATTTTTACTAGTATAAAATAACATATTTGCATATAATCATCCTATCCATGTTATCCTTCTTGACACACATCCTTATCCTCTCCTGATGGAAGAAGTCTACCACCTTCCCGTGGTTTCCATCGAGCAATGACACTTATTCCATAAACTGTAAGTAAAAAAAATCAAAATAAGTAAAACAAACTGACATTTATAAATTTGATTATTATACAAAAAGTGTCATTGGCCAAGAGTAGACTGTTCCTAATGAAATGTACAAAGCGAGCAATTACTTATTGTACAAGTCATTTAAGAAGGAACCCACCGACAGACAAGTTCAGACCTGTTCTGCGCATGTTGGCGCTCATTGGTGCCGAAACTTGGCTATAACCCAACCAACGCTCCCTCGGAGCCAATGAGCTCATTCTACATGCGCGAAACGGGTTCCTTCTAAAATGACTTGGAGTATAGTTATCTCAAACAGAACGCATCGCTGTCCTTAACATCTCATTGCGATGTTAATTGTAAGATAATCGTGTTACACGAAGTGAGATATTCTGAGAATATTAATTATTTAGGTTTCGAGTTTTGCTGGTTATAATATAGAAAATATGTTGTTTCATAAGTACTTGGGTATTACTTCAATTCGCTCATCTTCTTTTCGTAATCTTACCACTTTTTGATACAGTTATAGTTTATAGTTGTAGCTCATCGTATATACTAACTTCGCGATCCGCAGTTCTGCATTACACGTCTTTGCCAAAGGGCGGCCCACAATTTTATTCGGGAAACTTCTCGCCGGTCGTCTTTTTCTATAGCTTCCTTTCCTGCATGCTACGCTAATATGTGTAATAATTTATTCCAGATGACTATATACCGAAGCTATGAGAAAATAAAACAAGCGATTTACAATCTAAAACAGAGTTTTCCAATAAGCGCAAAAGGATAGGGAAAACATTTTCAATCAACCAGGTACCAATCGCTAAACGAATTTTCTTTGCCCACGCCTCTGAAAATTAAAAGTTACCACGGGTAATCCAACATTAGGTAAAAATTATAACATCTGGAGCTATTTAATTATTTTTGTTATATTCATTTCTTTACAGAAATTATTTTCAGACAATACTTAGTATTCCAGCGAGACATAACCCGGAACAATTACAAACAACCTGTAACAGCGAACAAAACAGCCAGGGGGGCAGGGGTATACAGGTTTAAGGAAGGAAGACATTGTTATTGGTAAATTAATATTATTTATATAAAGATATTGTATGCGTATTGTGTTAAAGTGAAAAAATGTGAAAAGTAATAAATATTTTGCAGAAAATGTAGACACACACACACAACTGTCTAGTTGTAGCGGATATCGGCGAAAAGAAAAATATTTTGAAATGCTCGTGACACAAGCCCATTTAATAATAGCTCTCGCGGTGGAAACTCAACAAGAAGCCAAAAATTTAAACAACCATGGTGGCGCACGAATTACAAAAGAAAAAATGGTTCCTTTTTTAACAGACACGACCACTTAAAATTCACATTAAATTGTTCAGATCAGGTAGACAATTTCGAGGCCATTTTACAAAATGCAGCGGAATTTGAAGACTGAGTAAGTAAAATACCATCTTTGTTTATATATATATATATATATATATATATATATATATATTTCCTGTATGCGAAACATATGTAAAGTTTCAAACATTTTTCAAAATTTGATTTCGGTAGTTGTTACAAACAAAATTATAGTTCATTTGGTAATGTTAAATAATTTTTATATTTCAGGTTTGCGAATTGGGGATTTTTGGTGGGTCCAGCAATTATAACTTTACTAAGCGGACGCTGTCATCTTTAATAACGAATTGCAATGCTGTACAGCTGACAGGGACAATAAGGGAAGAAACGCCACTCCACCAATTAACAATAGCGATGTTTATAATAGGTAATTATCACCTTTATTTTACTGTTGCTGATATTGATTACTGTGGAATTTAATGTATAATGTTTCATTCAAATTCTTGTTCAAGATGCTGCGGATGAAGCAAACGTAGGGCAATCCAAAAAGGAAACAGAGGAGTCAATCCAGAACTGGTTGAAAAGAGCAACTGATAGGAAAGCAGCTTCCAAAAAAAAATTTTAATGGAAATTTCACTTCCGTAGATAGTATGATATAGTGAGGGAGTAGCTCGATCTTGATGGGATCTGAAGCACTTCCAATTGCTTCAAATCTGTATATATGACGGAAAAATCTAATCACGTCAAACATGATTCGAAGCTTGAAACTCTTGAAAGTCTCGAATGTTTAAAGTCTCGATCGTCTTGGATGTCTTCAAAATCTTGATAGGTTTGACCGATGAAGATGTTCAAGACTTTGTCTCTGTCTTTGTATTGTGATAATACAATGTGTCCGTATAACATAAAGATAATTTAACATAAGTATTGTATAAGTATAGCTATTGTAATTGTAATTAAATAAATAAAATGAATTCTTATTAAGTTCGATCTTATTTTGAAAGCTATTTACTTGGTTAAATTTATATTACACCTAACCAGTACCGTTTTGAAGACGTCTTTAAAACGCCTTTGTGCTATCTGGGAAGCTACTCGAATTGAAATAATTACTCAAATCTCTTCAAGGTACTTGAAAAGCAACAAACTACCAAACTATTCGATTAACCGAGTACTTGGCTCGCTTCGAAAAAAAAACGAATTTTACTCGGTTTGAATTTCAAGTATTTGAACTAGAGCTCTTACTTTGTGACCCGTCGGGTACTCGTCTACCCGAAACAACTTCAAGCCATTGAATGTGGTATTGTTCGATCATTTTTGGCTAACATCAAACAATACCACAGACAATACAACATTCAATTGCTTGATGTTGTTCCGGGTAGCCGAGTACCCGACGAGTCAAAAAGTAAGAGCTCTAATTTGAACTTTTTAAGTGTTTAGCAGCTCTATTACCCACCCTCTCTTAATCGACCGTAATAGCGGAACACGTAACTCGCTTAATGAAGACTAAAAACAATAATACCTACTTAGTATAACGCGTGCAGCCCGCATGCAACATTTCATACACTTTAGAATAGTTCATGAGTTAGACGCTGTTGATGAGTAGAGGACGCTAAATTCAGTTCTCAAATTACAGGTCGGTAACACAGTTTCGCTGGAGACACAAACCCCCATAAACCCTAACCTAGAATTACACACTTTTGACCGCCAATACTGAAACAAATATACAAAAATTGTACAAAAACATTATGAAAACTGTATAGAAAATGTATGAAAACAATATAAAAACTGTATAAAACCTGTTTGCAAACATTCGGTCAAAAACATTTAAACAAATGCATCTGTGTTTCTTGTTTTCCATTGTTCTGGGAGCATTCATAAACATTTGTATGTAGATCTAATTAGGCTTTACCTTTTTGATCTATCCATACTTCGGGAATGGTTTGGCTTAGACAGCGGTTACAATCCCTGGTTTCCTTTAACTAATCTCTAAAATAATACACAGATGTCTTAAAAAAAAATTTTAAACGCTTCTTCCAGACCTAACCAAAACGTTTTAAAAACGTCGACATTTCTAAAATAACACACAAACGTCTTAAAAATGTCTTCTAAACGCCTCTTCCAGACCTAACCAAGACGTCTTAAAGACGTCCAGAAAACGTCCAGAAGACGTCTTAGGCCGGTATTCATAGTCGTTGCTTAAGACTAAGATCGTCTTAAGCATTTGCTCCCCGTCTAGTTTCATAGTCGACAAATAAGCATCGTCTTAAGTGTTTACTCAAGTATTTACTTTGTCAAGCAATCCTTATTGAATCATGTTTCATAGTCGGTTCTTAAGATCATCTTAAGAACGTAAGTATTCATAGTCGATTAAGAACTTATTCGAGCATAAAACGGTCTTACTCGAGCAAAGTGAGGTTAGATTTTCAAGTCAACGTTTTAGTTGACTTAAGACCATCTTATACGCCATTCAACGCCATTACTTGGTAAAGGAAGTGAGTGTAAAATGAGCGAAGAAGCAAGTGTAGTGAAACTTCAGAGAAAAATAGATTTAATGGATCCTGAATACATTGATATTGAAAATATTAATATTAGTGATATTGAGGATATTGATATTACCGATATCGATGATATAGATTATGGTATAGTGGGCAATAGGCCTGTTATTAGAGATTATATTCGTGACAGGCAAAATCCTTTTAAACATTACGATGAAGATAAATTCAAAAGGCGTTATCGATTTGGCAAGGACTCCCGTACTCTATGGTATTTTACGAACGATCCACGAAGGACTTGCAAAAATTGACAACCGTGGCTTGTCCATTTCACGGCAATTGCAACTACTTGTATGCTTACTGTGATATGCAACTGCAAGTTTTCAGGTAATTTAGAATTATAATATTCTATTTTTAACATCTGAAATATTCATAATTGAAGAGTGTGTATTTAGGAAATTCTTTAAAAAATATTTACAGCTGTTGCTGGGCAGAAGCAGATCCAGAATTATTTTTTGTGTAAGTCGCTTACTTGCCAGCTTAATTTTGGATTATATAAAACTACCAAGGGATCTCGAAGCATGCGAGGAGAATCATCAATTTTACAATGATTTTGAGAGAGGAAACGAAGCAATCAGTCCTGGTATCGATGGAGCCATTGACGGTACATTGCATTAGTGTCCACGAGATTCCAGAATATTGATGAAATTTTCTGGAATCGAAAAGGATATTTTTCACTTAACGTGCAAGTAGGTTTTCATTCATTTTTTTATTTCATAATTGAAATAGTATTATGGTTAATCGATTGTGTGATTGAATACCACTCCATTTTTTAGTCTCCAAGTTTTCTCTTTATTTTTTTAATTATGATATATGTTACAGGCCTTTAGTTCAAAATGTACAAAATGAGAATGGATTTGCTGCTTGTGAACCGCTAATTGCCTGGCTGTTCGATTAATTCACCAGTAACGGAATTTTCATACATAATTGATTTGTAAATGAATTATTAACACAAATTGATATAATAAAATTTTTTTAATAAAGATATTGTGTTACTCTATATGGTAAACATAATTACATTGACAGAATGTGTATGCTAGCAAATAGATAGTGCGATAATATTGATATCTTCGCTGATTCCTTTTCTACGTTCAGAAATTCAGTTTCGTACTTATAATGCATTTACTACCCGGCTTCGCTCGGAATTTAGATTATTAGTTTAGTTAGTTTAACTCTTAACTGCGAAAGGGAAAGACGTAGCGAGCTGAAAATATTTACATTCATCTGGATTAGCCAGACATAATCGGCTGAGGTACATGTTTTATCAGAATTTACTGTTCGAAAGTTTTTAGGCGACGGACAAACATATATATAAACTTTCTGCTTTAAATATTAAGATATACTATATTTACTATGTTTACGTACATATAAACTTATACATTATTCTTTGTCTTTCAAAGTGGTGGCCCTTTTTTTATTTTTTACTAGCTGACCCATTACCCGGTTTCACCCGGGAATCCTTTATGATGTTTCCCACGTTTCTCCACATACTATTACTATATGAATATTACAAAATTCAGTATATTGAACGCTTATTGGAGCCAATAATTGAATCTCGGACGTATGTAAAGTATATTGAAAATTTCATTGAAATCCATCCAGTCGTTTAAGCGTGAAAGAGGGACAAACAAACAGACAACGTTTCACTTTTATATATAACAGTAGAGAAGTAGAGATTACATTTGCATATTTCGTTAACAATTGTAGTGTTACGCTATCGCTTGAACGTGGCTGGAAATTGTACGTAATCGATAAGTAAATCAGGAGCGAAATTTGAAAGCAGATGTTTGCGTGCGATTGAAGAAGTATTGTTAAGGATGCGCGATACGGGTGGCATACGTGGGAAAGATCTTGGGCAGAGCTCGAAAACAGGAAGAGGCACCAATTAACAGGCCCCGAAACGAATTGTGTTTTTTTTCCTAAGTCACGTAATCTTTTGAGAAGGCCTTGTCCTTTGTTAGTCTTTAGGAGTGTCGATTGACTCCTGAAGTGTTGGCGACGCTAAGGAAGTCATAAATTTCCTTCAAGCGTTGTTTTCCCGATCCTCGGAGTAGAGCCTACTTTCTCTTCCCACGTGGGCACCCCGCTGTGTAACGGAAAAGCGCGCCTCCACCGAATTTTCCACCACCACCCGAAGACGGAGGAAAAGATGGACGCCGATCCGCGGGGGCGTACGGACATCCGAAGGACGGCCTACCGCTTGGAACTGTTGCATCCTGCATCCTGATTGGACTATGAGGATCTATGGGAGGACTAGGAGGATTTAGCCAACGACTTCGACGAGGACCTCGGAGGAGATTTTGAAACGCTAGACAGTCTGTCGATAACCAGCTTGCTGAGCAGTTTAATAAATTCCAGTATTTAATTCACAAATAGTTTCCTTATGTCTAATTTTATTTTGAACTTCCCACACTCCGACGAGCAGAGCGGTTCAGCGCTCCACGGGCGCCAACCAGCGTTCTTATTGTAAAATCACCGCTAAAATAGCGTAACAGTAGCAACTTGAGCAACGACTATGAATACCGGCCTTTATCTCATTATTGGTGCTGCGGCCTATGCGCATGATACGTGAATTGAAACACAGCCTTCATGTAACATGGTCACGCCAGCGGAGATCGCAACACCAGCCCTGAGGTACATGGTTGTGTGCGGAGGTTTTTGGGGTGCATATACAAAGTTTGTTATTGAAACGAAAATCAATATTTCTAAAATCTTTATAAATAAAATATGTACGCCCTTGAAGATGGTAAGAATTTTATATAAACGTAATAATTATATCAATAAAGAAAAAATACTAATACTATGACATAACCTTAACATATCTTGTGTTTATATATAGTAATTTCAAATGTCTCCTATTTATTTATTTTAATCGATCCTGATACTCTTGTAGTTTTATTTAGAGATTTGGAAATATAAATTTAACGATAACTACTGTCTTATTTAGATCAATATGATGATGAAGATGCAGAAGAAATTTCATCAAAACTTTGGCAAGAAGCATGCTGGATTGTTATTAATGCTTATTTTGATGAGAAAGGTCTTGTACGACAACAACTTGATAGTTTCGATGAATTTATTGAAATGTCTGTTCAAAGAATCGTTGAAGATTCACCACAAATTGATTTACAAGCAGAGGCACAACATACTTCTGGTGAAATAGAAAATCCAGTTAGACATTTATTAAAGTTTGAACAGATCTATTTATCAAAGCCTACACATTGGGAAAAGGATGGAGCTCCATCTCCTATGATGCCTAATGAAGCTAGACTTAGAAATTTGACATATTCTGCGCCATTGTACGTAGATATAACTAAAACAATTGTAAAAGATGGCGAAGATCCTATTGAAACACAACACCAAAAAACATTTATAGGAAAAATTCCAATTATGTTAAGATCAAAGTACTGTTTATTGGCTGGTTTATCTGATCGTGATTTAACAGAATTAAATGAATGTCCATTGGATCCTGGTGGTTATTTTATTATTAATGGGTCAGAAAAAGTACTTATTGCACAAGAAAAAATGGCAACAAACACAGTTTATGTATTTAGTATGAAAGATGGTAAATATGCATATAAGTCAGAAATTAGATCCTGTTTGGAACATAGTTCACGTCCTACATCTACATTATGGATAAATATGATGGCAAAGAGTGGAGCTAGTATTAAAAAGTCTGCAATAGGACAACGTATTATTGCAATTATTCCATATATTAAACAGGAAATTCCTATTATGATTGTTTTTCGGGCCCTTGGATTTGTTGCTGATCGTGATATTTTAGAACACATTATATACGACTTTGATGACCCTGAAATGATGGAAATGGTAAAACCTTCTTTAGACGAAGCTTTTGTAATACAGGAACAAAATGTTGCCCTAAATTTTATTGGAACTAGAGGTGCAAGACCTGGAGTAACTAAAGAGAAACGTATTAAATATGCTAGAGAGATTTTACAGAAAGAAATGCTTCCACATGTAGGAATAAGTGATTTTTGTGAAACCAAAAAAGCTTACTTCCTTGGTTATATGGTACATCGATTATTATCAGCATCTCTTGGCAGGAGAGAATTAGATGATCGAGATCACTATGGTAATAAAAGATTAGATTTGGCTGGTCCATTATTGGCATTTTTATTTAGAGGATTGTTTAAAAATCTGATGAAAGAGGTGCGATTGTATGCACAAAAATTTATAGACAGAGGGAAAGACTTTAATCTTGAACTTGCCATCAAAACAAAAATTATTACTGATGGTTTGAGGTACTCACTTGCTACCGGTAATTGGGGAGACCAAAAGAAAGCACATCAAGCCAGAGCTGGTGTCTCACAAGTATTAAATAGATTAACATTTGCATCAACACTTTCGCATCTAAGGAGAGTAAATTCTCCCATTGGAAGGGATGGTAAACTGGCTAAACCACGTCAGTTACATAACACACTATGGGGTATGCTGTGTCCTGCAGAAACTCCTGAAGGTGCTGCTGTAGGTTTGGTAAAAAATTTGGCATTAATGGCATATATTAGTGTTGGATCTCAGCCTTCTCCAATTCTTGAATTCTTAGAGGAGTGGTCTATGGAAAATTTAGAAGAAATTGCCCCAAGTGCAATAGCTGATGCAACAAAAATATTTGTAAATGGTTGCTGGGTTGGTATTCACAGAGACCCAGATCAATTAATGGCTACTTTACGTAAGCTGAGACGTCAGATGGACATTATTGTGTCAGAAGTCTCTATGATCAGAGATATTAGAGATCGTGAAATCAGAATATATACAGATGCAGGAAGAATTAGTAGGCCCTTATTAATTGTTGAAGGACAGAATCTGTTACTAAAGAAAAGACATATTGATATGTTGAAAGAAAGAGATTACAATAATGATGGCTGGCAAGAATTAGTTGGTAGTGGAGTAGTTGAATATATTGATACTTTAGAAGAAGAAACTGTCATGATTGCTATGTCACCTGAAGATTTGAGGCAGGAAAAGGAATATGCTTATTGTACAACATATACACATTGTGAAATTCATCCAGCAATGATATTAGGAGTCTGTGCCTCAATTATTCCATTTCCAGATCACAATCAAAGTCCAAGAAATACTTATCAAAGTGCTATGGGTAAACAAGCAATGGGAGTGTACATCACAAATTTTCATGTGCGAATGGATACCTTGGCTCATGTATTATATTATCCACACAAACCTTTAGTTACTACGAGGTCTATGGAGTATCTTAGGTTCCGTGAATTACCAGCTGGCATTAATAGTATAGTTGCTATATTATGTTATACTGGTTATAATCAAGAAGATAGTGTTATTTTGAATGCTAGTGCTGTTGAAAGAGGTTTCTTTCGATCTGTGTTCTACAGATCTTACAAAGATTCAGAATCCAAGAGAATCGGTGATCAAGAAGAACAATTTGAAAAACCTACACGGCAAACTTGTCAAGGAATGCGCAATGCTATTTATGATAAATTGGATGATGATGGTATCATTGCCCCTGGAATTCGCGTATCTGGAGATGATGTAGTTATAGGTAAAACTATTACTTTACCTGAGGCAGATGATGAGGTATGTATTGTACAAATATTGGTAAGACTTTACTTTAGAACTTCCAAGATTTTGGAATTTATTATACGTCATTATTGTACGCATTCTGATGTGCTGAATACGAATATCATACCCATTTTTGGTGGACACATATGTCAAGACCAAGGTCATCGGAGCTGCCTCTCCAATACTGCATAATTACCCAATGTAATAAAATCAGTCAGAGATGAGCAAATTTTTTATGTAAATAAAATTTCGAATAACGAATAAAAGTTAAAAAAAAATTATTCGGACTGACGAACGAATGACGAATGATTTTTTTCACGTTTATTCGCTATTCGAAACTTTATGTAAATAAAAATTTTGCCCATCCCTGGTACTAATATATTTTTGTTAATATCTCGAAAACTGAATTTCCGCCAAAAACGGATACGATATTCGTATTCAGCACGTCAAAATGCATGGAATGACGTATAATACGTGGCAAAAGCTTGGGAGGCTAAAATAAAGTTCAGCCCAAATATTATATTAAATAAATTTTCTTTATAAAATAATGCAGCATTGTAGTTAGAGAATATGCTCAAGAGTAGTAATTAACCCAGCTGCAATAAACAGCTGGGTGGCATCCTATTAAAGTTATAAGACTAACAAGGAACATCACTCAATTGACACACGCCGATTTTCGTGAAACTCGGCATATAGGATATAGGTAACGTATTCGATAATAATAAGACCCTTAAGATGGGTGTTCGTTTGTTAGCAAAATCTGTCCAGAGGCTTTTCTTCGTATTTCCCGATGACCTACAATATTCAGATTCAGCATGAAGTTTCCTCAGAACCCAAAGATGCAGTAAAAAATCTAAATCCTGGAAAATTCAATAATGGGTAGTAAAGACGTAAGTAAAATTTGAACGAAGTCATAGGCGGCACGGTGGTCAAAAAACCACCTGCATACTCATGTGGCATATACAAATTTGTTTCGGTCGGTCACCCACCGTCACCTTTCGAGAAACTACTGTCCGACCTACAATTAAAACAAAAATATATAATAAAAGCGGCAGTTCAAGGTTTGAAGTCAGGATTTGATGAAAATAGTATTATTTTTGTTACATTTACATACTACATTATAGATTTAAACACCACACTCCACAGATGTCTGTATAAGATAAAGTGTGTTTGCACTGAGTAAAAGTACAAAAAAATATGGTTTTGCGCCGTCTATAACTTCGTTTAAATTTTACTTACTTCGCATTATGCCGTATAAAAATTCCAGTAACTTTTGTCTTTATCATTTTTTCCTATGCCTGTTAGTTTTCATTTATTCGGCTTAAAATATTTTCAGACCACAACTTTTAAGGGTGGTTTTATCCACTAAACATCAATATTCGCCGATAAGAAAAAAATTCGTGTGAAATATTTTCGAATGCTTTATCTGTACGCCAAGTTTCGTCATAATTGGCGTGTATCACTTGGGTGATGTTCCTCGTAAGAAATAAAAGACATTGTCGTCAGTCTAGGTAGCTTAGGAGGATGTAGAACTCTGAAGACAAAAATATTTTTTCCACAAACTTGTAGTTCGAGATCTTAAAAATAACATCGAAATTTACAGTATTACATAAGTTATTGTAAGTCGTATGAGCACATTTCATCTCTGTATGGAATTGTTACACTCATAAAATTATTCCCCCAAAGTAATGCCCTTATTAAATTTGCATATTGTATAGTAGTTATTATGAAAGTTAACTCGAGGCTACGGAATATGGAGGGTCATCAGGAAGAATGCTTTGTCAACCACAAAGGACTGTAAACGTATTTTTCTCGAAACACTTTTTCTAAAACAGTGTCCACAATAACTGTAAAACGGTAACTTCCACTTTGCTACAAATAGTTTTAATTCCTTTCAATAAATATTCAAGAAAGAAGCAACGAATTTATCGCAGGAAGTAGACTTTAAATTATTAATCTATCGCTCTAAAGTAAAAAAAAAACAAAAAATATTTTGTAGCAGAATTCTGTAGAGCAGAATGCTCTCACGACCTAAAAGCTGCAAGTAGTGTTCCTGATTTCTCAATATTTTTAGTTTCTCGAGAAATAAGAAATCAGATTATATTTTTCGAGAATTCTTAAGAAATTAAAAAAATATTGCAAAATTTATATTTTTAGAATAATGTTGATAATATTTATCCAAAATGCAAGAAAACTTTAACTAAATGTTTATTCCTGCCAAATTTACACAAAACTTGTGTAAATGTAAAAACAGATATTAAATATAATTGATAAATTTATTTATTTAATACAAAATTTGTGCAAGGCGAACCATTACTTTTTTCTTTTAAAATAGTTTTTTAAAAAGCACAATGCATTTAATATAGCATCAGCCAATCTACTTTTTGTTGTTTTATGACAAAATCTGTAGCTGTAGAAAAATTGTGTTCGTTTTGAGTGGATGTTGGCTTAATCGTATTTAGAACATCCAAAAGTTGTAAATTGGGTGTCCTTTTTCCTGTGGACTTGAAAATATGAAATTCCTTTGTTAAAGTCCCGAATTTACCTTCTTGGTGGACACTAAATTCTTGGGGACTATCTGTGATTGTTAACTCTAATAGTTTTCTTTGTGGTAATTCTTCATTTTGAGGATCTGTAAGTTTTTCAGTATTTTCAGGAAAATCTGCTTAGAATTTGTTTTCTGTTTTATACATATTTGTCTTGGATGTTTATTGAAAAAATACATCTTTTGAATCGTTTTGAAGAGATTCTGGATTATGCAAAAATTTTATATGGGATACAATACTCTTATCTCTTCTTTCAGTATTCAGTTTTTCTAAATGTGTAAATAAGAATGTAAGACCACCTTTAGTACTTGATAATATCATCTCTACTCAGATCTTCTATTGTAATTCTTATAGGTTCTAATGTTAGTAATAAGATTTCAGCAATTTTAATATATTCATCGTTCCACATGTAATCTAAATTCATTTCAATCAGTGTTTTTTTAATTGGATTCCTTACTCTGATACATCGTCTAATCATCTGGTGTTACATTCCAAAACCTTTAAGGGCATCTGCCGATCAAATCGCGCGAAAACATAGTGACTTTTATGATTTTTTCTAGAAAAAAGTATACAATGTATGGGTCTAAAACTTTTTGCACTTTATTCTGCTACAAATGTAGAGTATAAAACATTCTTTTTATTTCATTTTTGCCCCCGCCTACCTCTGATATGCATTGCGTGCTGCATCGTTGTAAAAAAAAACGGCCTGCACTAGCGCCACGATAACTTTAGATAGGATCATCCAAAATTAAAAAACCAAAGATATTCCTTAATTACACATGTGTGGTTATCGCGCTACCCTCAGACAGCGTTAAGAAACAACTAGGCGATTATTGCCAAATGTTTAAACGATAGGGTCCCCGAAACATGGGTTTTTTGCACAAAAATGTTTCGTAAAAAAATTGAGTGTATGAAAATTCGCAATAGAGGATAGCGCGGAAGCCGGTGTAATTACGAGTAGAATCCCGTTTGAATTTTTAGATTCGGTTAAGAATTGCATTTTTTATCGTGGCGATAGTGCATGAAAATTTGTTTCGAGAAAAACGTAGGTATTTAAAGTTTTACGCCGAGCGCGTTCGTCCAGTGACGGGGACTTGTCCTATTTTCCACGTGTTTATTCGATTAAAACAAAACTTGATTCTTTTTTTAGATCAAAAAATGTATTATTAATTAAAAGAAAAATCAGATTTCTATCCAATAATGGATAGAAGGTATAAACCTGCATCACAATCCATCTTCAAAAAATATCTATTTTTAAGGCTGTCACACTGTTGATCCCTCTGAACTGCCTATAAAATCTGTGCCGTTAGGAATTTCGATTCAAAATTTTAACTGAGCCTTTTTGAGATGTTGAATGAATATATGCAAAAAAATTCGATTTTTTGACTGGCGGATGCCCTTAACGGTGTATTTTATTCTTCCATATATATATTTTTGTAGAATTAATTCTTCACTGGCGAATTCTTAAATACTTTTCCAATTTTTCGTATTGCTGTGATTGTTTCTTTGATGGTTGGTCACAACTGAACATTTGAGGTTTCTAGTGTTTCGACATCAGAATCTGAATTGTCTGAATCGTTATTATCATTTTGTGAGAATCCATTGTCATCATTCAAGTGACTAAATTGTGTCTCATCAGTATTTTTTTTACATGAAGTGTTTTTAAAATGGCTAAATGTATCTCATGATTATAACAAAACTGCTGGTACGCCAGAGGGAGCCATTTAAATGTTTGCATAACAAGCACCCCGTCGCTCATAACAGCTAGAAAGCCTTGTTTTAGTGAAAGACTAGAACAAGTTAGTTTTACATCAATTAATTCCAAAGTTCTTTCAGATGTAGAGCGTATTTATATTTTTAATCAATCCTTCTTTTTTCTGTGTATAAAAATCCATCATTAACTAATGAATGATGAGGAAGTTTAAATCGTTTAAATGTTACACTTTGTCTTATAAATTCACTTTGTGTTATTTGATTAAATGAAAAGCGATCAAAGCTGTCAATTCTGATATTATTTCCAACAAAGTTGGTTGTGTAATAAATTTATCAATTGTTCCATTGTTGTCTGAACACTGGAATCGCTTGACTGATTTAAAATTAAATCTGTTGGTACTTAGCACATCCATACTTTCCACTCTTTTAAAACTGAATACTTTCAAGATGCCTACGAAGACCTATGGTCGCCGATCCTGAGCATAAAAACTGTTTTTCACAAAGATTGCATGTGATAGATTCTTTGCTTTCATTTTTTCGAAAATATTCCCAACAGTCTCTGTAAGTTTTATTCATATTGACAGGTTAAATTTGACACAAAACATCCACAGGCGAACACAAGAATCTTCCTGTTTAGAATGCAAACATAGGCTGCCTGTTTATCACGCAGAGCAGTTCTTTCTGAAATCTGATTGCTGCTGCCTAAAGATTGTGTCACATTTTGTATTGTGCAATGAACACAAAAGCATCAAATGCATCATCTCAATTTGACATGCATTGCTAACATTGATTATAAATTGTAGATATGTTTATACGTTCGCGATTAACTAGTAATACAA
The DNA here is from genome assembly GCA_029448645.1 of Andrena camellia. NCBI lineage: Eukaryota > Metazoa > Arthropoda > Insecta > Hymenoptera > Andrenidae > Andrena > Andrena camellia. The sequence continues at coordinate 17,177,512 of CM055680.1, forward strand.
TTTGAACTATGTAACTGAAAACTCATTTCCGAAAATAAATGAGATTACAATAATTTTATTAAATTTCTGGAGAAATGATAAATAAGCAATTAAATAAAAGTTCTCGAGAAGAATCACTAGCTACAAGCATAAGCTATAAAAAAATGTTTTGATGTATCGTTTTAAATCATTTTTACGGGTTGTAGATTGGTGACCATGTTGACAAACGTGGTATGCAGTGGTTCGCGGAAACAACAATAACAAAAGCAATTTTTAATACTTTTTGAGTGCAAGATACGTGAAAATGTTTATCAAACATTATTCTATACGTATATTACAAATAAATAAAATCGTCTTACAAATTGCGGCTTATGTACGCCCTCAATAACAATCACATTTTGTCGCCTTATAGACTTCTACACCCCTCAATTGGTTAAAGCAGTCGCTCAACTAATTCAACTGATTCTTTCTTTTTTTCCTACAATAATGATAAAATTAATTTTAACCCTTTTTGTAGCTGGACAGTACAACAAAACGTTTCACAAAACGAGACGCATCTACCTTCCTACGTAACAGTGAAACTGGCATAGTGGATCAGGTCATGTTGACTCTTAATAGTGAAGGATACAAATTTTGTAAAATAAGAGTACGTAGCGTTCGTATTCCACAAATTGGTGATAAATTTGCTTCACGTCATGGGCAGAAAGGTACTTGTGGAATTCAGTATAGGCAAGAAGATATGCCATTTTCATGTGAAGGTCTAACACCAGATATAATAATTAATCCTCATGCTATTCCATCACGTATGACTATTGGTCACTTGATTGAGTGTATACAGGGGAAAGTATCAGCTAATAAAGGTATTTTATATTGTTGTCTCTAATCACATAATTACTTACAAAATGTACAAAACATGTAAAAAATGAACTGTAATTTACTTTTTTAATAGGTGAAATTGGTGATGCTACTCCATTTAATGATGCTGTAAATGTGCAAAAGATTTCTACACTTTTACAAGAGTATGGATACCAACTAAGAGGAAATGAAGTTATGTACAATGGACACACAGGTCGTAAGATCAATGCCCAAGTTTTTCTCGGTCCAACTTATTATCAACGTTTAAAGCATATGGTAGATGACAAAATTCATAGCAGAGCTCGAGGACCTGTACAAATCTTAGTTAGACAGCCTATGGAAGGAAGAGCAAGGTAAATTACATTATTCTGTTATTTGCATTCATTATTATAATTTGCATATTGACATATCAATATTATAATTTTTAGAGATGGAGGTTTACGATTCGGGGAAATGGAACGTGATTGTCAGATTTCCCATGGAGCTGCGCAATTCCTAAGAGAACGTTTATTTGAAGTTTCAGATCCATATCGAATTCACATATGTAATTTCTGTGGTTTAATTGCAATAGCCAATCTAAGAAATAATACATTCGAATGTAAAGGATGTAAAAACAAAACACAGATCTCTCAAGTTAGATTACCGTATGCAGCAAAATTACTTTTCCAAGAACTTATGGCTATGAATATTGCACCTCGATTAATGGTAGCGTAAACATGAATATTTATTCATCTTTTTATATTTGTTAAATATAAGTTGGAATATAACTGACGATACAATGAAACAGATGATTCCTTACGGAAAAATGTCGAAGTTGAAACATTCATAGGTGATGCCTATACTTTGTAGTTGTATTGCAAATTATACCTGGCCTTGTATATATTACATTTTAGTATTCCATAAAAATAATACAAAATACCACGCGTAACGTTGATTGCAGTCAGCAATTAGGTTTATACAAAGTAAAAATTAGTTTTCTTTATTAGTGTGTACAATGCGAATTCGAAGGGGGGGGGGGGGGTGGTAGAAAATTATTATTTTAGGTACCACTTGGAAAAGAAAATTTTTTACGGAATATTTAAAAATACGTTCTACAAAATCAGTAAACCATACATACTTATTTATCCGAGATGTGATGGGAAAGTTATAAAAGCAAGTGCAAATGTGATAATGACTAAAGTCATGGGGACGTTACGTTTCATTCTCATTTTCTTTAAGTAATGATTCATCTTCAAAATAATTGGAGAAAAATCTACTGTTAAGTTTATCGAAGATTAGCAAAACCGAAGTATAATAAACTTATTGCTACATTAGAACAGCTACCGACAATGCGTTCACTGAATTTGCGTCCGAATACCTGCCTACAGAGTTTAATACCCAAATGATATTCTCTGGAAAATAAAATTGATATATAATAGGTGTACTTGAAACGTATAATAACTTACACTATCCATCATTTAATTAACAAGGACAATAAAAGCAGACATGAAAAAATATGTATTCCTTTAAACATTTTTATATAAATGTTTCTTTATAATATAAAACATTTTGTCTAGATATTAATATATAAAATCAAAATTGGGCAACTAATTATTGTAAAGATAGATTATTATCTATAGGAAATGTGGACGAAAAGTTCCTATATAAGTTTAATCATTGTTACATTTGTGCTCGTTTTCCATAACTTTCCTCTTATATTTCGAATAAATGAATATGGTTTCCCAATTCCAGAGGAGATATCTTCAAATGTCTTCTAAGTATTTTTCTTTTGCAAGTGGTATCCAAAATGGGTATTTTCTGCAATCCTCCTTTTATCTTGTTTCATTTAACACCAAAAGCAGTTGCTTATATCGCTTTTATCTGAAATTGAGTGTAAGTTTTAAATTATATCAGATCTTAAAATTTGAATTGCTGTTAATTTGATGGGAATTTTTTCTTATATAGGTAATACGTAAAAAAAAATCATATAATAATTAATTTATTCCTTTTTATTTATTACTCACAGTATTTATTTAAGATAGCCATAAAAAATGTAAAGATTTTAACCCAGGAAAATAAGAGTATTGTAACCTATGAATTACGTATACATAGAAACATCACATAAATTGATCAATGTGATAATCTCTACAGTTTTAATACTGAAAGTATTCAGAAATATCGTCGGAGAAATATTCGTGATAGATATTTTAAGATTACTTAACATTTTTTTAATGAAACCTATATTCTTCTTAACACATGCAGCACAAGCGTAATAGGGTAAGTTTAGACGTATTTTATACGTAGGTACTATACTGTATAATTCTTTTTGAAAATTCGGAAATAAAACATATTAACCCTTTGAGTATCGCAAGGTCTCGACAAATTTTCCTTCAAATTGGTTAGGTCTTTTTCAGAGAAAGCTTTCTTTTTTTTAAAGCTTGGGTAATACAGCGCGCTGTGTACATGTACAAAATATATTAATTTATTCAATCTGGAATATAAAAGTCTCTTTTAAATTCTCTCAATTCGTGAGTCTGGAACTAGAGCGCATTCACGGAGCAGAATGCTTCAGCATTCCATGGGCCTCGATCCCATTTCCTAAAACTGGACGCCGTTTTCCGAAAAGCCACGCAATAAATTGGTGACAGCGGTGGGATCATCCGAAATTCAACGGCGGAATCTTCTCTCTTCTTCCACGGCGGATCTTCCTTCGAAGACCGGATTTCCCGAATTCAACAGTTGGATCTTCTTCAACAGTACCGGCTCGTGGATGCGTTTAAGACCTACACTCTTTATTCAGGAATTGTAAATTGTACGACCTCTCACGGGTTTTCGCACAGTTTTCCTTGTGAGCTTAGGGCGAATGTCGGAGATGGGTGGTTTCAGTGGCCGTGCACGCATACTCTGAAAACCACATCGTACGATTCAGTTACATTGGCATCGAGAAGACGGGGCGGAGAATCTGCAGTAATATATTACCTGGACATCGGAGGAGTGAACGAGAGAGACTCAACCGGAGTAATTGCTGAGACGCTGGAGGAGTTGCTGCGAATCGAAGGAGAGGACCTAGAAGATATAGGAGCGTTGCGTCAGAATTACACAGCATTATTGGTGAATAGATAGTTTTATTTGTTAATTTGCTTAGCGCTTTAAACATTAAGTTATAGCTTGTAGAGATTAGTTCATGTTAATTAGTTGTTATTAAAACTATTAAGATGCCGCGAATTGTTAGAGGTCCGAAAAGGTTCAGGCGAATCCGTAGATCTAATCTAAGTAGGGTTCAAGAATTTGAGGTAGAAAATGCGTCTACGGAAACAACTCCTACACAAACTCCTACAAGTTCGATAGAATCGGACGAATTAGAACTAAATTCGCCTGGTTCAAGTAAAGAATCAACGCCTTGTTCTAGCATTTCCGACGCTGTTTAATTCACAGAACCCTTCTCCGGAATCAATAAATAACGCCTTTTTACCGTTAAAGTTGGCCGCTGATTTAATTCCACGTTTTGACGGGAATGCCTGCTCATTGATAAAATTCATTAGACAATGCCAATTAGCTGAATCGCGAGAAAAACCTGTAGATCGTATTAACCTCCAGTAGTAAGGCTAGGCGGGTTCTGGACCAGGTCCTCTGAGGGGAGCGCGGGGGCGGGTGGAAGTGACGACGCGCGGGGGTGTGCGGTGGGGGGAACTTTAGGCGCGGGGACAGCGGGGAGTGGAAGACTGGTTGCGCGCGCACGAGCCGCGGAGTGGGGGAAGCCGTAATCGTGGAGGGGATCAGTCCAGGCCGAGCGGCCGGCAGAGACCTCTCCAGACCTGCCCCGCCGTCAGAAATTTTTTCAGAGGGGGAATGACCTGCAGCCGAATTTTTCATACCTAACCGAGGGAGGGAACGACCTTGGCCCACCCCGAAAATTTTTTCACCCCTGGCCTACACCGATTTAGCGAACCGCCAAGCGCAGAGAAATAATAATTTATCAGAAATTGTTTCGAGCGATGTCGGGAAAGATCGACGTTTTACAAACCATATATTCGGGGACGGGAAAGAGAGAGAGAGAGAGAGAGAGAGAGAGAGAGAGAGAGAGAGAGAGAGAGAGAGAGAGAGAGACGACACAAGCACAGTTATTTTAAAGCTAAATTCGGGGAGGGAAAGAGACAGTGGTACAATCGCATGCATTCTAAAGCTAACAGTATTTCAAATGTTTTTCAATCTTAATATCGCAGCGTATCGCGCGATCGTGTGTAATTTGACTCCTCTGGTTGCAGCCGTGCGAGATAACGTCATTTGGCGGCGCGAAGAAGGCGCGAATCATAGAATTATGCGATGTCAGCTGAAATTTTTTTCCAAACCAATAGACACTTTATCCCCAACGCAGAGAAATAATAATTTCATGAATAAACGATCAAGCGAACCATTCTGTAGCAAACAGACATATTTTTTCCAACGCAGAGAAATAATTTTCAAACAAATATGTAACAAGCATTCTAAAGCTAGCATGTTTTTAAAGCGTTCAGATTTAGCGTCGCAGCGTATCGCGCGATGACACGACGCGAAGAACGCGTGAACGAAATATAATACTATTTAAAACGTTGAATCTTAGAATTAGGTGGTGAGGAAAGAATGAGGGTAAATAAAATAGAGACATAATATGTTTTAAATGATAATATATTATTACAGGCAAAGAATATGAAAATAGAATAATAATAATTAAACATTTTTCTTCCTACGAGCATCAGCTAGAATATCATTGATGGCACATGCTAACAGTTCGCAATCTACAAGATAATCCTCGTCGTAATATTCGCTATCACGTATGATTTTAGCAGCACGACGCGTATCTAATGTTTCGCAGGTAACATCGCTCTGTTGTAGCACGTTAACAAAATTTAAAAATTTCATCCGCACATCTTGTGCAGTTTCATACAACCGCAGATACACATAGGCTATACACAGATCAAGATTAAATAAAAATGTTACAGTATTCAGTTTGAAATACAGCGGCTTAGTATCTAGTGTTATCTTTACAATCAGAGAATCATAGAAAGAATTATGCGGAGTCGATAGAAATTCGTGAGGAGAGGTCTTATGCTACTGCATAAAAATTTAATTCTAGCTAAATAAAAAATCATAAACATTAATGAAATTAAAAATCTTATAAAAATAATTCTTAAATACCCAGCTATAACAATTAATGAAAATCTACCTCTAAAATACTCAGTATTAAATCCAGACACCAATTCTGATTACGCCTCCACTAAATCTGGCTCAATTAATAATCTAATTAAAAACGTTAAATAAATTGGAATTAAAATTATATATAAATGGAATATAAAAATATAAAATAAAAAGAGAAATAGAAAAATATAAAAAGAAAAAATATAATAATAATTTAATTTATTGCTCATTTTCGTGTTACAATTTAACGATCATATACTCTTTTCATTTCATTCCCGCGATTGTGTCAGTGTCCAACCCTTCTAATGTATCCTGCTGTGTCTTAACAATTTTTCTAATTTACAAGTGTTTCCTAATCTATTCTATGCTGTATAAGCTTCTTTTATCACTTTCCAGTTCTTTCCATCTTTTCCTTCTCCCTATTATCTCCTGTAAAATAGCCAAGTTTTTCCTTCTCTTCTTTCCAATTCCCACCACTCTCTCCACGTACTTCACATGCTTCAATCACGTGTTCCACTCTTTCTTCCTCTTTCTTATAAAGCCTAAATACCCTTTCTTCTCTCTTTAGCCAATATTTGCATGCCCTTGTTTCACTACTTTTTGATTTTTCCCCCCAATAGTATTTCGGCTTATCTCCAGGTTTCCTTGCCACCTCTCTTAATTCTCTTAGGAACTTTGACTCTTTTACTTTCGTCTCTCTCTCTTGTTCTTGGATGTCTTTACTTATCTGCTCTATTTTGATCGACACTTCTTTCCCATTTAATCTTCTTCTTTCCAATTCTTCATTTGACCATCCTCTCCCTTCCAAGAATTTGATTCTCATTCTTTCCCTTTTCGTAACTTCATTTCTTCTCATTAGACTTCTCCCACTTTCATATCTTATCGATCCTTCTTCCGAGTATATTAGCCTCTCTTCAAACTTCATTGCTCATTCTCCCATTTCAATTGCTATGCCATCTCTTCCTGTTTCTTTTAACAGCCAGTATGTTGGTGTTGATCTCTCCAATTTCATTATCCACCGCATGTATTTCACCTGCAATTATTATAATTAATATAAATTGTATTAATCTTGAAATTAAAAGAGCTAATTATAAATTATTTTTTATGTGGAATAATAATTATAAATTTATAATTAGTGGTGATATGTTATTCGATTTTATTGATATCTAGTTTTTAAATGAATTTATTCATATATTTAATTAATTATGAAAAGTATTTTTATTTTTGTTAAATATAACAAATTTATGGGATTATCTACACATTTATATTATTATTATTGATTTGATGTATTTAAGAATTGTAATTTTAAAATTTAATTTCATTTAAGATAATTTAATAATTTATTTCATTGATAAAAAATTGAAGAATTTTGGTGCAATTTTTTAAATAAATTATATAAATGAATTATGCGTAGGGTATAATGATAAAATTAATAACTAATTTAGTGAATATATCTTTTATTCACCTGGTTATCAAAAAACATGTCTTTATGTTTAATAATTTTAAGTCTGCTCTGCCCAATGAATTATTTTTAAGTGGCTGCAGTATATTGACTACATGGTAGCATACAAAGGTAGCATAATAATTAGTCTTTTTATTGAAGGCTTGAATGAATGCGTTGATGAAATATTTCCTGTCTCTAGATTAAACTGTTAATTTAAATATTAAGTAAAAATGCTTAGATTTTTTCTATAGGACGAGAAGATCCTATAGAATTTTATAATTTACTTTAAGAATAAGTTTTGATCAAATTAATTATTTTATTGGGAGGATATTTAAAATTATTTAACTTTAAAAAATTTATCCAAGTATTTTTGTTTCAAAAGATAGTTTATTAAAAATTGTTAGATTTAATTACCTTGGGGATAACAGCGTAATATCTTTGGAGAGATCATATTTATGAAGATGATTGTGACCTCGATGTTGAATTAGGATATAATTTAAATGCAGCAGTTTAAATATTAAGTCTGTTCGACTTTTAATATCTTACATGATTTCAGTTCAGATCGACGTGAGCCAGATCGGTTTCTATCTATATTTATCTAATAAATTTTTGTACGAAAGGATTTAATTTATAAATTATTTTTTGCTATTTTCAATAAAAATTGGAATTTTATATTTATTAAGAATAGGTGTTTACCCTGTGATAATTGTTGGTTGGTTGGGCTTCAAATTCTAATTATTCAATATTAGGAGCGATTGGATCAATTTCACAGTCAGTTTCTTATGAAGTCAGTTTATTTTTAACAATATTTTCCGTAATTTTATTAATTGAAAGTTATTCATTATTGGATTTATATAAATTTCAATATTACATTAAATTTATTTTAATTTTAATCCCAATACTACGACAAGAAAACCGCGGATAGGTCTTTTAAAATCGGAGACCAAGTGCTACTGCACGACGAGACGTTAAGACGCGGACGGTCACAAAGCTGACACCTGCATGGATAGGTCCCTACACGATTCAAAACATGCACGATAACAATAATTACAGTATAAAGGGCGACGAACAATCCGCGTTCACGCGAACCGACTCAAACACTTTATAGAATATGGCAGGAATAGGAAAATGGTCGCAGTTATGAGGGGAAGTAACAGCGCACCAACAACTATGTAGATTTGAAAAAAGAGGCGAAATATATTTAAAAAAAAAAAAAAATTGGGAGAAGAATTTTTAAATAAGTATTTTAAAATAAGTAATTTAACTAATCAGGATATTCGCCGTTTTTTGAGGGTTTAATTTAGATTTAAATTTATTTAAAACACAATTCAATTGGTCTTTCGGATGTCTCGCATCTAAAGCTATTTGCGGGCTTAAAAATTCTAACGAATTTAAAAATTTCTCATTAAAAGGCAATCTCCTAACAGTATGTTTGAAGGCAGATTGGTAATATTTTTTTATATTTTCATAAAAGTCTATAATTCCTTGGCTATTTTCTGAATTACTACTTCTAATTTTATTAATGGTTGCCATCGATTCCTCTCCAATAAAAATTGATTGCAGTGGCAGTAAATTATCTTCATTATATACGTCTATTTCATGTGAATTGGGTGCTACAATATACTCACGCTTTATAAAATTTCCTCCCAATGATCTTAATAATCTAAAACATTCAGGGAGCAGGCAATGAACTAGAATTTTCGAATTCTGAAACACTGTGTTGAATCTTGTAAATATGTTTAACGTATAATTTAAAAATTGCAAATAAGCCTTAGTATAAGGGCAACTTAATGTTCGAAATATTTGGTTTGTTCTTTCGGAATAATTGTGTTCTGCTGCTGCCTCCGCAAAGACAGCAAATAAACCTGTCCACTGACTTAACGTTCTTTCTACAATTTCCGGTAGTGCAACCCATCTGATCGGAGATGGCTGCAGAATTTTTCCCTTACACCGTCCATAAAATCTTGCAGGTCTTCTAAAACTTTCTGTTGTTTTTTATTTACTGTAAGACATGTATAAATGAAAGTGAATAATTGCTGTATTTGCAATGGCAAGTAATCGCTCGCACGGCACGCGACCAAATACATTGAATAGCAAAAGCATGGAAAGACAGACATTTCTTCATGCACGTGTATTACATCGTGATTGTATTATATCGAATAAATCCTCTGAACACATATACGCACATTTACGGCTCGAATAATTGTCGTAGCGTCGGAAAATTTCAGTCGTAACCCACTGCAGAAATTTTTCAGAACTAACCGAGGGAAGGGTTTCAATACATGTCCAGCCTAACCGATGGAGGGGGTGACCTTCAGAAAAGTAACCATAGATGTTTGATACACGTTCAGAGTGGTACGACAGACGTTCGATACACGTTCAGAGTGGTACGATAGACGTTCGATACACGTCCAGAGTGGTACGATAGACGTTGAAAGTTGTACCATACACGTTCGATTGATGTTGAAAGTGGTACCACACACGTTCGATACGTGATCAAAGTGGTTCAATACATGTTCGATACACGTCCAGAGTGGTACGTTAGACGTTCGATACACGTTCGATATGCGATCAAAGTGGTACGTTAGACGTTGAAAGTGGTTCGAATGATGTGTCCAAAGAAGAAGGGGAAGAAGACGAGTGCGAAGAAGAAAAAGGAGAGGGTGATCAGTGAATAATTCGAAGAAGAGATGTGTCCAAAGAAGAAGAGGAAGAAGACGAGTGCGAAGAAGAAAAAGGAGATGGTGGTCAGTGAATAATTCGAAGAAGATGCATTGAAGGAGAGGATGGTCAGCGAATATGCAGGTGGAGAACAACGGTATCTTACTTTTGCAAGGCTATGCAACTTTGGGCATGGATCTACATGCGGGAGCTTGGAGATGCAGCGAGACCAGTTGCTCGTCAATCTGCCACTGCGAGGGATCATTACGCGTTTCAATCAGGATGTGGTGCGACGACAGCAACGAGATGAAGGAGTATTTGGTAAGTGATATTTGTACGTAGCGACTACAAGGTCTTTTCATAAAAAGCACATGTTTTCTATAGTTTCTCAGATGTTTCAGCGAACAGAGTATCCATATACGAAGGGATACTACAGCATTAAATGTAGAAAATTAATGCATGGCTGCAGGCAGTTTTGGCGCGAGGTTCGAGACGATTTAGACCGTTGGGCGTTCAACGACAACAATGACGATCCGGACTTTTGGGGGCTACGACAATTATTCGAGCCGTAAATGTGCGTATATGTGTTCAGAGGATTTATTCGATATAATACAATCACGATGTGATACACGTGCATGAAGAAATGTCTGTCTTTCCATGCTTTTGCTATTCAATGTATTTGGTCGCGTGCCGTGCGAGCGATTACTTGCCATTGCAAATACAGCAATTATTCACTTTCATTTATACATGTCTTACAGTAAATAAAAAACAACAGAAAGTTTTAGAAGACCTGCAAGATTTTATGGACGGTGTAAGGGAAAAATTCTGCAGCCATCTCCGATCAGATGGGTTGCACTACCGGAAATTGTAGAAAGAACGTTAAGTCAGTGGACAGGTTTATTTGCTGTCTTTGCGGAGGCAGCAGCAGAACACAATTATTCCGAAAGAACAAACCAAATATTTCGAACATTAAGTTGCCCTTATACTAAGGCTTATTTGCAATTTTTAAATTATACGTTAAACATATTTACAAGATTCAACACAGTGTTTCAGAATTCGAAAATTCTAGTTCATTGCCTGCTCCCTGAATGTTTTAGATTATTAAGATCATTGGGAGGAAATTTTATAAAGCGTGAGTATATTGTAGCACCCAATTCACATGAAATAGACGTATATAATGAAGATAATTTACTGCCACTGCAATCAATTTTTATTGGAGAGGAATCGATGGCAACCATTAATAAAATTAGAAGTAGTAATTCAGAAAATAGCCAAGGAATTATAGACTTTTATGAAAATATAAAAAAATATTACCAATCTGCCTTCAAACATACTGTTAGGAGATTGCCTTTTAATGAGAAATTTTTAAATTCGTTAGAATTTTTAAGCCCGCAAATAGCTTTAGATGCGAGACATCCGAAAGACCAATTGAATTGTGTTTTAAATAAATTTAAATCTAAATTAAACCCTCAAAAAACGGCGAATATCCTGATTAGTTAAATTACTTATTTTAAAATACTTATTTAAAAATTCTTCTCCCAATTTTTTTTTTTTTTAAATATATTTCGCCTCTTTTTTCAAATCTACATAGTTGTTGGTGCGCTGTTACTTCCCCTCATAACTGCGACCATTTTCCTATTCCTGCCATATTCTATAAAGTGTTTGAGTCGGTTCGCGTGAACGCGGATTGTTCGTCGCCCTTTATACTGTAATTATTGTTATCGTGCATGTTTTGAATCGTGTAGGGACCTATCCATGCAGGTGTCAGCTTTGTGACCGTCCGCGTCTTAACGTCTCGTCGTGCAGTAGCACTTGGTCTCCGATTTTAAAAGACCTATCCGCGGTTTTCTTGTCGTAGTATTGGGATTAAAATTAAAATAAATTTAATGTAATATTGAAATTTATATAAATCCAATAATGAATAACTTTCAATTAATAAAATTACGGAAAATATTGTTAAAAATAAACTGACTTCATAAGAAACTGACTGTGAAATTGATCCAATCGCTCCTAATATTGAATAATTAGAATTTGAAGCCCAACCAACCAACAATTATCACAGGGTAAACACCTATTCTTAATAAATATAAAATTCCAATTTTTATTGAAAATAGCAAAAAATAATTTATAAATTAAATCCTTTCGTACAAAAATTTATTAGATAAATATAGATAGAAACCGATCTGGCTCACGTCGATCTGAACTGAAATCATGTAAGATATTAAAAGTCGAACAGACTTAATATTTAAACTGCTGCATTTAAATTATATCCTAATTCAACATCGAGGTCACAATCATCTTCATAAATATGATCTCTCCAAAGATATTACGCTGTTATCCCCAAGGTAATTAAATCTAACAATTTTTAATAAACTATCTTTTGAAACAAAAATACTTGGATAAATTTTTTAAAGTTAAATAATTTTAAATATCCTCCCAATAAAATAATTAATTTGATCAAAACTTATTCTTAAAGTAAATTATAAAATTCTATAGGATCTTCTCGTCCTATAGAAAAAATCTAAGCATTTTTACTTAATATTTAAATTAACAGTTTAATCTAGAGACAGGAAATATTTCATCAACGCATTCATTCAAGCCTTCAATAAAAAGACTAATTATTATGCTACCTTTGTATGCTACCATGTAGTCAATATACTGCAGCCACTTAAAAATAATTCATTGGGCAGAGCAGACTTAAAATTATTAAACATAAAGACATGTTTTTTGATAACCAGGTGAATAAAAGATATATTCACTAAATTAGTTATTAATTTTATCATTATACCCTACGCATAATTCATTTATATAATTTATTTAAAAAATTGCACCAAAATTCTTCAATTTTTTATCAATGAAATAAATTATTAAATTATCTTAAATGAAATTAAATTTTAAAATTACAATTCTTAAATACATCAAATCAATAATAATAATATAAATGTGTAGATAATCCCATAAATTTGTTATATTTAACAAAAATAAAAATACTTTTCATAATTAATTAAATATATGAATAAATTCATTTAAAAACTAGATATCAATAAAATCGAATAACATATCACCACTAATTATAAATTTATAATTATTATTCCACATAAAAAATAATTTATAATTAGCTCTTTTAATTTCAAGATTAATACAATTTATATTAATTATAATAATTGCAGGTGAAATACATGCGGTGGATAATGAAATTGGAGAGATCAACACCAACATACTGGCTGTTAAAAGAAACAGGAAGAGATGGCATAGCAATTGAAATGGGAGAATGAGCAATGAAGTTTGAAGAGAGGCTAATATACTCGGAAGAAGGATCGATAAGATATGAAAGTGGGAGAAGTCTAATGAGAAGAAATGAAGTTACGAAAAGGGAAAGAATGAGAATCAAATTCTTGGAAGGGAGAGGATGGTCAAATGAAGAATTGGAAAGAAGAAGATTAAATGGGAAAGAAGTGTCGATCAAAATAGAGCAGATAAGTAAAGACATCCAAGAACAAGAGAGAGAGACGAAAGTAAAAGAGTCAAAGTTCCTAAGAGAATTAAGAGAGGTGGCAAGGAAACCTGGAGATAAGCCGAAATACTATTGGGGGAAAAATCAAAAAGTAGTGAAACAAGGGCATGCAAATATTGGCTAAAGAGAGAAGAAAGGGTATTTAGGCTTTATAAGAAAGAGGAAGAAAGAGTGGAACACGTGATTGAAGCATGTGAAGTACGTGGAGAGAGTGGTGGGAATTGGAAAGAAGAGAAGGAAAAACTTGGCTATTTTACAGGAGATAATAGGGAGAAGGAAAAGATGGAAAGAACTGGAAAGTGATAAAAGAAGCTTATACAGCATAGAATAGATTAGGAAACACTTGTAAATTAGAAAAATTGTTAAGACACAGCAGGATACATTAGAAGGGTTGGACACTGACACAATCGCGGGAATGAAATGAAAAGAGTATATGATCGTTAAATTGTAACACGAAAATGAGCAATAAATTAAATTATTATTATATTTTTTCTTTTTATATTTTTCTATTTCTCTTTTTATTTTATATTTTTATATTCCATTTATATATAATTTTAATTCCAATTTATTTAACGTTTTTAATTAGATTATTAATTGAGCCAGATTTAGTGGAGGCGTAATCAGAATTGGTGTCTGGATTTAATACTGAGTATTTTAGAGGTAGATTTTCATTAATTGTTATAGCTGGGTATTTAAGAATTATTTTTATAAGATTTTTAATTTCATTAATGTTTATGATTTTTTATTTAGCTAGAATTAAATTTTTATGCAGTAGCATAAGACCTCTCCTCACGAATTTCTATCGACTCCGCATAATTCTTTCTATGATTCTCTGATTGTAAAGATAACACTAGATACTAAGCCGCTGTATTTCAAACTGAATACTGTAACATTTTTATTTAATCTTGATCTGTGTATAGCCTATGTGTATCTGCGGTTGTATGAAACTGCACAAGATGTGCGGATGAAATTTTTAAATTTTGTTAACGTGCTACAACAGAGCGATGTTACCTGCGAAACATTAGATACGCGTCGTGCTGCTAAAATCATACGTGATAGCGAATATTACGACGAGGATTATCTTGTAGATTGCGAACTGTTAGCATGTGCCATCAATGATATTCTAGCTGATGCTCGTAGGAAGAAAAATGTTTAATTATTATTATTCTATTTTCATATTCTTTGCCTGTAATAATATATTATCATTTAAAACATATTATGTCTCTATTTTATTTACCCTCATTCTTTCCTCACCACCTAATTCTAAGATTCAACGTTTTAAATAGTATTATATTTCGTTCACGCGTTCTTCGCGTCGTGTCATCGCGCGATACGCTGCGACGCTAAATCTGAACGCTTTAAAAACATGCTAGCTTTAGAATGCTTGTTACATATTTGTTTGAAAATTATTTCTCTGCGTTGGAAAAAATATGTCTGTTTGCTACAGAATGGTTCGCTTGATCGTTTATTCATGAAATTATTATTTCTCTGCGTTGGGGATAAAGTGTCTATTGGTTTGGAAAAAAATTTCAGCTGACATCGCATAATTCTATGATTCGCGCCTTCTTCGCGCCGCCAAATGACGTTATCCCGCACGGCTGCACCAGAGGAGTCAAATTACACACGATCGCGCGATACGCTGCGATATTAAGATTGAAAAACATTTGAAATACTGTTAGCTTTAGAATGCATGCGATTGTACCACTGTCTCTTTCCCTCCCCGAATTTAGCTTTAAAATAACTGCTTGTGTCGTCTCTCTCTCTCTCTCTCTCTCTTTCCCGTCCCCGAATATATGGTTTGTAAAACGTCGATCTTTCCCGACATCGCTCGAAACAATTTCTGATAAATTATTATTTCTCTGCGCTTGGCGG
This sequence comes from Andrena camellia, assembly GCA_029448645.1. Taxonomy (NCBI): domain Eukaryota; kingdom Metazoa; phylum Arthropoda; class Insecta; order Hymenoptera; family Andrenidae; genus Andrena; species Andrena camellia. Next base: position 17,192,991 of record CM055680.1, read on the forward strand.
TTCGCTAAATCGGTGTAGGCCAGGGGTGAAAAAATTTTCGGGGTGGGCCAAGGTCGTTCCCTCCCTCGGTTAGGTATGAAAAATTCGGCTGCAGGTCATTCCCCCTCTGAAAAAATTTCTGACGGCGGGGCAGGTCTGGAGAGGTCTCTGCGGCCGCTCGGCCTGGACTGATCCCCTCCACGATTACGGCTTCCCCCACTCCGCGGCTCGTGCGCGCGCAACCAGTCTTCCACTCCCCGCTGTCCCCGCGCCTAAAGTTCCCCCCACCGCACTCCCCCGCGCGTCGTCACTTCCACCCGCCCCCGCGCTCCCCTCAGAGGACCTGGTCCAGAACCCGCCGCCTAGCCTTACTACTACCTCCTCGCTTTAATTCGAAATAAGATCGAGGGACATGCAGATCTCTTGATTGCTAATCGTCAGAAACCGAAAAGTTTAAAGGAACTAATAAGTTTATTAAAAACAGTTTTCGCACGTACGTTTGATGTTGATATAATTCTAGATGAATTAAAGGGATTGCATCAGGGCGTAAATAAAACCATAGAAATTTATGGTGCACTGGCTAGCGAGATCTTAAATCGAGGCTTGGAAGCTGCTAAGGAAAGATTTAATTCCGAGCAATTCACAGGAACTATGGCCTTGCTTAATCACGCTGCGGTCATGGGGTTTATTCGTGGATTGCAAAGCCAGATTTTGAAGCTTTTTATTGTAAAAGAACGAACCGACAACCTAGAAGAAGTAATTAAAATCGCAGTAGTTATAATAGGCGGATTCTGGACCAATTGTGGCGAGGGGTGAAGCGTGGCGAGGGGGAGACGGGTGGGGGGAACGCGACCCGTCGAAGTGGGAATGACCCGGTGGAAGGGGAACCCCGTGCAGGGGCAACGCGCGCGCGCGAGCACACACGCCCACACATGCACACGAGCAGGGGGGGGGGGGTACCGCCGATGACCCATCCTCTCGGCCCGTGGTCAAAACATGCTTAGGTATGACGCGTAGAAGATGCAAGTCGAAATCCGCATGACCATCGCGTGAATACCATACCAAAAACATATAGCTGTAATGATGGAAGGTCTACTTCCGAGAATATTGCGGCGCATCTTTGCGCGTGATATCTGAACCGCGAAAATTCGAAGCGATCCGCAACCCTCTTATCTCCCCAAGGCCAGATCGTGCCCCGATAGCAGGGATGTTCGAACCAGGTGTGCGAGAGAGGTATGATATGTACATCTCTCTCTCTCTCAGGGACATAGTCAAAACATACGGAAGTATTACGCGCAGAAGATGCAAGTCGAAATCTGCATGGCTATTGCGTAATAACCACACTAAAAACAGATAATAGTCGAAGGTCAACTTCCGAGAATAATGCGGTATCACGCGTAGAAGATGCAAGTCGAAACCTGCACGATAACCGCGCCAAAAACATGTAACTGTAAGGATAGAAGGTACACTACCGAGAATAAATTGAAAGAACACTAGTTTATGGGATAAGTGATATACTGTGCGGATAGGAAAGGATCGTTTAAGGTATCAAACAATATAGGTATTCATGTGAAAAACTGTTGTATTTATTGGTAAAGCATATAGACACGTGTATATTATTATGATACGTTGCGAGCATAATCAATCATCGAATCCAAACCTAACGCTAATAATTCACAATCTAACAAAGAATGTGGTTCGAAGTATTCGCTTTCAGAAATAAGTTTTTCATAGTCTGCGGTCGGTGCCGTAGCGGTACGTATAATGGCGACAAAGGACGCGTATTTGCTGCTTACGGAGTGTAGAATTTCTGACAACCACGAGAAGGTATGATCGATGCAGCGATTGTATTTGAACATTTGGCGTATCGTAGCTTCGACCATGTATATGATGGAACTGCCATCCGATATTTTGGCAATTTATTGACTGTTGATTCGTGTGAATTCGATACGTAAATGATCAACGATGATAGGGTCTTGATGCGATGGAGTTATGTCGTTACGGAAACGTTGAAATATCTCCGGTTCTTGCTGCAGCAGAAGTTTCCACGTAGACATGGGGAAACAAAGTTCGTTGGATTTGCTATCGACTATCGCGATTTCAACACGATACGAATCCTGATCGATACGAATTCTAATTGCGATGCGTTTGTATGTGATCACTGTCAATGGATAATCACGTCCCATGATTCGTATGTTAGATTTTTTGGGCGATGTTGTAGATTTATCGCTGTAAGAAACATGCACAGAGTTAATGCTTCGATCGGCTTCGTATAAATCGAAAAGTATGCAGACGTATATGTACCTTATATTCGGACGATGCTGTTTAGTAGGAAAATCTGTATCGTTGCAGCGATTGAGATGGTTCTCGACCATGTAGGAAGTGTGGGATCAGGAACCCCTATACATTAAGTGGGGGACACGGAGTAGCGAGGACCAGGGAAGTCGGCGGTAGCCGAGGTGGATAAGGCGGCTGACCAGCGCGCAAATCTGGAGCTCGCGGCTTGTTCGAGTCCCGACCGGAGGCTTCCCTTTTTTCCGTGATCCTACAGAAGCGTCGTTGAAATGTCGGTTAAACATTTTGAATATGCACTACAGCTAACTCTACAGAATGGTTGCGGACACTAACTGTGTATAGGCACGAACGTACTCGATGTAATGTGTTCTGCAAGACCGATCGGTGTCTTTTATAGTAACATGCAATCAGACATCTGCGAAAGTACAGTTTGCTGGTAGGCGATGGTGACGTTGTATATAGCACGAAAAAAATGAAAAGAAAAAGAAAAAACGTTATGACGGAAAAAAACAGTGCAGGAAGAAGTGTATATTCAGAAGTGTATATTGAGAAGAAAATGTTTATAGAAGAAGCAAGTGTCATTATATGAAGTATTCACGTGAAAATCTATCGTGGGAAACCAATCGACAGTAGCATGGCATGCGTATGTGTGGTAGCGCGAGGGTGCGGAAGCATACATGCTCACATTTCTATATCAACGAAGAAGACGAAGAAGGATTGTGAGAAGAAGGAGAAGAACAGCGCATATACAGTGAACAAGGATCACGATACTTGAATGGGCAATGGTGATAACGATTCGGTAGCCCCTACTGTGCGATGGATATCCCCACCATGCATCGTGCTTATCACAGTCTTTAAGAAATGTTGACACGCCACTGCGAGAGATCATTACGCGTTTCAATCAGGATGTGGTGCGACGACAGCAACGAGATGAAGGAGTATTTGGTAAGTGATATTTGTACGTAGCGACTACGAGGTCTTTTCATAAAAAGCACATGTTTCCTGTAGTTGCTCATATGTTTCAGCGAACGGAGTATCCATATACGAATGGATACTACAACATTAAATGTAGAAAATTAATGCATGGCTTCAGGCAGTTTTGGCGCGAGGTCCGAGACGATTTAGACCGTTGGGCGTTCAACGACGACAACGAAGATCCGGACTTTTGGGGGCTACGACGATTGTTCGAGCCGTAAATGTACGTATATGTGTTCAGAGGATTTATTCGATATAATACAATCACGATGTGATGCACGTACATAATGATTACAATATACTGTATGTGCATGACTTTGCGTGTCGTAGAGAGTATTAACTCGCAACCGAGACAGTTGTCACATCAGAAGTATCTTCCGATGCAGTCGTCGTCGCCGATGCAGTCACCGACACAACCATCGTTATCGACGTCGAGATAGTCATCGTTAACGTCTTCGAGATAGTCACCGGTACCGTCATCGTCATTGACATTGTCGAGACGGTTGTCGTTGTCATCGTCGAGACAGTCGCCGTTACCGACACCGTTACCGACACCGTTACCGGCACCGAGCCAGTCACCACCTGAGGAAGTAGCCCCTTACCGATAGCAGTCAGAATGAATGGTACGCAAGACTTTGTAAGACACCATTGAGATCCCGCTCATTTAGTTCGTTTTCTCAATGCCTAAAGAAAATACATTATGCAACTTAAAAAATATTATCTGCAGTATCACAATCCCCTTGTATAAGTTCAAATAATTGATTAAAAAGTTCTTCGATCTTAATACAATTCCTAGCCCTTACCGATACCGGGGGCAGTCCCGATGAGCAATTCCGTTGTCGCGGATATTTTTTTTTCAATCAATGTAGATACAATTTGAAAACTAAAATAAGGAATTGTTATACTGTACTTAGTGTCAGGTTTCGACACTTTTGGAGAAGGTAAACCAACTGATAAACGACGCTTTTCACGCCCCTCATATGCTGCTGATATTTCTTCTGGCGACAGTGAGGGATCTGTTTCTATTTGTGATACAGGGAGTTGAGAAGATGGGGATTCTTTGTACCGTTACAATTCCGTTGTCGCGGGTACTTTGTTTTTCTCAATGCATCATTCGGACCTAACACATCTGCGCAGTGATGTAAATTTGTATTACGAACAAACAGAAAATGTATTATATAATAAGATAATAAGATGCTTTACTCGTTCCAGACAGAGATATATTGTCGATTGGTAGGAAGCCTACCCCATTAGGATTAGAATTGATCGTTCGCGATATATCATACGTCATAGTACTGTTAATGACGATTTTAATTTGTTATTGCATATGTATCATAACCTATGTAAGTAGTGGGGCTATGAGAGTTCTATGACCAGTGGGCGTGGGGTGAAACGGGGCGGGGGGTACCGCGGGCGCGGGGTGCGGCGTGGAGGGGGTACAGCGCTCTCGGTCGCGATGGGCGCGGGGCGAGGCGGGGAGGGGGGTACAGAGTTCGTCGGTGAGGGGGATGACGTCACAGGGGCGGGGGATTTCAAGATGGCGTCGCGCGCGCAACCGTTTGCCGTACGCGTGCGGGGATCGGTGCGCAGGCGCAAAGGGATGTACCACGGATGCTGTAATTCGACACGGATGACGATTCGAGATTAATTAACCTAAACAGCGAACCGTCTCACGATCGCCGTGAAAGAATGCAACGTCGCGCTCGTATAAACATCCGCCTACGCAATATAATTCGACGCGCTATCGCGATAACTATTCGAGATCAATTAATTTAAACAGCGCAACCGCCTCGCGAAAGAACGCAACGTCGCGCTCGTATAAACATCCGCCAACGAAAACATGCGCCAACGAAACCGTAGAGCGACAATTATTCGGATATCGTCTCGAATATTTTTTTTAAAGTTTGGGGCCGCCGTCTTATCACCAACGCTGTAAATCGATACACGTGGTAACGCATCGGACGCAGGCGACGTTAGACTCGTGTATAGAAGGAAGGACAAGGTACAGCGTAAGAGAGAGGTTCCAATGGTTAGCCTTTTATAGGCTGTGGAGAGAGAGAGAGAGAGAGAGAGAGAGAGAGAGAGAGAGAGAGAGAGAGAGAGAGAGAGAGAGAGAGAGAGAGAGAGAGAGAGAGAGAGAAAGAGAGAGAGAGAGAGAGAGAGAGAGAGAGAGAGAGAGAGAGATTCAATGGGGTAACTTGTGAACCGCGCGAGAATAACATTCGAGGCGAAAAGTCTTGAATTTTCCCAGACGTCGAGTGACCGTCAACTCGTACTTAAACCGATAGCGAACTCTAAAGAAACCCTACACCCAAGGTGTCTGATTTACAGCAGACCGGTGTCAGGACCGCCCATACTGCCTATCCTAAAACACAATCATCATTCGCCAAGTCTATACCTCTAAGGATGACATAGCGAGGAAAAAAAACCAGACATCCGGCTAGCAAACCTATCCAGACTGCCGGGTCGGATCGTCTCACCAGGGTTAGGGTTTATGACCGCATTGTTCCACGAGTCAGCGGCATGTGTCGATTCGAGGGTACCACTTACCACTCGCTGACAGAGCAATTCCGCGGTTTGTCCCATAGTTGAAATTCCCAAAGAAAACGGTTGCCTCTTGGTCATCTGGCAGACGAGTAATTGCCCGCCGTATTAGTACGAAAGGGTATTATAAATGAATCGTTGCAGGTGTATTAGTAGGAAAAGATATTATAAATGAGTCGTTACAGGTATTAATGTAAAAATCGTTCATTTATTAAAACGTATATATACGCGTACTATAGTGGTACGTTATTTACATCGCGCAACATGGACTGCATTCCTAACGCTAACAATTCACAATCGATCAAAGAATGCCGTTCGAAGTATTCGCTTTCGGAAATTAATTTTACATGATCCGTTGGTTCGGTAGCGCTACGTAGAATGTCTACGAAGGCGGTATATTTACTGCTCACGGAATATATATTTTCGGTCAACCAGGTGAACATATGATCGATGCAATGTTCATACGCGAATAGTTTACGCATCGTGACTTCCGTCATGTACAAGGTAACGCGATTATCGGTGAGTTTGACGAGTTGATCATTATGCATGCGCGTGAATTCGATTCGCAAATGATCAATTACGACGTGGGTTTGGGGCGACGTTGCGTTGTCGCGTAATCTTTGAAGTATGTCAGCCCCATTTTCCAGCAGGAGCTTCCACGTCGACATCGAAAAGCACAACTCGCAGCCTTTATTGTCGACTATGGTGATCTCGACACGGCACGAACCCATGCCAATGCGAATTCCAATGGTTAGCCTTTTATAGGCTGTCGAGGTTAAAGGGTAATCGCGTCCCAGGATCCGTACGTTTAACGGTTTTGGCGTTTTCGATGTTTTTGGCGTTGCGGAGTCAGAACTGTAAGAAACGCGTACACGGAATTAATGATTTGTTCGTTTACAGTGAAAGAAGTAAGCGAACGATGTAAGTGAAAAGTGTATAGTAATATGTACGTACCTCGTATCGGATTGTTGGTGTTGTTTATTGGGGAAACCGCCATCGTTGCCGGACGCACAGGACGAATCGTTGAAGCTGCGTTTGTACATTTTGATACGCACTGTACGATTATACCGATCGACGGAGAAATTGACGCGAACGATACTTGTTAGCAATCGAGCGTAGGTGACGTTATGAAGTCCGCAAGACTGACCAACGTCGCTTTTATACAGATTCATGCACACGTACACACCAATGTTCAAGAGTGTATTGTATCAATGATGGTGATGATCATGGTTGTGTTATGGCACGAACATTAATATGAAATGTGAATAGCGCGCGACAAATTCAAATGGTACGCGCGGCAGATTCAAATAGCGTACGCGCCAAATTTAAGGTGTACACGTTTCGCAAAAGAGTCGGAGACGATTCGCGGTACGAATCATAAAAGTGCAAACCATAAAAGTGCGCTATAAGCTGGAATAATTAATATCGAATCATCGAAGAAGAAACTGTGATACGGACACCCCCACCGCGCGTACTCCACGACTACCCCTACCCTGCGACGCGCAGGGCTAGAGAACCGAATGCATATAAGGACGTCGACCTCCGCCGCACGGGTCAGTGCAGTTATCACCAGCATTTTTTTTACAAATTATGGATACGTTCGAAATATACTTAGCTGAAGCGGGGCAAGGCATCAATGCATACGAGATGCGTCGGCGCATCGTAAGTATAGTTTTTTTTTAAATTGAATTGGTGCGCGTATTCAATTCGGCGATATTCTAATGAATTTGTGCGTTTGTTACAGCGACGACATGGTGAAATCGAACGTGAGTGGCACGACGAGCTGGATGAGTTGGTGCGAAAAATCGTAAGTATTGCTTTTTTTTTGTGTAAATTGAATTGGCGCGTTCATTCAATTGGATAGCCTTCCAACAAAGTTATACGTTTGTTTCAGCATTCGCTCGATAATCTCGTTAGGGGGTGTCGCGTGGAGCGGAGAGATTGTATTCGATATCTCGTAAGTGATGTTTCGAAAAAAAAAATTATATTGGTGCGCTTACACCATTTAACAGTGTTTTAATAGAATCGCGTGTTTGTTACAGCACGAACGGGAGGTTGAAATGTCGCGATGGAGCGACGAATATCTCGGGACGGTCGGACGCCTCGTAAGTGATGTTTCGAAAAAAATTATACCGATGCGCGTACACCAATCGACGATGATTTAATCGAGTCGCGCGTTTGTTTCAGCGTCGAGCTGACATCGAGCGACACGCCCGCGACGGCGATCGGGACGTCATAATTCAGTTACTCGTAAGTGATGTTTTGTGTATATCGTATTGGTGCGCGTACAGTATTCGACGATGATTTAATCGAGTCATGGGTTTGTTTCAGCATCGCCAATACCCGACGAGGAGGGATGGGCGCATTTGCAGTGAATTACGGGAGAGGATCCGCTTCGAACGGCGCATGTGGCGTGATTATACCACGCAGGCGGATTTTCTCGCCTTCGAGGGGGAATTTTGGGGGCTGAGGCGATTATTCGAAGAGTGAGTATAAGTGAATTTTAATTGTTTGGCGTTTCGCGTGCTAATGCCAACGTTTTATATAATAATAATTTGGTGTTTTCTCTGTGTGTTGCAGGACGTGACATCGCGGCGATTTTTCTTTTTTTTTTAAAATAATTTTTTGTTTTTTTTTAAATAGTTTTTTTTAAAAATAATTTTTCTTTTTATTAAATATTTTTTATATATTAAACATTTTTAATAAATATATATATATATATTTTTATTCAAAACATTGTGTGATTATTATTATTAATATACATCCATGCATGCAGACTTAAATTATAAAAAAAACAGTATTTGCGTAAAATGACGTTCATACGGGAGGGGTATTCTTGCTCGCGGGTGATGAATCAGTCATCGTCGTCGTCGTCGTTGCGCTCACCGCCACTACCGCCGTTGTTCTCATCTTCGCCGTTGTGCTCGTCGTCGTCGTCGCTATGATTCCCATCGCTATAGAAACAAAAAAAATAATTAATACATATTCGTTTCTCTGCGTACGACGCGTAAAGTATACGTAATGCGTGTATAGGACTTACATTAGGCGACGCTGCGTATATAATTCCATATCTTATGGACGTTCTCTAGCGCGCAAACGCCATCGTTGTCGTGAAACGCGCATCGTGGAGCATTCTTTGAAGACATAGACTTCAGGTTAGGAACGTCGGTATCATCGTAGTCGTTCACGGCGTTAGGCGTGATCCCGCAATAATCATCGTCAACGTCGTAGCCACCGTCGTCCTCAACGGTTCGAACGTTGTTGATCCTTTTTCCCTTCAGCTTGTACAGATCACAGATATCCTCGACGATTATGTTCGGTAGTAGCGATAGCATCCAGGTTCTCTTTTCCGCACCTTTCACGATGGCGAAGTCGATGTTCGCGAGTGCGCCGGCGAGCAGTCCCGGAAGTTTCCAGTATGGAACGCAACCATCCGACCAGTGGAGCCCGTGATGATGCTTCGCCAGCCAGGACGCTTGACATTTCTCGAACGAATTCAGGTGATTCCAGAAGTATGGCGATTCGAAGATCCAGTGGCTGATCGTCGACGTTTCATCGTTATTGCTGCTGCTGTCGTTGTTGCTGCTCGTGCGAATCGCGATCTCTTTCACGACGAAGTCACGTTCGGTTTTGAAACCTTGCAGGTCGACAACGGCGAACATCGTTACTCGTATAAGTAGTAGTAGTAGTAGTAGTAACGTCGGTAGCGAAACAGTAACTGAGGACTTTGACATCGACATCGTCGTTTTAAAACAGTAGTAGTATTCGCAGTAGTAGTAGTAGTATTATTAGTAGTAGTAGTAATCGTTCACGTACGCAAACTATACTAGTTTGCGTACCACGTTGGTTAAAGGGTTGTATTCGATTATGCGGTCGTATATCATGAAACAGTACGCGGTAGTATTAGCGGGAACATTTTCTTTGCATTCGAACTCTATTCGCACGTCCACCGTAGCGCTCTTCAACGACTCGTTTTGCCTAGAACAATCTATGACCGCGATGGGCGCGTATCGAAAGAATTCGATCGCGTTCAGCAACGGTTCTCCGTGACCGTAGTACGATCGAGGGAATTTCGAGTACATATCGTACAGGATCGCGTATTTATACTTATCGAAATCCAAGTTCAAGTCGTCGTACGGATACACCTCGGAATTTAGGTACAATCGAACGTTTGTGAGATTACACGGATCGAACGTGCTCGAGGATCTATCGGAGCGACGCTGTCGATCAGTTTGTATGGCGAATATCACGTATCGAGGTTTCTCGATTTGCGACGTAGCTTTCACGGTCCACGTGTGCTTCGTTGTCGCCTGCAGTAACGGGTACTCGTTCATGGCCCACGATCGGAAACTCATCGCGATCGGCCGACCGCTTTCCAGGATACGCAGCATCGCTAGTTTATTCGCATCGTCCAGAACGACGTGGGGCATACGCCACTGAACCTTGCGTATCTCCAGTTTCGGTCTCGCAGTGGCGGACGCACAGTGCATCGCGTTCGTATCGACTCGCGATCGAATAAGAATCAGCTCGTGCCGCGCGTTCATCACGATTTGTTTGTAATCCTCGCAGAATCCTAATAACATGCTCATGGGTACGCAGAAATTGAAAGAGCCCGAATGAAAAATATCTTTATCGTAGTCGATGGTATGATTCCAACCGGCATTCCCGAGCGCTTTGCTTCTGTCGACCGACAATGAAACGTAATTTTTCAACGTGGTAGTAATCCCAGGATTTCGGCATTGATCGATCTCAATACCGTTCAATTCGTATCGAATCTCATCGAACATGAACGCTACGCAATTGTTGTCGAGAACCGCGGTCGCGGACGTTGCCGGGCTTTTCGCATCCTGCGCCGTCAACGTGCCACGACCGTCGATATAGAGAAAACTTTCGCACTGGAGCGTGTACAGATCTTGCTGCTGTATGGGGATTCTTATCTCATCGTTATTGTCGAACGTCGTGTTGGCGTACGGATTATACGTGTGGTACTCGATCTTCGTGATACGATTGTCGAAGGTTGGCGTATTCGCCACGTCCAGAATAGTAGACATCGCGTCGCTCTCCGCTTGTCTAATAGGCGACGACGAATCCTAGCGATCGTAAAAAACGCGCGTTTCGACGAGTCAACGGCTTTCTTATGCTTCTTGCCGGTCCTCTTCTTATCGTTCCACCCGTCTTTATTCTACTTCCACTTTCGCTTTCCGATGTAGGGTTGCGCCGATGACGCGAGACAAAGACGGCAGGAGTAGCAGCGGCAGCGACGATTGATGATTCGTACGTGTGATCTAACACTAACATACTACGCACACGCGCGTGCACGCGCGGTCACGCTACTTATCGCGCGAACGTCGTTGAACGTGCAGACGAATCGTTATATTTTCCCCACGGAAATCTATAGGACGATCGTACTGATCGACGATGCACAACGTTAGATCGCGTATTGCTCGTGCGACGATCGGCAGGTAAATGACGTGTCGCGGAGTTTCCGATATCTTATATCCCGGCGGCACGCGAGGCGAAAATTCATGGGTCGTGTGGACGGGTTTATCGTTACTGTACGTGCCGGTAGTAACGTTGCACGTTACTCTGATCACGTTAACGTTTATAATATTCACGGGTACGTCCGACTCGTGCTAGATTCTCGGCAATAAGACGCGATTCGGGGAAAATCCTAGCAGCGAGCCCACGTTGTCTGGTCTCGTAAAGTCTACGAAGAACGAGCAGTATAGCTCGCTCTTCATGGTGTTGTTGTTAGCTCGTAGCATTATAGGGTACTTGTCGTCATCGCCGTTCTCGGTGTTACCGAGTCTTCGAGGATATCGATCGAGCAATCGTTGCTTCAGATACTCGGCGATAGCGTCTAATTCGTAGGAGCCGTGGGGGATCGTAATGCGTTCGTAAGCGGCGTCGACGATGGAGTCGTTGCCGGTCTCATAGTTCACCATGAAATAGAATTTATCGTTGCTCGAGTCGATGTTCGGAATCGTGTGAAACGTCTCCAAGTCCGCGAGTCCTAATTCGTATTGACCGTCGCTCAAATCTATCAGCGGGAAATAATTTACCGTGAGCACGCTGCTGCGACTCGTTAACGTGAGCGTGAACGACATATCATAGATTACACTCGCGAGACGGAGAGAGAGGAAGTGACGCGCGCGTAAGAATACTCGGCAATTTATCCGATGTTACGAGTCTTTATTATAGTAGATGTGGATTGCCATTACGCATTGATACATCGCAGCGTAATCTTAGTATACATCATTATTAGTATTAGTATATAGGCCATAATTCCATAGACTTTTGCTGTAAAAATTGCATGCACAAGCGACCGCAATTCATCTCGTCGAAACGTTGAAAACGATCGTGATTGTACGTGATCGTTGTACCGCGTCCGAAATAGTAGATCAATTCCGCGGGTGGTCGCAGATTCCCAAAACTATCAAAGTATTGTACTCGCGGTTCACGTTTCGCGTACGCTACCGAGTGCGTACCGGCGCCTCGGTTCTCGTCCAGATTCGCGATGCCGCATTCGTTGGTTCGTACGCGCGTGGGAAGCGTGTCTCGCATAAACACCCCTCGAAAGAACGGTACGCTGGCACACTCGCGCTCTAGTTGCAGGTTCGTCATAGGTTGTCGCGTTATCGCCGCCACCGTCGCCACGCGGATACTCGATCGACGTTTTTTTTTTTTCTTTGATCGCAGTCGTCGTTGGCGTCGACGTCTAGGATTCAAACCCGCGCCTCGCTTGTACGGCGTCAGATGCATTCCTCGCCCTTCCATCGTCCGATGATGACGCAACGTTTCTTCCAGCTGTTTTCGAGAGGCCTTCGAATCGTTGACCGCTTTGGCTATACCAGCCGCTCCACCGGCCAATGCCCCGATAGCCGATAAAGCGGGCAGCACGAACGGAAGAAATTGAAGAAAGCCCCCGCGTTTCGCCACTCGTAGATCGCGATGCCGTCGTCGTTGCGGATGTTTCTTTCCAGACTTTCTCTGTTTACGTTTCGTCTTTCTCATACACATGCCGAGTTTAGTTTTTTGCCTTCATCGTTGCCCACACTCCAGTCGCTGCGGCTTTTTCGCCAAAGGTCGCGTCGTTCGCGAACACGCGTTCTCGCGCTCGTTCGGCTAACGCGCGATCCGCCTCGTGTCGTCCCTCCAAATCCTTTCGACGAGAGTACGCGATATCGTGGTCGCGGCACGCGGCGCCCTGGGGATTCACACCTCCGTCGCCACGATCCAATCGCTTTATCAAACGCGTTCCCGGTCCGCAGAACTGATAACCCGGAACGTGTAGTTCGAACGGTAACCGGTTTATGATACCGTTCACGAGACCCGATCCAGTCTTCTTCTTCTTCTTCTTCTTCTTCTTATTCTTCTTCAGATTCCTCTTCCCTACTTCGCGAGACGCCGCGGTCGTTGATGCGACCATACACCTGCGTTAGAATAACCGCGATAGCTGCTCTACAATAATAAACGCGTACGCGCGCTCCACCGATCACAACGATAGTGACCTGCGCGACACGTGCCACGAATATAAATAGTCGTCCCTCGTCATAGACGCGCGAACATGCGATTCGCGAAACAGTCGGACGTTATTCGCGTGACCGCGAACAGAATGCTCGAGGACGATAGGGACGCGAGTCGATCGAACAGACACGGTCCGTTGTTACCGAACAGCGTGCGAGGCGTGATTTGCGGTCCGTCCGGGTGCGGAAAAACGAACGTGCTTCTGAGCATGCTAGAGAGTCCGAACGGTTTGCGCTTCGAGAACGTGTACGTGTACTCGAAATCGTTGCATCAGCCAATGTATCGATATCTCGAGCAGGTGTTGTCGCGCGTCGATGGAATCGAATACTTTCCCTACTCCGACAACGCTGAGATCGTTCCACCGAGAGACGCTCGGCCCGATTCGATCTTCGTGTTCGACGACGTGGCGTGCGACGAACAGAACGTGATACGCGAATACTTCTCCATGGGCCGTCACGCCAACGTGGACTGCTTCTATTTGTGTCAGTCGTACGCTAGATTACCTAAACATTTGATCAGGGACAACGCGAATTTTCTCATGCTGTTCAAACAAGACGGCACGAACTTGCGTCGCGTGCACAACGATCACGTGAACACAGACATGACGTTCGAGTCGTTCAACGAATTGTGCGCGAGATGTTGGCGTCGACGATACGATTTCGTGGTGATCGATAAGGATAGGTCCATGTACGAAGGTCGATATCGGAGGGGTTTTAACGAGTTCGTCGTAGCTGGCGGATCTCAGTAAACCGCGAGTCGTTCGTCGATCAACACGATATGTCTAATGAATCCACGACGACGACGACGACGATGACGACGCCACCGACGACTACGATAACCTTGAGCAACGCCGACGCGAAGCGTACGCGTAAACATCGTCGACGTCATCGACAAAAAGTGGCGAAACGCCATGGTGTGGACGCAAAGGTGAATGCAAAGCTAGAAATTGCCAAAGTCAGCGACGTTATACGTAAAAAGTGCTTAGCCTTGAAAATTGGTAAAATGGCTACGGAAGCGGCTGTGGAGGCGAGCACGCGTCCCATCGTCGAACCGCTGAAACGATTGATCGAGAACGGGTCGGCGTTGAAAACGCGGTCTGTGAATAGGAAACACGAATACGATCAACAACAACAACAACGACAACAACAATCGTTGAAGAGACTCCGAAACGCCACCGAGGATACATCCAAAGAACTTTCGAATAACCTTCCAGAATCTAGCGACGGCGACGACGATAACAACGACGACGACAACGACAACGACGATAACGACAACAGCGATGTTGTCGATGATGTCGACGACGGTGAAAAAATTCGGGACGATGAATCGCCAGCAAAGGTTCGCGATTTGGACACGCTGCGTAGCCCCGTCGATGATATCGAAGTGTATATACGGAACGCCAAAGGACCCTTATCGCGAAAATACCTGCGACTATTCTTCACCGATACCAAGAAACGAATCGACAACATGTACGGCGTATATTTGGGGTCCGATGACGACCTAATGATCGGCGATTCCGTGCTCGCCATTGACGGCGACGGCGATGACATTCGCGTGAACGGAACGCGATACTCGGGGACTCGGGGTTTGTACCAATTGCTTTTCATGCAAATACCCAACGATCGGACGTGCACGGACAAGGATCTCCACTCGTACCGACGCATCTTGTTGTCGACGAACGCGCATAAGCGAAACCATTCGCCGAGCAAGCCTACGCTGGGTAACAGGGGGTACAAGTATAAGAAAATCATATCCGCGGTGATCGGCGGGGTGCGGACATCGGGTATCGGACGCGTTAGGCGCGGCGGCGGCGGCGGGCGCGGCGGCGACGGCGGGCGCGGCACGCGACATGGTCTAGGATTACCCATCGACGAATCGATGACGGTCACCGATAACGCGATCGATTACTCGTACTGGAACGATCCGAACGAATTGGTCGATAGACTTGCGTTGCTCGTGGCATCGCGCGCGGCAGGTCACACGGGTCACGATAACGAAATCGCATCGATCCTGGAGGAACTTCGCGAGGACAAATATATATCTTAAATCGAGCGATCCGGTGATCGTCTCGTCAGTAGTGTTCGGGGCGCGCGCATCGTCATGTCGGTGAACAAGTTTGGTACCTCGTTACGCAATGACAACAACAACAACGAAACGGCGATGACGATGACGAGACTATTGGCCGCGGTGGACGAACGCTTTACTCGGAAAATCGAAACGGCTATCGCGAACGCGCGACTGGACGCCGAGCATCAACGATCTCAACTCGAGACGCGAGTACAACGAACGATGTCGGACATCGTTGAGGCGAAATTGTCTCGATTGGACGACGATTTAAATAACGCGATGGAACGACGCTTCGATCACTCGAAAGACGGACTCGAGGAGATCGAGACATCGGCGCCGACACCGACCGCGCTAACGATCACGGATCTGTACGAACGAAAGGATCAGCGAAAAGCGAGCGAGGATCGACTACGACGACGACGACGACGATGATTATCGATCCTGACCCCGACGACAGTGGCTATGACTCCGGATCGACGAACGAAGACGGTCGTTCGCGAAAGACGCGTACCGATTGCATTTTACGAACGCTCGAGGAACTCGTACTACTTCTAACGCCCACCCGCGAAGCATGAGCGAGGAACGAGTACGCTTAGTGAACGAGTTACACGCTCCCGCGAGACGAAATTTCCCACGGCGTAGCGTTACGATTCGCGGTTACGATGATTTATGGCAGGCCGACTTGGTGGAGATGCGTCCGTACGCGAAGCAAAATCGAGGATATCACTATGTGCTAACGATCATCGATGCGTTCAGCAAGTACGCGTGGGCCGTACCCGTGAAAACGAAAAGCGGACGCGACGTGACCGATGCGTTCGCGACCGTGTTGCGGCGGAGCGACAGATGCCCGCGAAATTTACAAACCGACATGGGCAAAGAGTTTTACAACGCGGAGTTCGAACGATTCGCGAAGAGACGCGGGATCAACCACTACTCCACGTACAGCGTGATGAAAGCGTCGATCGTAGAACGTTTCAATCGCACGCTGAAAAACCTCATGTGGAAACAATTCTCCTTGAACGCGTCCTATCGCTGGATCGACCTGTTACCTGCACTCGTACGCACCTACAATCATCGCAAGCATCGAACGATCAACGCTCGATCCGTCGACGTGACCCCCGCGACGCGTTTGTCGTTCGCCGCGAATGAGCCCCTCTCCCCTTCGGCATCGAGAAGTGTTCGACGACGCACGAAATTCAACGTCGGTGACAAGGTACGCGTGAGCAAGTTCAAGACCCTCTTCGAGAAGGGGTACACTCCGAACTGGTCGACGGAGGTGTTCGAAA
The DNA here is from genome assembly GCA_029448645.1 of Andrena camellia. Classification (NCBI taxonomy): domain Eukaryota; kingdom Metazoa; phylum Arthropoda; class Insecta; order Hymenoptera; family Andrenidae; genus Andrena; species Andrena camellia. The sequence goes on from CM055680.1 coordinate 17,209,664, forward strand.
TCGTAACCGTGTAACGAACGTACCCGGTGACGTACATTCTACGCGATTCCGCGGGAGAGCCGATCTCGGGTGGATTCTACGAGTACGAACTGCATTCGGTCGCGAATCCGGACGTCTATCTGGTCGAGAAGATTATTCGTCGCAAAGGAAACCAGGTGTACGTTAAGTGGCTCGGATTCGATTCGTCGCGGAACTCGTGGATACGCGACAAGGATATTCTATGATTCGCGATTATAAACGCGCGCTATGTTACTGAAATAAATAAAATAAATACATACATATAAATATATACATTGTCCGTTTATTCAATTATTCTCCTTCTTCTCGTATATATATATATATATATATATATATATATATATATATATATGCGTACAATTAATTTTAGCAAAATAAGGAAAAAAATATATACTAACACAAATAGAAAATACAAAATTTTATCCATTCTACGCTATATACATACATACATCAGATATTCGTAAATAGATAAATGGTATGAACGAAAGAAAGAAACGCTTACAACGAAACGTATATACATATGTACATGCAAACGTACGATCATACAAACGTACAATCAGACAACGGGATTCTCGAGGGACTCGTCGGGCTCAAGCCCGAGGGGATCGTGGGCCTTGAGCTGGGGGATTCGATAATGCCCCCACGGAAGGGTGCTGACCCGATCGGCTAAAATACACCGCTTATCGTCGAACGGGCTGAGAGCGTTCTTTTCCCCACTTACGGAAAACACATCATGCCGGTTCGATCGAATGTTGTTCTGCCGAACCGCTTTCTCGGTGAGATAGTGCAGGCAACGAATGTAATCGTCGAATTGTATATCGTTCGCGACCACGTGTCTCCGCACACCCTTCACTTTTTTAGTCTCGCTCGTAGACCCCGCTGCGACGTTAAACGTTCTAGTCACGTACATCTTGGACCTCAATCCGACGAACTCGGTCATCAAGACGCCGTTGTTCTCGTCTTTCATGAGTCCCGGCACCTTTTTGTTTACGCGGGGCATACCGCACGGATTGTCCACCGCGTAATCACTCGTGTCGAATCGGTCGACGTCGCGCTTCATCGTTTCGTATACATCATCGCATTCCACGCTATACATTAAACTGTCGGTGTCGGTGTACAGGACCTTGCACCGATCACCGAACTTCGTGCGCATGTACGCGTAATGGAACTCGTACAGGCATTCTTTCGATACGTCCAGTACACTCATCCCCACGTATATCGGCTTGTCGAACTTCACTTTGAGTTTTCGCATTTCGACCGCAATCAACTCCTCGGAGAAAATCGTACGACTGTGAAAGTTCGACTTCGCGATCAGCGCTTCCGCGCCGTAACGACCGTCCCACCGCGTCACCAGTCGCACGTCTACGCGATTCCGCACATTCTCCATCGTTTTCCCGTACACCGCGTTGTTCATTAATTTATATAGAGTCTTCTGAAACTCACTCGTGGCTCGCGTCCTCAAATCGGTGTTCAAATGAATGTAGTCGCGCAACCAAGGCGATTGATCGAATCGCAACACCCGATGAATTCGCGCCACGCGTAAACCGTGTCGCACGCACTGTTTCAGGTAGCGATAGTGGACGACGTATCGTCGCTCCTTATCGTCGAGCGTGGCAAGCAGCTTGGTCTGTTTACCGTGCGGCGCGTACTCGCGCACCGGGCAGAACGGTAGGTCGGCGTGCGCGTCATGAACCTCTTCGGGATATTCGATGTCCACCTCCAACAGGTATCCCTCGGAGTCCTCGTCGTCGGGCCAGCCATCGAAACCCTCCTTGCGGCATAGCCTGCGACATCGCCCATCCGTACAAGTTGTTGACGTCGAAGTACATCAGATACGTCGACGCCTTCGACTCGTCGTACATCCCCGCAGGCAGGTGTTTGTTGTTGGCGTTCGCGTACCTGTGCGAGCACTGACTCAGACCGCCGCGTATGCCACGCTCCAGGAAGAGTAACATGTCCACGTCCGTCAGAAGCTCTAACCGTACGCCCGTGTACTTTAGCATCGCGTCCCACGTGAAACTTGGAAGCGTGAAATAATGCGCAGGGTCCAAGTCGTAACTCGCGATACAGTCGGTGCGGAAACTTTCGAATACGTCGGCGAGTAACAATACGTCCGTTTTTAAATACAAATCGCTGTACTCGCCCAATGTCTGTACGCGGAAAGAGTTCCACACGTTCGCGGCGTGCGCGTAATCGGCCTCCGACGCGGCGCTATCGTTCAGCCGGTTATAGAACGCTTCGCGGGATGGTAAACACGCGTCGTTCAGCTTGGCGTATGACGTCACGTAGTCGTACGGGAAGACGCCCTTCCTGGTCAGGAGATTGAAACGATGATCGGGCAGGTGTTGGAACTCGCGTCGTAGAATCGCGAGTCGTTCTCTGCCAAGGTCCGAAGCGAGTTTCTCCAGACTCGCAGCCAAGAACTTCAGCGAATCGATGAAACGAAACTTCAATCCCCTCTGACAATCGTTGTTCTCAGCGTCGATTCCCTTTACATGCTTGGTGAACGATATGTAGCGCTCCTTCGTCACCGGCAGCAAGTCGATCATTCCCTCGAACGCGGTCGCCAACTCCTTGATCACGAAATGCGCGTCGTATCCTGCCAGATTATGGAATACGACCGGTATAGTACAATCGCTGAAACTGTAAGTTGCAAGTCACGTGAGCCGCGCCTCGGTACTCGCCCGTCGAGTGGCAATGGTCGCGCACTTTTTTGTCCGCGTCGACGAAAGGTTGCCCGCACACGTGACACGCGATCGCGTCGTTAAAACTACGCCACTGTTCGCTCGTCAACGAGTTCATTGGTTTCGCGTTCCATAACCACGAATAGGCGGTGTCGGCAAAGTCTCGAAGTTCCCGCACGAACCATTTCACGCACTCGGTTTCGTGACGATACGCGCGATAGCGACACAGAGACGCGTCGGTGGAACAATGAATGTAGTATCCTACGCTGTACGCTCTTTGCTGCTGGTACGTGTACGTGCGACTCCGCTCCGCAGGCTCGACATCCTCCAGCATGCACTCGAAGTCCGCGTACACGACGAATGGCGCTCGTTCCTGGTTCTTGAAATTCCGGAATTGCACCCATCTTTCCTTCGCGGACGGCAATTCGATGGCGCACTCGTTCATGCGTTGACAGTCCACGGTGTGTTTCGTCAACTGCTCGGACGAGTAGAAGTAACTCAGACATCTACAACGATAACAACGTCAATAATAAACATAAGAATAAATAATAATACATCGATCGAAATATTCCGTATTCGACTCACCTTTCGCAAACGAATACTTGTCCATTATGGTTACCGAGCTGCTTCGAAATCAGCCTCGACATGCTTCGAATGCACGCGAAATGGTATCGTTGTGGCTCCTTGGAGTCCTGCACCAGTAGCAGGTTCGCGTGTCTCTCTCGCTTGTCCTTGGTTAAACGCAGAGGCGCGCAGCTTCCGTCGGACCACGCGTACACGTTCACCGACACGTCGTTTAACCTCTCGAACTTCGCCAGCTGATCCAACGTCACGGGAAGAGTCATATCGTCCGTGCGAAGCACCGCTGAGTAGTGTGGGTACGATGAGTCCCTACACACATTCCTAGTAACAGCAGCAGGGTACAAACTGGCGACAACGGACCACAAGAAGCACGCATTGTCTCTGCTCTTTACGTTCACTACCGCTTTTTTCAGGACGACGGCGCGCGGAAGCGGTACGTCGCAACCGGCGCGAAGAGGGTTATGCTTATTAATGTTTATTAGGAGGTTTAGCACAGCCCTCAGAGCCCATCCACTGTCGCGATCTTGAAACTCCTCGATCGCCACTAACGTGGGAGCGACCACGTGCTTCGAATACCACTCGCGCACGTTCGATGTCCTGAACAGTACGCGATTTCGCGTACCGAAACTTTTCATGTCCGTATTCTCGCCCAACATAAACTCCGCGTTCAGGACCGTATTCACGACCACGCTTTTATGATGGATGATAGCGTCCGTGACGCGCGAGATCGTAATTTGTCGGGCTCCCTCCAAAAATTGACGCGGATCGATGTAACTCACGTTGATGACCGCACCGGTTGAAATACGATTCCGAAACGCTGATTCCACGTCTTCCCATACGACTTTGGGTACCGTCGATCGAGCCGACACCCCGAGCCCTACTCGCGAAAACTTTTCCCGCACGATCGCGCGCAATGTCTTTATTCGCGCGATCAGTGACACCAGACGCTGTTTCGATGCCACCGACACTCCTTCGCCGCACTGATACTCGACGATGAGTCGCAAGCACGCGTCGCACCGATCCGTCCAGTCCCTGAATTCCACAATGGTGCGTAAAAGCACGGACATCCGGGACAAAACCCTGTACGTGTCCATGAATACCTCCATGGTTACTTCTCTTTTCTTCTACTTCAATATTCAATTACAAGGCACGAGTGGTTGATGCGACTCTTCCGCGTGATGCGATTATGGACCGGACATCGAAAACCCGGAGGAAGAATGATGCTTGACAAATGTTGTCGCGAAGATTTTTACCGAACGACTGCGCGGCTCTGATTGAATACCTAACCATATACCCTAGCCGAGATTCACGAGTCGTTATCGCTCCGAATTCTTTTCTTCGCTCTCGCGTTCTTTCTCTCTCACCCTCGACGACTCGATCGGGTGACGCGATGCCGCGCTGGCTCGATGCGTTACCACGTGTGTCGAATTCGCGCGCTCGCGATAAGGGTGTTTACACCCGTCACGGGGGTCTCTCGATCATCAAAATACGTTGGGCGATGCTCGAATAATTATCGCTCTACGTTTCCGTTGGCGCATGTTTTCGTTGGCGGATGTTTATACGAGCGCGAACAATTGTGTTTCAGGATAGGCAGTATGGGCTGTCCTAACATGCGTTACCATGTGTATCGATTTACAGCGTTGGTGATCAGACGGCGGCCCCAAACTTTAAAAAAATATTCGAGACGATATCCGAATAATTGTCGCTCTACGGTTTCGTTGGCGCATGTTTTCGTTGGCGGATGTTTATACGAGCGCGACGTTGCGTTCTTTCGCGAGGTGGTTGCGCTGTTTAGATTAATCGATCTCGAATAGTTATCGCGATAGCGCGTCGAATTATATTGCGTAGGCGGATGTTTATACGAGCGCGACGTTGCATTCTTTCACGGCGATCGTGAGACGGTTCGCTGTTTAGGTTAATTAATCTCGAATCGTCATCCGTGTCGAATTACAGCATCCGTGGTACATCCCTTTGCGCCTGCGCACCGATCCCCGCACGCGTACGCCAAACGGTTGCGCGCGCGATGCCATCTTGAAATCCCCCGCCCCTGTGACGTCATCCCCCTCACCGACGAACTCGGTACCCCCCTCCCCGCCTTGCCCCGCGCCCATCGCGACCGAGAGCGCTGTACCCCCCCCCCCACACGCCGCACCCCGCGCCCGCCGTACCCCCCGCCCCGCTTCACCCCTCGCCCATTGGTCATAGAACTCTCATAGCCCCACTACTTATGTATAATGATGAGGATGAGGATGAGGAGTAAAATTAATAAAAAATTTATGTCACATAAAATAGTACATTTATTTGCCTGTGCGTCTCCTTGTATGTTAAAATATATTTCCATAAAAAATTGTATGCTTTTATTCGTGTATAGAATATATAACAAATATATATATATATATAAAAGAAGAAATGGTAAATGTTTAGATTAGGGGAGAATTCTCCGATTTCAATGACCTTCACATACGTTGTCAAGGTCATCATTCTGAACAACATTTCCCTCTAAACTTTTCGGCGCTTGGCTTTGGTTTACGAGATATTCACAAAAAACTTTACTTAACACTAGAACTGCCGACGGTGTTAGTATTGGTTAGGGCTAGGTAAGTGCGGGGGGCGCGCGCCCGCTTGCTGGCGCGTAAAGCAAGGAGTCAATTCACTTTCCCGTCACCCACAGTTAACACAAGAATTACCGAGTTTAACACATACTCACATCGGTTCGCTACCATGCTTTACGCGCCCGCAAGCGGGCGCCCCCCCCCCCCCCAATCTAGACCAAACCAATACTAATACCGTCGGTTATGAAACTGATTTCAATATATTATGCCGAAAGTTTTTTATTAATATCTCTGAAATTAAGGCGAACCGCCAAAATGTTTAGAGGGAAATGTTGACAATATATGTCAAGGTCAAAGAAATCGGCGAGGAGGTAGCTTTTCGACAGGTTTACCATTTTTGGGGTTAGAATATTTAATCACGTATTTTATAAATATTTATCATATAATCAACAATTAGAGACATTAATTTACAAACAATACTAATACTGTCGACTGTGAAACAGTCGTCTGTACAGGCAGATTTCAATGTACAATTGCCAAGTTTTTTACAAATATCTCGTAAACTAAAGCCGAGCGCCGACAAGTTTAGAGGGAAATGTTGTTCAGAACGATGACCTTGACAACATATGTGAAGGTCATTGAAATCGGAGAATCCTTCCCTAATCTAAACATTTACCGAAGAAATTGATAATTAACTGTAACGTATTGAAGTATATCCTATAGTAAATTTTTAGCGTATACATCTACTATATTACTAAGGTCGAGTTCAGATTTATTGGATGTTTTTTTCGATGTAATGCATCGCAACTACGCATCGATGTTTTGTTAACATCGAATACTTCTGCGTTTTGAATTAATTAACAGGCCATAACTAGTGAAATAAAATAAAAAAAAGAACAATTTAAAATCAAATCTATTGTCATTACTGTAACAGTATTTTATTTCAATGTTCCAGTGTTTCTTTTTTTTGTATGCTTAGTAAAAGTAATAGTTTGTTCAATCGTTTACCCTTCAGCAAAGAAATAGATTGGAGGGTAAGCGATTGAACAAACTATTATTTTTACTATGCCCACAAAAGGAACACTGGGACATTTAAATAAAATACTGTTATAGTAATGATAATAAACAGATTGGATTCTGAATTGTTCTTTCCATATTATTTTTGCTACAATATCAAACATTATATTGACCATAGGCAAGGAGGATCAAATGAGCAATTTTTTTCCAAAGTCGAGCGAAATCACGACATGATCAACCAGCAGCCTGGGTTATTGGTTTGTTCAGCCTATTCTGATGCATCGAATGAAATACATCGATGTATCGAATAAATTTTGACCATTGTGATATATCGGATTGATTCGATGTATTGAATATTAAACGTCGCATATTTTCGGTGCATCGATGTATATCGAATATCCCTAGCGCTTACCGGCAACGAGCGCCAATACACTTGACGGAAAGACACAGGAACAAAAGGGGTAGTCCTCTGATTACGTGTGGCCCCACGTGCGCCGGCTTCCCTTCGAATTGGAAACGGATCCCTTATCGCTTGAGTATAAACACTCGCTCGAATATTAAAACAAAAGCACGCGTTGACGTATTCCGTACGAGAGATGGTGGGCTTGAAGTCTGATCGGTCCTAACCTAACCAATCTGCCCTGCATTCCTCCCAAATAGCCACTCTCTTGAAGAGGCCCTCTTCACAGCAACATCTCCTCTCCGAGGCCCACCTTCTTTCGCATGAAATAGGTCAACGCGTGCTTTTGTTTTGGAATTCAAGCGCGTGTCTTTCCTCGAGAGATAAGGGATTCGTCTCGAATTTGCAGGGAAGACGGCGCAGGCGGGACCACGCGCAGTCAGCGGGCTACCATATGGTAGAAAATATTTTCTTCCTGTGTCTCTCTCTCCGCAAGGCGTACTGATGTTGGATAATACTTTTTAACTACTATATCTGGCACATTTAGATAAATACTGAAGGGGCTGACTTGTGTACCACATCTGGTTTCCAACAATTAATCAAGCTGATCGGCCAGAGTGTTTCGACAGGGTCGCGGTTTATGACCGTATTGTCCCGCGAGTCAGCGGTTGACAACGGTACCTGCGCGTCCGAAGTCACCGTGTATACCACCCGTTATTGACATCTGTGAGACAAATGTTTCCCAACGAACACTTCGAGAACAAGCAATTGCCTAGTCGTAAAGAAATGAAGAAATTTTGCTTCAAAAATACTAAATTGCCAGCTGTAAAAGATAACTGAATTCGGACGCGCAGGTACCGTTGTCAACCGCTGACTCGCGGGACAATACCGTCATAAACCGCGACCCTGTCGAAACACTCTGGCCGATCAGCTTGATTAATTGTTGGGAACCAGATCCACAAGTCAGCCCGTTCAGACACAGGAAAAAAAGGGCAGTCCGCTGACAGCGCGTGGGCCCTCCTGCTTCGTTCTTTCCTCAAATTAAAGACGGATCTCTTATCTCTGGAGTATAAATACGCGCTCGAATTTTAAACCGAAAGCCCGCGTTGACGTATTCCGTGCGAGAGGACGTGAGACGTAGGGAGGAGATTATGTTCTGACCAATCGGATCTGTATTCCTTGAAGACGCAAAGTTTCCACCTCTTCACAGCAATATCTCCTCCACAAGGCCCACCACTTCTCGCACGGAATAAGTCAGCGAGTGCTTTTGTTTTGATAGTTCAACGCGTGTTTATACTCGAGAGATAAGGGATTCGTCTTTAATTTGAAAGGAGGACTACGCAGGCGGGACCATGCGCACTCAGCGGACTACCTCTTTTCTTCCTGTGTCTCACCGCGAGGCGTACTGGTACTTCTTCGGAGTAATTTCGTTTCCTACCCCATTGCCAGGGAAACATTTTTCGATCTAACATAAGAACATCTTCTTTTGGTCGTCGTACAGGCTACAAGATTAATTATTGCCCGTGAGGCTTCTGGGCGAGGCTGCTTTGCATAGTGATCACGGTCGAGGTAGTCTCCAGACTCACCACTCCGCGAGGCATGCCTCGCGAGGAAGCCTCGCAGAGTCGATACGCAGCTTAACCCGTACCAGGTACGGTATTCAGTATCGTAGAATAACCTGCCTAACCGAGTAACACACGACATTTATAACACGATTAAACCGGGTAACGCGGGTTATAATAATACGGTGAAAAATATTATAATTGTAACCATGTTTCCAAATAGTAAATGAATTTTATTTCAATATCAGACACTCCATGGTAGAGTGATGCGTACAGGTAAAAGTAATAAATATGCAAGGTCAAGAATTAACTTGGCCGCGCCGAATTCGCGAGCGTCTACCGACGGTGCGGGTTTATGACCCCGTTGTTTGGTGCCTTCGGTAGTACCTACCGTACGGACGAGACCGACTGTCGACCAGATGACGGGACCTTTGCCTATTGCCTGAGGTGTAGGAAATATTCCAGTGGTAGAAAATATTAAACAATGGAAACTATAAAGCGAAACGGGCACACGACTGTACAAAATATTGAAAGACAGACTTCCGTTATGGGTGGGCAATATTGAACGAAGAAAACTTATTTCTAAGGGTATTTGAGTACAATACTAGTATAAACTACTTAAGATTTAGAACATAACGTCCGCCGAGTCGTCCGCGTAACAAACAACTTCTTCCTTATCGAAAATATTGCCCGTAGCTTCGTTAACGAGATATTAACAAAGAATCCCGACCAATCAGGGCGCGAGCATTTCGCCCGAGCTCCCGTGCCGACGTGGCCGCGCACCGCGATGCGACCACGAACAAGCAAGTCGGCATGCATCGAAGGAAATTGCGTAGAATGGCAAATTGAACTGTGTCACTAGGTCACTGAATCTCGTCCCAGATATACAACACCACCCAAAGTAAAGGGTCGCAACGTCAAGTGCGATCGGATTAATGTACAGAATATTCACTTTACTGCAAGGTTACTATCACTGATCACTTAATTTATTTTTCATGTAACGTGTTGTTCCTACGTTATAAAAATTGGTGGAAATGAATTTTCACTTGGCGTTCGGAGTCGTGGATACAGCCGCGCAAATGTCCGTACAGCAGTAATTGCGTCTCCGTTATTCTGGGCATAAACCTAGAATAACGCGTAATACTCTTGTGTAGAAAACACTTTTCTGACGCGATTGCAAACTGACTGACAGGATTTTTTCCAAGGATCTTCCTCCAACCCTAAATAGTTTCTCTCGTTCCATTATGAGTTACCTCGCACCAGGACAAGAGGCTTTAGGCAAAAAGAACCTAGCACATTGGCGAAACACACGTGCTTCGCAGAAGTGCAACGAGCGAACCATCATACACTTTCACAAAAGCCCGCGCTTCGTCCTTTTATTGCGAGTGTACCCATTGCTTCGAGATAGACAGCAGACACCACGTATATCAGTTTGAAAGGGTCCGAAGAGAAGAGAAACCGAATGTCTTCGAGTTGCTATAAAGAAGAAAATGCATACCATTCCTGTTCCCGTTTTCCGATACCCTGAGTGCACGTCTGCTGCGAGGCGTAGTCAATTAAGCTAAAAATTACTCAAAATTGTAGGAAACCGTACTCTATCGCCAACTCGCGGGAAAATACGGTCATAAACCACGATCCAGGCGAGATGCTCTGGTCAATCAACCTGATTAATTTTTGGGGACCAGGTGCGGTACACAAATCAGCTTGTTCCATTTTTAATTAAATATGCTAGATGTGAGAAAGATGTCACCGATGTAGCAATTAAAAAGTATTATCCATCATCAATCCGTTTCGCGGAATGGCACAGGAAGAAAGAGAGTACCTGTGTAGTTCGATGACTGCGCGTAGTCTCGCCTGCTTCGCCCTCCCTTCAAATTAAACACGGATCCCTTATTTCTGGAGTATAAACACGCGCTCGAATTTCAAAATAAAAGCACGCGTTGACGTATTCCGAGCGAGAGAAGGTGGGCCTTGGGGAGGAGACATTCCTATGAAAAGAGCCACTTCAAGACAAAAGTGTTCATTTGGGAGGGATGCAGGGCAGATTGGTTAGTTTGGGACCAATCGAACTTAAAGGCCACCTTCTCTCGCATAGCTACGTCAACGCGTGCTTTTGTTTTGAAACTCAAGCACGTGTTTATACTCGAGAAATAAGAGATTTGCCTTCAATTTGAGGGGGGGGGGGCGAAGCAGTCAGCGAACTAAATAGGTGCTCCCTTTCTTCTTGTGTCTCTCCGCGAGGCATATTGATGTTGGATATTACTTTTTAATTGCTAGTTCCCAAAAATTAATCAGGCTGGTCGGCCAGAGCATCTCGCCAGGGTCGTGGTTAATGACCGTATTGTCCCGCGAGTCGGCGGTAGAGAACGATTTCCAACAGTTTTGAGCAATTTATGACTTAATTGGTTCCGCCTCGTACCAGACGTGAACTCAGGGTATCGGAAAAGGGAAATAGGAATGATATGCATTTTCTTCTTTCGAACCGAAACACGTGGTGTCTGCTGTCTATCTAGAAGCAATGGGTACATTGGCAGTAAAAGGACAGGGCGCGGGCTTTTGTGCAAAGTGTACGATGCTTTGTTCGTTGCAATTCCGTGCAGCATGTGTGGTTTTGCAAATGTGCTGGCTTCTTTTTACTTAAAGCCGCTTGTCCTAGTGGGAGGTAACTCATAATGGAATGAGAGAAACTACTTCGGGGTAGAAGAAGTTACTTGGAAAAAATCCTGTCAGTCAGCTAGCAATCACGTCGCAGAAATGTTCTCTGCTCAAGAGTATTACGCAATGTTCTGGGTATATGCCCGGAACCACGGGGACGCAAGTGCTGCTGCGCGAAAATTTACGCGGGAATACCCACAGCTTCAAACGCCAAGTGAAAATTCATTTCCACCAATTATTATAACGTAGGAACAACACGTTCCATAAAAAATAAATTAAGTAATTAGTGTTAGTAACCGTGCAGTTAAGTGAATATTCGGTACATTAACCCGAACGCACTTGATGTTGTGACTCTTAACTTCATTGGATGGTATTGTATACCTGGAACCAGCTGTGAACTGGGCGCGTCCGTCGATGACCACGATCGGTTCAGTAACCTAGTGACGCAGGTTTTCAAGCTGCAGGTGAATTTCCGAAAGGGTGAGTTTTAGTTACTTTATTGGTGATTATTAGTTTTTAAATTTAACGCCGGCTATGGCTTATTTCCGGCGATAATTATCCAAATTTCCGTACCTAAATTTTTCTTCGGGGTTTTTAAATAAACTTATTCATTATCAGCAACAGTGTTGGCCGTTATTGAACTACGGATTTTAATCACAATAACGAACTACGATCATTTTGTTCATTTCCTGTTACATTACTTTTTCGATTATGCGATATTTGGAAACGAAATTTACGTATTTCTTGTCCTCTCACTTCAAACAATTATTATTTTCGATTCTGTTTTAAAAAAAAAACTGTATTCATCTTTTTACGTTTGATATGATTTTCCTCGATTTATCTTTTATTTGTTATTCACTTTAAATGACAACCAAAAGATGACGAAAGGTATTGATTGCCGTCGTTTTCGCAGAGATCTTATGAGAAATGCGGAGCTGGAAGAGTTCTCACTTCTTAATGGGTATTCAAACTCCTTCGAGGGTCGAAAGCCATAAAAATACGGTGAGGCATCGCGGGGTGTTATTTTCGCCACGGGATACCATGCGGCATCTCCTTGAGTCGAGTCACTGGAGGATCACTCTTAAGAGTTTTTCCTTCCGAAAAACACACCACTTTGGGTATTACATGGAAGATCAGAGGTCAACACCCTGTTTCAATGTGTTGGTTTCACCAATATGCGCGAGCTACTATCCGTTTCAAACGCATGGTGCAAACTTTAGGGCATTATTACTGTAAAATGGAGACAGATCGGACACTATGTCAGGACTTTTATGTTCCATTGGACCTCCCCTACCACCCCCTAAAATATTGCTACGTATACCGTTTACACCCTGTATATCTATATATGTATGTGCTTCTGCCGTAAGTTCAGCCGCTGCCGTTTCCGGAGCGGTTCCCGACACTCTTGGCAGAGTTCGTATTCTAGTGTTCTGTAGATCTTGCCTTCGCTAAGCGGCTAAGCTGCTGCCTACTAATAGGAGGAACGCTTGAAACCTCCGCGGAGACAAAGTTCTCAACCTTTACATGAAAGATCCAAAAAGGAGCACCAGCACCTTTGTACACTGAGAACCAGTCGCTGCCGTTTCCGGACCGTGCTGAAATTCTGCTGGATAGTACTTAAGCTGCCTTCAAGAACTAGCATTCATTGGTCGCAAAAACGTGTTCGTATTCGAATGAGTGCGCGAGGTGCTGCGCGCGCTTCCTTTTATACTGGCAAATTGGCAGCTGGCGCATGCGCAGTGAGTCGTTACCTGTTATTTTGTATTTTGCTCGCTTATTACATAATATTTTATCTTCCGCTTTTATCAGTACTTATATTTAATTATTCCGAACATCTCTATAACTTTTGTTTCTTTAATATTCGCTTATATCGTAAATTATGTATAAAAGTATTTACAATGCTTATGCGCGGTAACACAGATTGGCTTCGCGGTAATGTAGTACAGTTCTACCTTATTGACGGTCAGTATTTAGTGGTCCGAATCCAGGGGTGGGCACTTCCCATATATTTCTGTTGGCAAAATCAGCACCCTCTGGTGGATTGTGCCGCCCACTAAATCATGAGAAGCGGCAAAATTGAATCCTGGAATTATGGTTTTGGTTACAAGAGAACATATGGAACCCGCACACTCCGATTTTAATGGAGCTGTTGTAAGATGTTATTCTCAAAATATTTTTCTGAGAACTACTTCATACAAAAGCCCCATTAAAATCGACGTGTGCGGATTCCATATGGTCCCTTGTTAGGTATTTTTATTACAAATAGGAAAAAAATTATTGAAATACAATTTTCATTTTGATTTTTAGTCTTTATTGAATGAAAAAATTATTGTTATTAACATTACGTGAATTTACTGTTTTGCAATAGCTTCGCATGTACATCTTTAATATTATTTTAGTAATATGTTGCATTATTAATTGTTTGTGGCATTTAAAATCAAACCGAATATGATTTCCACATAATATTCTTATCGTTTCTAATATGTTTTGGGCCTTTTTCTTTGTACGAACTATGTAAGCCGTACATTATAAATTTGTTGCAAAATTTCCATGAAGTCTGCTTTACACGATCTTTTGCTGGAGTCGTCTGGGATTTCGAATATTTCTGCCATGCAGGTTCGGCAGGTGTATCTCGAATGAGTTTTTTTTTATTAAATTTTCAATATTTAATACAATATCCGCGTTGATTTGTTGCTCTAATATATTATAATTTTCTAGCTCGTCGGTATAACTTTGATTTATTACGACTTCTGTTGCGTGCTTAATTGGTGTTATTAGTTCTTCTAATTGCAGTAGTGATGATGCAAAAGTTTGAGTACAATTGTTGTGTAATGAATGGTTTCCCGAAATATGTTTCACCATGACCGCTTTATATGTTTGTTGAAATTGTTTCGGTGATAAATAGTTTAACCTGCATCTGTGCTGTCTTATTTGCCCAAAAAAATTCTCTAGTGCGTCCTGATTTAAATTACGCGGAGCATATTGGGTGGTATGTTTAAAAATTTTCTTTGAGAGTAAAATGTATCCTCGCAGAGTTAAAATAAAAATCTTTAACGCGGAGGTACGATTTGTTTTGGATATCCATCTCTGACAAAATACATATTCTGTAACGCTATTATTTGTAGTTTCCAAAACGCAGTATGTCTTGTCTGCTGCGAAACGGGTCCCTTTAAACCCTTGAAAGTGTCATCACTTCGTACTAGACCTCCATTTAAGTTATCAAATAGCGTATCAAAAAATTTACATACCCTGGCGGTCCCAATGCTATTTGCATCTAATTTATATATATATCATTTGGGTGTTGTTGATCTGTAACAAATGAGTGAGTTTCTTATAATTTGTGCAACAAATATTATCTCAGCTAATTAGAAATATGAATGTAACACAATATAATTTGATTTACAAGATATTATAATTCCAATACTTACTATTTTTACCCATCGAAAATATAGCCACAGCCATTGAGTTGCTTAAAACCTGTGTGGCATATGCTACTTTCATTTTATTCTGTTGGCTCGGGAATATGTGGTGTGGTTTTATCCTTCCCAACATCTTTATCTCGCGTAATTCATCTTTAAAATCGTAAATTTTATACGCCTCAATGATATCTTTCCACGTTGCTCTTAATGTTGTAGTTTGGTTTTGCAGCCATATTAAATCTTTGTTTAATAAATTATTCCTTATGCCTTTAATTAGATATGGTACATCGTACAGTGGAATCACTTCATAGCTATCAATAATTATACATCGTTTTGGTGACACATTACGTTGTAAATAATGTCCTCTGATTTCTGTGACCAAACTTTCCACTGCGGCTCGATTGGTTGAACCCTGGTCACATATAAGTGAAATGATCTTTAGTTCTGCAACGGAAAATATATTATAATATAAATTTGAAAAATAGTTTAATATTATTTCAATGTTAATATATCATTTTTCTTTGAATTTCAAAGTATTATAACTCTTCTTTACATACCAGTTTGAGAATTTATAGTTCGTACTATATTCTTGATAAGTTGTTTCAACTCTACAGATTTCGTGGTTGATTTGCAAAATGAATACACTATTGCTTGCTTCCAGGTGCCAATTACCGCCTTCATCATAAATACCAAAACATGGTCGAATATTATTGATTTTTCAAATCCTACTAATTTATCAGTAGATTCATCGTATTCTACATATGGCGTTAATGACATTTCGTCAAAAATTAGTGAGCATAATTTGTTTACTGGTTTTAATTTCTGCGCAATTTTCTGTAAACTAGAAATTACACACGGGTTTATCCCGCTTTCAAGAGGTACCATTTCCAACAATCGGCCCATTGTCCTCCTTGATGGTAGTTGAAACCATTTATATAATAACCTGTACCCTGCACCTGATGTCTTGTATAATGCTAGGCTCATTAATTTTTCACGAAAAGAAAATCGTTGTCCTTTTGCTGCGACACGTTTTCTTAAAAGCTGATGCATGCAAAACTGAATTGTGTTTTCGGGAAGGCCCGAATGCTCATAACTCATAAACTTCTTTGCTGATTTTAATCTGCTTTTAAGTGTAACATTCCTAAGCTGATAAAAATTGGTCATTTTTTTTAAATTTCTGACTTGCTTATACAAAAGCTTTGCCTTGGGAGTTAATTGCGCAGACCTAATAATATGTGGCATACTTAATCTAGGCGGAGAATCTATAAACAAATGCAAGTCATGTTAATAATAAAATTTGTATATTTTATGTCCAAATTCATTATAATATACTGCATATTGATGACTTAGTGCATAAATATTGTATGTCCACTTTTAGCGTTTTTGTGAAAAACAGGTTTAAACATGTCAAGAATTATTTGTTGCATATAAAAACTGAAATTACACAAAAAGTGGACATGCAATGTGCATTACACTGTGTTCCACATTAGAGCGTACTCGTTTCTCCCAGGGATACACTGTTGATTGGTAGTAAACCGGCAGGGAAAGTGCTACGACCAATCACAAAAGTGCTATGACTAATCGCGTGTGTCAGTTTCGTGGGAGATGTGCAAATCGGTAGGGGCATTGGTGCACTCTTATATGGAACACAGTGTAAGCATTCCTTCAAAATATTGAAGAAATGCAATAATTAATTCTTTGAAGATGGAAACTGGTATGCCTTTAACTTACATTGACTACCTTGCATTGTCAAAGCTAATTCATTTGTTTTGGGATTGAACAACTCCTCTTCCATTACTTGTACTGTTGAAGTTGACTCAGATGCTATTGATGCTGATGCTATTGATGCTGATGCTGTTGAAGCTGATGCTGATCCTATTGAAGCTGGCGCTATTGAAGCTGACGCTGTTGAAGCTGACGCTGTTGAAGCTGACGCTGATGAGGTTAATGCTATTGATCCTATGCACAAAACAATTAAAAATGAAATAGCTGTTTGTTTTTATATCCTTGCCAAAAATAGTTCTGTATCTACTCATACTCTGCAGAACCAATACCTGTGGCAGGTGGTAAATTCTGGGTAGGTACTGCTGTTCGTACCAAGAACATGTTTGATGATTTATCGTTCACAGTGAAGTGTTGATGACACACACGATAATTGATAAACACCCGTTTGGGATTCAGCTTATGTAAATTTGGATTCTGAATAACTTGCAGCCACGTATCAAAACGTTTTCTATCTTTCTCCGGATTCGGAAATCGATGTTGGGTTGAATGTGTGTCTAAACATCCAGGGACAGCACATAAATGATAGGTACCACGACCCATCTTGTATCTATGATCAATAATTAACGCGGTGTCAATAATTGTAGGGTTCAATTACTTATTTTGTTAATAGTTTATTTCTTACCTCTCAATATGACGCTTTCCTGCACCTTCCTAGCTTTCTTATGCTTTTGCCATGCTTTGCTATATCCGGTTATGTACCGTTATATTCTGACTGCTGTAATGACGCTGCCACTGGGCGGCGCTGATTATGTTCTATTCCCGCCACAAAATAATCTCATCAGCGCCATCTGTTATCAAATATTTTCAACTTTATTGATCCCAGCGCCTCTGACAGATTGTGCCGCCCACTAAATTTTGCCAACAGATTGATATACGGAGTGCCCACCCCTGGTCCGAGTCCCCGTGGGACGTTACACTAGTGAAAATGCGCAGGCTGGATGCGCGTGATTATTGTGGTCCCCTCCTCGAAGTGACAGACAATATAACCTATGTATATGCTATATGACAATAGATGTTTAGCGGATATTTCGTTCTTTTGCGCTACATTTGTGAACTTTTTATCATCCTTCCGAAACATTATTATTACGCCGCAACAGTATCTTTAGGAAATTGGGTATAGCATATAGGTTATATTTTCTGTCAGAATTTTTTGTTCGAATCTCCTAATTAAAATGATACCAAACAACATAAATCGGACAACTTTGCTTATCGTGGATATGATTCATTTATATTTGTATAATTGTCCAAACCATATCGCGTTTGGTGTCATTTTAATCAGAAAAACCTCACAAATATGTTGGAAAACAATTTATAAAAAAGAAGCAAAAATAAAATACTTTTAATTGTGAACCTCGTTTGCATCGGTGTTGTCTCTCACCGATTTTCGATTTAGGATCGGATTACACGATCGGTGCTCGTGCCATATTACACGCTTCACTGGTTCCAAGGGGGATCACCCCAACTGGGGGTGATAGAAATTAACACTAATGATACATACTCACAATTTTGAAACCTAATCGAGATTTTACTGTAGTTCCTATATTTTTAGAAGTTTGTAGACAGCCTCGAACGTAGGAGAAGAGAGCGAGTGGAAAAAAGGACTGCCGATTGTCTTCATCTTTTTCATTCGCTATCCTTCTCTGTGTTGTTTTCTTACTTTAAATACTTATATATTTCAAGTTAACGGGCTTACACGTGTTTGCCTATTGCTCCTTGGCAGTCGTACGTATACTGCCTGTCGCATGTATAACGCGGCTCGCTCAGGTGTCGCGACGGTCGGTTACCGACGCGACGTTGTTGTATTACGATCTTTCCACACTCCCTTTATCGGAATACATATATACAACTTAATTAACAAATAAGGTTTAGTGCGCGAACGCATTTTAAGTGTCTATCTTTCACCAAGGGTTTTGTTAAGATATCCGCTGCATTTTGGTCTGTGGAAATAAATTTGACGTGGATTAAGCCTTTACTTTGGACCTCTCTGGTAAAGTGACATCTGATATCAATATGTTTACTCCTTTGGTGAAGCATATTCTCTTTGCTCAGTACAATTGCGCTTTGGTTGTCGCAAAATATATCCGTCGGATCGTGTACATATGGATTGCCATCCATTTCTCTAACCAATCTACGCAAGTGTATGGTTTCCTTTGCCGCCTCAGAGAGAGCCACATACTCGGCCTCCATTGTTGATAACGCAACAGATGTCTATTTTTTTGAAAACCAACTTATTGGGCCTCCGGCCAATACATGTACATTTCCCGAACACGATTTTCGATCATTTAGATCGCCCGCCCAATCTGCATCCGTATACATATATAACGGGTTTCCCGTTTTCCGGTACAATATTTTATAATCTGCAGTCTGTTTCAAATACCGAATAACGTATTTTGCGCAGTTCCAATGTTGTTGGCCAGGCATAGGTAGCCCCCTTTACCTGGCCAATACGACAAGATCTGACCAATGTCAGGTCTTGTCGTATTGGCCAGGTAAAGGAAGCTACCTATTAATTCTTTATACGGCTTGTCTTCCATCTCCCTTTTTTCGTCAAGTGTCTTTGCCTCCATTTCCCTTGATAATTTTATGCTTGAAGCGAAAGGAGTGGACACAGGTTTACATAAGCTCATTTCAAAACGTTCGATCATTTTATTTGTATATTCTGTTTGTGATATTTTTATCGAACCTGTGTCCCCATCTCTTTCGATTTTTATGCCTAACATTTCCCTTACAGGTCCCAAATCTTTCATCTTAAAGAATTCACTTAACTGTAGCTTGACCTTAGATAACGCTTGTAAGGAACTTGACGCTAAAAGTTAATCGTCCACATAGACGACTATTACTACATTACAACCATTAATGGTGCCCGTATAAACGCAAGGTTCTACTTTAGACGGATCGAGCCCAATTTCTTTTAATTTTTCACTCAGTTTATACTGCCAAGCACGACCAGACTGTTTCAGACCGTATATAGGACGGCGTAGACGACATACTTTATTTTTATTACTTCCAAACATCGGAGGTTGTTCCATATATACTGTCTCTAATAAGTCGCCTTGTATGTATGCTGTAATCACATCCATTTGATGAATATGATAGCCCATTTCTACACTAATTGCTAGAAGTGATCTTATTGTTTGAATCCGCGCAACCGGAGCATAAACCTCCTCAAAATCAATGCCATATTTTTGCTCACATCCGCGTGCAACTAGCCTTGCTTTGTATCTATCTATTTACCCGTTTTGGAACCTTTTTATATGGAAAACCCATTTAGAAGAAATCACTTTCATGTTAGGAGTTCGATTAACTAATTCCCAGGTATTATACTCTAGTAATGATTTGTATTCGCTGTTCATCGCTTCTAGCCATCTTTCTTTGTCCGGTTTTCCTAACGCTTCTTTTAAGATTTCTGGGTCGCTATCTATTGCAACGCTTGCTATTTGATATTGTTTTTTTCGGGCGTCCTGGACTACCCGTCCTAATAAGTCTAGGTCTTTCTCTAGCCCAGTGCCGTTCAGGAGTTGCCCGACGGGGCAATTGGTCAGACAGCCCGGCGCAAACACTTGCTGGCGGCGGGCAAGGCACGCCTCCCCGGGCAATACGGTACAGATGCCAGGATGAACAAGGACCGTCGCGTCGGCTCAACGAGCGGTCGACGGAAGTTCACGAGTCGCCACCGAGTGAATATCAAAGATGCCGACACGACTCGTGTCTGGCCCGTTGGCAGTATAAATGTACCTTAACCCTTATCCGTCGCTCAGTTTCCAACTTTATTTATGCGTTGATGTCAAATTAATACAATGGTAAAAAATGAATATAAGGGAAAAATAAATAGTTGACTTTGCAAATTGTTTTATTGAAGATAAAAAATGAAATTTCTGTATAATCAGGCATCCGATTGTTCAAATCGGTCACAAATAATATAATAAATGTTTATTATCTCATTGACAAAATATACAGTATAAAAGAAATAACAATATTGTAAGATACTTGAAATAACGCTCGAGGTTTCAAAAGATAACTTTTATTTGGAAGACACGGATTAAGATTTTATCCGTCCGCTCGTCACGCCGTCACTACAATTCTGCTCTTTTCTAAAATGTTATTCGGCTCCGTTGTTTTTCGAGCGTTTTCTTTTGCTGTTGCTAACGGCCGCAGCGATTGACAGATCAATCAAATTATGTAAATAGGGTGTTTTAATAATACACGTTCAAATATAACATACGACAACCATATCAACATTAAACGTATCTTACAGTTATATCTTATCTTACAGTTATATCTTACAATTTACATATCTGCACAATTTATTAATATACAATACAACAACTAATTACGTAGAACTATTTTTAATACAGAACCGTTAAATTCGGTTGCGAAAACAGCAGGACATGGCAACAGGTATGAATGTTACTCAGGTATGAATGGCAACCAGGAAGGTGCAACTGTCCTTTAACAGTCCCGTATCAGGTACACCACAATTAGCCATTTTTATTGTTCGTTGTACGTTCTTATGTACTTTCAGCGGCGTTGACAGTAATTGGATGTGCACTGCCATTGGTACGTTTTTCATGCCTTCTGCGTTCAACTAGTTCCGTTATGTTCGGTACAAACGATTTGCACGAATTTACTATAAGAGCACATTTAGTAGTGTAATTGTGCAAGGAATGTCTCGTTATCGACTTCGTTCGCTTGAAAATTGAAAATAATTGCTCACATGAATAGGTTGAGCCAAACATGGCTAAAACTTTGGCAGCACTTCTGTGCAAACACGGATATCTTTCTCGTGGAAGATTCTTATAAAATTATAATATATTTATCGGTTTGCTTCCATATTGACTTTTCAGTGCTCTATTACATCTCAAATCTATAAGTTCGGAACGTATATGCGGAGGAGCTGTATGGTAATCGGTTAAAAATGGAGATGTAATATTGTCAAATTCTGAATCTAAAGTAACTATATCTGCAAAACGGTCTGTAAATTCATCGTAGAGATTTCGCAATACACTATAATTTGTATCGTTTGATGATACCGACATGAGTTTCGGAAAATCAACAGCATTGCCGGATTCTAAGTCTCCCATCCAAACATCAAGTTTCATTTTGAAGGCGCGTATTGCATCAAAAAAATCTATAATAGTTTTATGTTTGCCTTGTAATGTTGTATAAAAATATTTAAGTGATCAACAAGATCGGATAAGAATGCTAAATCTTTAACCCAATTCGCGTTGTCTAATTCTGGCACCGGAGATTGTACCTCAGTCATAAATATCGCTATTGCTTCGCGAAGAATAAAAAATCTGTCCAAAGCTTTACCTCGACTAAGCCAACGTATCTCCGTATAATATGGGAGTTCACCGTACTCACTATCTAATTCTTGCAAAAAATTTCGAAATTGCATCCGTTTTAATCCGTGATTACGTATAAAATTGATAGTGCGCACAACAACTGACATAACTGCTTCCAGTTTAATGCGTTTTGCGCATAAATTTTGGCGATGAAGTATGCAGTGCACAGCAATTATATTGTGCGGAACTGTAAGTTTTTACAACTTTTGTTTCAGGCGGCCAACAAAACCTATATTCTCGCCCACCATTGCTGGTGCTCCGTCAGTTGCAACGGACACAAGATTGTGCCATTGTAATTGGTTGCGATCAACTATTTCTTCCACATATGACAAAATATGTTCCCCGGTTGTTCCGCTCATGTCACAAAAATCTAACAATTCCTCAATGACATTCATTTCGGAGTCAACGCCGCGAATAAAAATGGCTAATTGTGGTGTACCTGACACATCTGTGCTCTCATCTATAGCTAATGAATATGCTATAAACTTTTGTGATGTTGTAGATACTTGGTCCATAATGTTTTCCGCCATTTCTTTAAGTCTTCTGGTGATTGATGACCTTGAAAGACTGAGTGCCTCGATTTTTCGCACTTCGTCTGGAAACAGGTGGTGTGCTGCGGTTACCATGCTGCTCTTGATTACTTCTCCAACGGCAAAGGGCTACGTTGTCTTCCCAATTTCGTACGCTATTTTATAGCTTGCTTCCAAAACACCTTCGTGATTTATCGATTGTTCTTCCTGCAAAGAAAAGGAATAAACACTGTAACTCGTGTTGTTCGTAAATAATTTACCGTAAACTGGGGGAACATTGGTAGTACGGGGTAACATTGGCAGTTACTTAACATGTATTAAAGAAGAAAAAGGACAAAAATTTCATGCATTTTCACACTTATAGTGCAATCACAAACGATGCAATGTTATAATAGGATGCTTAAAGCAAATGCAAAAATGTTACAAAAACATGGCAATGTTCCTCCAGTTTACGGTACTTATCAAGTATCAGAATTAAAATAACTTACGTCATCATTTGAATCTTCTGTTTCTTCCAACAGTTTCATCTTTAGTGTTTGCAGCATTATTTTCCTCTGCTCCTCAGTGCATGACACATAGTTCACTTCATGATATGTTTTGTAGTGTCTTTGTAAATTGTACTTTTTCAATTGATTTAATTGTTTCCGACACAGCAAACAAATCAAAACATCACCATGTTTGATGAAGAAATATTCTTCTTCCCACGCCTCTTTGAATTGTGGTCCCGAGTTTGTACGGTAACGTTTAGATGCGGATGGAATATCCATATTAATTACCACTGAATGCCGAGTCAACGGAGATTTCTACTTATTAATCCAGGCACCTAGTTTACGCCGAGAAACAGAGTTCCGGAGTCTACTTAGCAAAAGGAAAGCGTAAGACGGTGTTTTTGCTTCGACTGATCATTGAGACCGGTTGACTTGAAGTGACTTTTCGGAAGTCTTGAAACCTTAAAGAAGTCTCGTATTTCCTCTGATTGGTCGAGTCAAAAGTGTGGGGGCTGGAAATTTTTATTTCCGATTGGTTTTCTCTTTAAGGAGAGAAACAGCCCTTGCATTTTCTTGGAAGGTATGGTGGAGGAAAAGGTAGGGTGATGCGTGCACGTGAAAGTAATAAACGTAAAAGTAATAAAAATGTGCAGCGTCAAGAATTAACTTGGCCGCGCCGAATTCGTGAGGGTCTGCCGACGGTGCGGGTTTACGATCTATATATTTACGAATATTAAAGAAGCTATAAATCGAAACGCGTACACGGCCGTAAAAAATATTGAGGGTAGTAGGTATAGTAGGCCGATTCTAATCCAACGCAGGGCGAGGGGTGAAGCGGGGCGAGGGGAACCGCAGCGTTGGCGCGGGGGAGGCGGGTGGGGGGACCGCGACTCGTGGAGGTGGGGGACCGGGACCCAGGATCACTGGCGGTAGAGGGGGGTACCTCGAGGTCACATAACGCGTTCCTCGACGATGACACGTCACGCGTTGTAGGAGGAAGCGATCCGCAACCCTCTTATCTCCCCAAGGCCAGATCGCGCCCCGATATTCGCTACTTTGGAATCGAGTATACGAGAGAGAGAGTTACGATATTAATCTATCCTCTTCTCTCTCGTTGCAGGGGGTCGGAAACATACCGAGGTACGTCGCGTAGAAGATGCAAGTCGACACCTGCACGGCTATTGCGCAATAACAGTGCCAAAAAACATATAATAGGCGAAGGTCAACTTCCGAGAATAATGAGGTATGTCGCGTAGAAGATGCAAGTCGAAACCTGCATTTCGGTATAGCTCCAAGGTCAGATCGCGCTCGCGAACAAGGAGTGTGAGAGAGAGGGGTACCATATGAATCTATCCTTCTCTCTTTCCAGATGCATAGTCGAAACATACGGAGGTACGTCGCGTAGGAGACGATGCGAGTCGAAACGTACCGTTTCGTAACGCGTAATCCGTGAATAATAATAATACGCAGCATCTTTGCGCGAGCAATCGCGAGACCACGAAAATTCAAAGCGAGCCGACACGCTTCTATCTATCGTTCGAAGACGAGATCGCGCCCGCGAACAAGGAGTGTGAGAGACAGGTAAGATAGGAATCTATCCGTCTCTCTCTCTAGAGGCATAGTCGAAACATACGGAGGTACGTCGCGTAGAAGATGATGCGAGTCGAAACGTACCGTTTCGTATCGCGTAATCCGTGAATAATAATACGCAGCATCGTTGCGCGAGCAATCGCGAGACCACGAAAATTCAAAGCGAGCCGCGTTTGAACGAGGAGCGTGAGAGTGGTATGACATTTTTGCACATCTCTCTCTCTATCCCTCTCGGTGTCGGAGGTAAGAAAACACAATACGGTGTTACGACGCGTAGGAGCCGCAAGTCGAATCTTATAGTTTGTTATGGCGCGATAATCGAGCCAAAAGCGTATCACTGTAACGATAGAAGGTTGATTTCCGAGAATAGTACACAGCATCTTTGCGCGAGAATTTTGGAAGGTAAACTGTCGAGAAGGAATAATGCGCATATGACTTAAAAGATATCACGTAACAGCAGAATATGATGTGTACAAGAATAAAGCGATGTAATCGAATACTGTTTTCGGTAGTCCATTAAGCTAGAGATGATTATCAAGAGCATATTCGGTGGGAGAGATGCGATATTATTCGAAATGCGTAATAAGAGGTATAGATGTTTTCCAGATCTCGTAACATACCTAGTGTAAGAAACGAAGATTGAAAGAATACTAGTTTTTGGGATAAGCGATATCCTGCGAGGATAGGAAAGGATCGTTTAAGGTATCAAACAATACAGATATTCGTGCGATAAAGTGCTGTATTTATTGGTAAAGCATGTATAGACATGTATACATTATTGGGATACGTTGCGAGCATCACGTATAATGGAATCCAAGCATAACGCTAATAATTCACAATCTAACAAAGAATGTGGTTCGAAGTATTCGCTTTCGGAAACGAAAATTTTTCAGAACTGACCCACACCGATCTAGCGAACCGCCAAGCGCAGAGAAATAATAATAATTTTTATCTGAAATGGTTTCGAGCGATGTCGGGAAAGATCGACGTTTTACAAATCACATACTCGGGGAGGGAAAGAGATAGCACTACATAGTGGTACAATCGCAGGCATTCTAAAGCTAAAATTTTTCAAAATGTTTTTTTCAATCTTAACGTCGCAGCGTATCGCGCGTTCTCGCGTAATTTGACTCCCCTGGAGCAGCCGTGCGGGATAACATCATTTGGCAGCGCGAAGAAGGCTCGAGTCATAGAATTATGCGGTGTCAGCAGAAATAATACTTTTGGGAACGTCGAATCTTAGAATTGAGGAGAGAAGGGGGGTAAATAAAATGGAGAAATAATATAAGTTTAAGAAATTTATTTTAAAATTAAAGCATGTAAAATAGAATAATAATTTAACATTTTTTCTTCCTACGAGCATCAGCCAGAATATCACTGATGGCACATGCTACCAGTTCGCAATCTACGAGATACTCCTCGTCGTAATATTCGCTATCGCGTATGATTTTAGCAGCACTGCGCGTGTCTAATGTTTCGCAGGCAACACCGCTCTGTTGCAACACGTTAACAAAACATTCAAATTTTATTCTCACATCTTCCGCAGTTTGATGCAGCCGCGGATACACATAGCTTACACATGGCTCAAGATTACATAAAAATGATACTGTATTCGGTTTGAAATACAGTGTATTATCGCATAGAGTCATCTTTACAATCGGTGAATCAAAGATCCGAACAAATTCCAATACTAACTCATCAATCTGCATCGAGTCAGGTTCAGGCAATTGTGCACGTTCTTCGATGGATGATTGGCTGTCGAATAGCAGATTCCATGTATGCCATGGTAATATGAGATGCTTCCCATGATTGTCACCGATAAGAACTTCTACATCGGCCATAGGTCCTACGTTGATTGCAATTTCCAAATACTTGCTACCCACGGATGTTAATGCGTATCTTCTGACCATGATACGCGATGCTCGGCGCGGACTAAGAGAACAATTAAAGCTATGAAATTGTCCGCTCGTATCAGGAATAAACATAAAAAATTTCGAGAAGTTATGAAAATTGAGCCATACCTGTTGAATGTATTCTCCTTGCATGTAGCCATACTATTTTCACCCATCATTGGGACGGTATAATTTACGCGTCCAGCGTTTCTTTCGGCACTGGTATTATACAATTTTGGAACACTATCTGTTCCGTCAAAAGTTGTTGCGACTGCTGAGCGATTGATGGAATAACGTCCGGGAGCCGGCTTAAATAGAGGCTAGTTGCTTCCCCCCACCACAACATTTTATTCTAAAGCTGCCAATTTTCCAGAATGTTTTTTCAATCTTAATGTCGCAGCATATCGCGCGATTGCATGTAATTTAATCCCCATTCACAAGGATAAAAGTCTCGACACGTGTTGAATGTAATATAATACTTTTGGAAGCGTCGAATCCTAGAATTATGCGGTGTTGGCAGAAACTGTGCCGGGTGATCTTGCGCGCTAATTCGTCATACGCGTGAATCATGGAAAGAATTATGCGATATCAGCAGAAACTGTATAGAACAGTGTTGGGACGGATCATCGTTTTTGCATGCGATGCATTCGAGGGTGGGGGAACACCAAAAGAGTTAGACAGAGACACTAAGTCGTGGTGCCAACCATAAAAGCATGCTCTAAACTGCACAAAGCGTCAAACACGTTGTAACACATTGCGCGGATAATACATTACATTTACATTCCATTTACGATCATGGAAAAATTCGTGCAAGTGGAACGCCAACTGCGAGATCAATCTGCACGATTGATTTCACGCGAAGAATACCTCGCGTGGGAAGAACTGTGCAACGAGTGTATCGAATCTTTGGAAGAACACAGCCGAGTGAAACGTCCTCGATTATCGATCGGTGTTCGACAATCGCTGGTTGCTCGAATCGCGCAGCTCGAAGGACTGAAATATTCATTGCGCGGGCGTTTCGTGCGCGAAGGTGCCGGACATTCGAGCACGGGACTTTTGTGGCGCGAAATAGACACTGCGTTCGATAGCCGCATATTAACTGGTGCCGTGCTAAATTCGAATTACATCGAACCGCGCAACTTCCTCCAGGATGCGGCGGCCATTGTGTTGGAGCATGTGCAGGGTCCTTTGAGGAAACATCGAAACCTCAAAGTGAACACGGTGTTCAACGGCAAATTTGTGGCAGGTGACAAGCATGCTTGTAAAAGCATCAATACCCGAAACTGCGAACTCTTCGGTACATTCGATCTGCAGAAGTGGTA
Organism: Andrena camellia; assembly: GCA_029448645.1. Taxonomy (NCBI): domain Eukaryota; kingdom Metazoa; phylum Arthropoda; class Insecta; order Hymenoptera; family Andrenidae; genus Andrena; species Andrena camellia. The sequence goes on from CM055680.1 coordinate 17,237,505, forward strand.
CCAACGTTGCGTCATCGAATCAACTCTGGCATCGCTGGAAGAGTTCCAGGAACGCGACAGCGGATGGGCATTGACGAGAATCCTGAATCTGACCGTCAATGTCAACAAGTACAATCCGCTGCGCGCGGGGTGTCACTACAAGTTGCCGCGGGAAATATCGCTGAAGAAAGCGACGATTAGCGTACAATCCCCGGACAACGCCTGTTTCGTTTGGGCAGTGGTCGCCGCTCTTCATCCTGCCGACAGTCATGTTGACCGCCCAAGTTCATACCCCGACTATGCTTCCGCATTAAATCACCGGGGCATTGAATTTCCAATGTCTCTGGAGCAGATTGGGAAGTTTGAGCGGCTGAACAACGTCTCCATCAACGTGTACAGCTTCGAGGAGAAGAAAGGGCCAACAGTCTTCCCACTGCGCCTCACCAGCCAAAAGAGGGATCGGCACGTCAACCTGCTCTACACGCCGAATCAAGAGCACGTCGATGTAGGGCATTTTGTACTGATCAAGGACTTGTCCCGGCTGGTGAGCACGCAATTGAGTAAGAAGAAGGCAAAGAAATTCATCTGTGATCGGTACGTATATAAACTTATGAAATGTTGAAATGTCTCGCGAAACAAATTAAATAAAATTTTTTTTGGGTTTACAGATGCATGCACTATTTCGGATCTGCGGAGAAGTTGGAGATTCATTCGCTGGACTGTGGGAAGATGAACGTCTGTGCCATTCTGCTGCCCAGCGAAGGCAACAATCTGCTCAGCTTCGACAACCACTGCAGGAAGGAGCGACTTCCTTTCGTGGTGTACGCAGATCTCGAGTGCATCATCGAGAAAATGGAGGACAGTCGGAGGGGTGAGGAGGATCGCAAATTGCACACGTACCAGAAACATAAGATGCATAGTAGCGGCTATTATATGCATTGTTCGTACGATACATCGCTATCGATGTATCGATGTCACCGCGACGCGGATTGTGTTTCATGGTTCGTTGAAGAACTGAAAAAATTTGCAGACTTTGCCAAACCCGTCCTGACCATTAATGTTCCCATGTTGGATTTAACTAGCGAACAGTGGACGACATTTCGCAATGCAACAGATTGCCATATTTGCGAAGAGCCATTCGAGGCTAGCGATATACGAGTTCGCGATCATTGCCATCTATCCGGACGGTTTAGAGGCCCGGCACATTCGGAGTGCAATTTAAATTATAAAAATGCGTTTTACATCCCCATCGTTTTTCATAATTTATCCGGCTACGATTCACATTTTATTATCGAGGAAATAGCTACCGCTTTCGAAGGTCACGTTGATGTATTACCCATTACTAAAGAAAAATATATTTCATTCACAAAAAATGTCGAAGATACGGCTGAATCAGACTCGCAAAATTGTATTAAATTGCGATTCATCGATTCGTACAAATTTCTCAATACCAGTCTCGACAAATTAGCATCTTTTCTTAGCACAGATAAATTAAAAATTTTACGATCCCAATTTGAAACATTATCCGTCGAAGATTTCAATTTATTGACGCGAAAGGGTGTCTTTCCATATGAATACCTTGATTGCGCGAACAAGCTGCAGGACCCATGCTTACCGCCGCGCGAGTCATTCCACAGTTCGTTAACGGGCGAGACAGTGTCCGAGCGCGATTACGCGCACGCCGAGACTGTCTGGCAGCGTTTCGACATTAGAACCTTGGGTGAATACAGCGATTTGTATTTGAAAACAGATGTCTTGTTGCTGGCAGATATTTTTGAAAATTTTCGCGAAAGTTGCATCAAGAGTTACGGATTAGATTCGGCACATTATTATACTTTACCTGGTTTCACGTGGGATGCCATGCTAAAACATACCAAAATTACATTCGAATTGCTCACAGACATCGATATGGTCATGTTTGTCGAACGCGGTATACGCGGTGGTTTAAGTCAATGTTCCGGAAGATACGCACATGCCAATAACAAGTACATGTCATCTTACGACGCATCGGAACAGTCATCGTACTTGATGTACTTTGACGTAAATAATTTGTATGGATGGGCAATGTGTCAACCCCTGCCATACGCCAAATTTCAATGGGTCGAAGATGTTGCAAATTTTAATGTGTCTTCAATCGCTGTCGATTCGCCCACGGGATACATTCTCGAGGTAGATCTGGAATATCCACAACGTCTGCACGACGCTCATGCCGATCTACCATTCTGCCCGACGCGTGCCAAACTACCTGGCAGCAGACAGGACAAGTTACTCGCGACGGTATACGATAAGCAGCGTTACGTTATCCATTATCGCAACCTGCAGCAGTGCACGCATCACGGTCTTCGTATTACAAAGATACACCGCGTGCTTCAATTCGATCAGTCCCCCTGGCTCCGCGATTACATCGAACTCAATACGCGGTTTAGAACAAGCGCGACAAATGATTTTGAAAAAAATTTATACAAATTGATGAACAATGCGGTATTCGGTAAAACTATGGAAAATGTGCGAAATCATGTGGATGTAAAACTTTTAACACATTGGGAAGGGCGATTTGGCGCGGAGGCGATGATCGCGAAACCGAATTTCCACAGCAGAAGTGTTTTTTCGGAAAATTTAATAGCCGTTGAATTGCGAAAACTCGAGGTGAAATTTAACAAACCGATATGCGTGGGTATGTGCATTCTGGACATATCAAAAATTTGTTTGTATGAATTTCACCACGAGCACATGTCTCCCCTGCACGCTCAAAATTGCAAAATTCTATACGCCGACACAGACAGTCTCAGTTATCACATTAAATGAGAAGATATCTACGGGACCATGAAACACAATATCGATAGATTTGACACATCCGATTATCCCATCGACAATCCATATAATATGCCGCGTTTAAATAAGAAGGTTCCGGGGCTGATGAAGGACGAAAATAACGGTGCGATAACGACCGAATTCGTAGGTCTTAGAGCGAAAATGTATGCACTCCGCGTAGACGGTAAAAAAGATACGAAAAAGGCGAAAGGCGGTCAAGACCAACGTCATAGCCAGGACGATAACTTTCGACGACTACGCGCAGTGTTTGCACAGGGAGATCGAAATGGTTCGCAGACAATCATGCATACGGTCGAAATTGCACAAAGTGTACACCATTTCGGAATCGAAAATCGCTCTAAGCCCGCACGACGACAAGCGATATATCGTACCCGATTCGACCGACACTCTGCCCTGGGGACATTATAATATACCATTGTAAAATTCTTCGCGCATGTATAGAAATTATTATATTTATTAAAGCATTATAAATGGTGGAATTATGCATAAAAATAAAATTGAACCATGTATATGTATCATTGTATTTATTGAACCATGTATTATTATGTTACAATACATTATTTTTATTTATCCAAGAATTGTGCGATTTATCAAACCCTAGCCACTTGACGTATACCTTATCCCCCTTCCTACGCAATACTTTTTCCACTAGATACACATCAGGATCGGTGACGCGTTGCAGCTCGTGTTCATAGAATCCTCCGGCAACAGGTTTTCCACAGGAATCGAGGAGCAGGTACGTTGCGGGATTAGTTGCCTGTACTTTGGCTATCTCGAACACCTCCGTTGTCCAATTCGGCGTGTAGCCTTTATCGAAGATGGTTTTAAATTTGCTCACGCGCACAAACTCGCCCAACTTGAATCTCGCTGGAGCAGCGATCTTTATGTTGCTGTTTACGGTGGCCAGCAGCTTATCGGCGATCGCTGAGGTAACATCGCAAGGACGCATTCGGATGGTTCTATGTTTTCGCGCGTTATACTCTGCAAGTAGACGCGATAGCGCATCTGTCCATCTGTAGGTTCCATTGAGCGTAAACAGTTTCCACATATTGTTCTTCAAAGTTCGACTGAAACGTTCTACGACAGAGGCCTTCATCACCGAATACGTCGAATAATGATTAATGTCATGCTTTTTCAAGAGTTTCTGTACATCGGCGTTGTAAAATTCTTTTCCTTGATCGGTTTGCAAATTTTTCGGATATCGATCTCTAAATATCTTTGCAAACGCTTTAGCCACCTCAGCACCACTTTTAGTCTTGAGCGGTACCGCCCATGCATACTTGCTCAGCACATCGATGACGGTGAGTATGTAGTGATGACCTTGGTTGAATCGTGAGTATGGACGCATTTCTACAACGTCAGCTTGCCACAGATCATCGTATCCATGCACTATGACTCGCCTCTGCGGGAAATATCTTCGAGCTGGAGCATACAATTCCTCGACGAGTTGCCGCTTCTTGTGGCCATGGTTTTCTTTACTCTTGGATTTCGACGATGGTTGCATGTTTGATCGCAGAGGTGTCTTTGACACGAATGATGCGATAATTATCGTGCACGCGCATTATGTGCGCCCCATCGGTCCGTTAACAAGTTCAACCGTCTCGCATGATTCTCCTTCGCAGCGCTGCTGCAGGATAGAATTCGACGCCTGCGATATCTTTTGAACGCTGTTTTGCAGCGCCAGCATCTCTCTCTTAAACACGATCAGCTTCCTCTCTAATTCTTCCTGCTGCTCTCTCAAAAGTTTAATGCTCTTTTCCACGTATAGTTTATTGACGGCATCGCTGTCAACCACCGGTTGAGCTACGCGTCGCATCTTGCGTGATTTTGCATCAAAGTCGGCACCGGTCACGCAAAGAGCGTTGTCTCGCATATAATTTCGAAGCAAACCGTTCCATTTGTAATAATCCATTCTAGCTACGCCACTCTTCTCGAGCGATACTCCAAATTTGTTGATCGGCATATCAATGCATACAGTGCGCATCATCGGTGCGCGGTTTTATTTATAATGAAGCCTCCCTCGTAGAGTTCCTCCACAATCGACAGAATTTCATTGTCGTGCGAGTTGTTGCCCGCCTGACGCGACGCTTCCAGCAAACGGTATCGATCCACAAGCTCGTTGGGATCGTCCCAGCGTATGTAATCGATCTTGTTATCATTTACCACCATGACTCGCGGCGCCGTTAGACCTTTCCCTGCTTTATTGGTTGATACACGAGGGAGTAGCGGTGCAATTACATGTTTGTACTTGTATCCCTTGTTGCCTAATATGGGATTTTGAGCAGAATGACCACGTCTGTAGGCATTCGTCGCCAGCAGTATACTTTTGTATTTTTGTTTATCGGCATCGGTGTATACAGCATCGTCGGGAATTCTCTTGAAAATCAGTTCGTAAAGGCCGGGCGTTCCTCTGTATTTTACACCATCGATGATTATATTATCAGCCTTGTCCATATCGAATGCCTTATCCTCAAGCATCATTCTACTATCGCCAAAGTATACGCCATACACAGTGTCTGTGACAGTTTCCTTATCCCTACTTACGATTGCGTCCATATATTTTTGTCCCAGGGGACCCAAATGGCTGCGAAACGTTTCTTGTCCCTCGGGTGTTTGAAGTTGCTGTCTAATAGATGCTGCAAACGACCCATCGGGAGTAGTTTCAAAAACATCATCATCATCATCATAATCATCATTGGTTGTCAGCAATTGTACACTGGGAAATGTATTTTTTGGTGGGGGAGGAACCAGGGACTCGTTTGATGCAACATTCTGCCGCTTTCGCTTCGATTGAACTGGTGTAGAGGTAACGAGTGAATACTCCAACGACGTGCGTGTTTTCCTCTATCTCTTACGCGATGTGCTCCATTTCGGCAGGATTTTTCTTTCCGGCGTTAATGTTTCATTCCCTTCAACGCTTGTGCTCATCAGCGGTGATATTTCAGCTTCTGCCGCTGCGGTATTTTCCACAATATGTTTTAAGGGTTCGACAATAGATTTAAAGTATCTCTCCAACGCGATATCTTCCTCCATCTTGCCGGTCTTCAAAGCCTGATGTTTCTTGCGAATGGCTTCGCTGGTTGTTGCAATTTCCTTCGCTATTCTCTCGCGATCCTTAATCTCTAGACTATCGATATCGATCATTGTTGCACCGCAGACGTTGCTTTCCCACCGACGTGTTGACAATGATTGACCATCTCACGGTACGGCAAACTCGTTAAATCCCTTTCTGTAACGTCCATTGGACATCGCGCTATCCTTGTCTATCACCACGAAACCATACTCCAGCTGCCAACAATTACGACACAAAGCGTAGAAATCCTCGTAAGACATATCAGTGTTTACATGATTGTTGTACACATGTTTCAAGTTGGTACCATCCTGCTTAAACAGAATCAACAGATTCGCATTGTCGCGTATAAGATTTTCGGGAATGTGTGACAGAGATAGAAGCAGTCAACGTTCGAGTGGCGCCCCATTGCAAAGTATTCCCTTATCGTATCTTGCTTGTCACATGCCACGTCATCAAAAATAAAAATGGAATTCGGAAGCGATTCGCTCGGTGTGATGACGTCACTGTTATTCGAAAATGTGAAGTAGCCAATTTCATCTATCTGAGTCAATAAATTCTCCAAATACTGATATTTCGGCTGTTGCAACGATTTGGAATACACGTACATATTCTCGAAGCGGACGCCGTGAGGACTTTCCAACAAGCTCACCAGCACGTTGGTCTTTCCACAATTTGATGGACCGCAAATGAGGCAGCGTATGGTGTTTGGCAGCATGCTACCATGTCTGCACCTTGTTTTCGAGGACATCATTTGCGATTTATCGTCAAAATTCGTCACGCGTATCGTCGCAGGTTGCCGCACGAAACGCATCCTCGCTGCGAACCGCGAAAATGATTTTTGATACATCGAAGCGGTGACGCGCCCTATTTATAGGCCCGCGCCAAAGCAAAACAACTCAGTATTCGAAATGCTTATCGTTCTGTGGGATAATTGCGATATTCGAGACCTAACCTCTGAGCAGTTGAAATATATACCAAAGATTATTCTACTGCGCGAGTTTGGCAGGCACATTGATCAGTTGTGGGACAGACTCCCCGAGCATATAAAAGCCGATTCTGAGGTTCGGCAGCATCGTCGGTGTCTGGAACATTATAATCGCCCTTGGCAGCGAACGCATATCGACGGTCCAGCACCACTGATTAAAAACTGTGGCGAATGTCGCCGACGAGAGTAAGGGAAGGTTGCGGTTTGTTAAATCGGGCGATAAACGCGCTACCTGTTGAATTACATATCCCGGGATACCAGTTTTGTGGTCCAGGAATTCGTCTGGCAAAACGATTGGCTAGAGGCGATCAAGGTATCAATCCGTTGGATGCAGCGTGTCGCGAACATGATATAGCGTGTTCGCGCAGCAACGATCTCAGCGAAAGGCACGCGGCAGATAACGTACTCGCTGACAAAGCGCGAAAACGCATCGTTGCGCGAGACTCGAGTCTGGGCGAAAGAGGTGCTGCTACAGCTGTTTGGGCAGCTATGAAGGCCAAGACAAAAATCGGAATGGGGATGAACACTCGCAAAAGGACTGCAAAGAGAGCACCGCAAAAGCGGATTCTTCCGGTGGCAAAACGGGGTGGTATATTACCACTTCTCCCGCTGCTAGGTGTTCTCGGATCACTAGCTGGTGGAGCGGCGGGGATCGCCAAGGCCGTAAACGATAATAAGACGGCGCAATATCAGCTGCAGGAAATGCAATGTCATAATCGCTCCATGGAAGGTCGCGGACTTTATCTCGCGCCATACAAGCGCGGACAGGGAATATCGAAACGAAAAAAAAAACGCCGAAAAGAAAATAAAAATGCCTGTGGGCGTAACTACAGATGTGCAATTGGCGGAGTTGGCAAAACGTATGCGTATTCCATTTTTTAGGGGTGTTTTTATGCGTAATGCGCTACCTGCCGGAGGAGTACGACGAAACGAGAACGGCATCGTAAATTTGGACAACGTCGAGGGGTCGGGGACTCATTGGGTGGCGTATGCGAAGAGAGGGTGTCGAGCTGTATATTTCGACAGCTTTGGAAATCTTCGACCGCCCAAGGAATTGGTGCAATATCTGGATAAAGATGCTGTGAAGATTGAATACAATAGAACGTCTTATCAGCAGTACAATCAGAGCAACTGTGGACAACTGTGTCTACGCTTTCTACAGACGATCGGCACCAAATTTAAGGATTGACTTCCCACCGCTCTGATTCAGTACTAGTCGAGCAGTACAGCTCGGAATATGTCGTTAACATTCACTCTAACCGGCAAGAGTCGCACCCTCGCGGTAAGCTACTTTCCACCCATAGATTTGAGCAACGATGATTACGAGCTTGGTCTAACAACCTTTGAAACTTATCATACGATACCGAACATTGACTCGAGTAATGATAAATTCTACTTCGCCGTAAACTATGACACCAATAACAACATCACTCGTGAATACATTGCGATTCCCCACGGGTCCTACGAACTAGATGCTATTGCCAAATATTTGAAACAGCGATTACTCGAGCGGTATCCTCAAAATCTTGGTGGTAATGATGACGACAATGGTGGTGTCAACAATGCGTATCCAATAGTGTTGCGGTCCAACAATAACACCATGAAAAGCGAGCTATACTGTTCGTTCGCCGTAGACTTTACAAAGTCCAATAACATTGGATCGTTACTGGGATTCTCGACGAATCGACTATTAGAACCTGGACGGTGGCATGAATCGGACGATCCAATTAATATCATGAACGTAAACATTATTCGCGTAGAATGTAGCGTGACCGATGGTGCGTACAACAATGGGAAGCACGTACATACGATACATGAATTTTCTCCGAGGGTTCCACCAGGATATAAGATATCGGAAACGCCCGCACAGATCATTTACCTTCCGATCACCGCACGGGTCATTACAGATCTAACGATTCGCGTTGTGGATCAAGACGGACGATTGCTCGATTTTCGAGGTGAAGAGATTACCATCAGACTACACGTACGGCGGCGACGACGATAATACGCGTGGTGCGAACGAAAGAGATGCTTGTGTTGAACGACATCAGAAACCCGGTTCATCCGAGCGAAATTGTTTGCAACAACAACAACAACAACAACAACAACTCTGATTGCGCTAAAACGAAGAGGCTCAGTGCTGCGAACATTGCATTTTTGAAATCACTGGGATTCATTGTGCGCGTTTAAGTTGAAAAATGGTTGACATTCTAAGCATTGGAGGGAAGCCGACGTTTGATGATCGCATCGTCAAGCTCCAGACTCACACATACAACCCGTACGACAACACGACGTTTGGATACAGCGATGAGATAAGAATACCTATACAGCATCAGGATTTATACACATTGCCGTGTGAAAGTTTTCTCTACGTGGAGGGGAAATTGTCGATAAATAAGCCAAATGATGCATTAACGGTGACGTTAGGAAATAATTGTGTGGCGTTCTTATTTGACGAGATTCGATACGAGCTGAATGGCGTGGAGATTGACCGCAACAGAAACGTTGGAATAACTAGCACGCTTAAAAACTATGTATCGCTGACATCTAGCGAAGACAAAAATTTGGAGATTGCAGGATGGTGCTTGAAACGACGCGATGGGTCAATATTGAACAATCATTTCAATTTTTGCATCCCGCTCAAATATTGGCTTGGATTTTGCGAGGGCTACAAACGCGTGATTATTAATGCGCGTCACGAATTAATTTTAATACGATCGCGCAACGACAACAATTCTCTAATAGGATCGCCGATGTTGGAACTAGAAATTGAATTACATAAAGTGCAATGGCGGATGCCTCATGTGACGCTGAACGACGTTAATAAGCTATCGTTGCTACATACTTTGGAAAGTGGGCAAATCCTAAGCATTTGTTTTCAATCGTGGGATCTGTACGAGTATCCTCTCTTGCAGAGCACGACCAAGCATTCGTGGGCCGTGAAGGCATCTGCGCAGCTATAGAAGCCGCGATGCATTATCTTTGGTCTACAGACTAATCGAAAGAATGTGATGAGCGAAGATGTTACTGAGCTCGACAACTGCAAACTGATCAATCTAAAACTTTTTCTCAACTCGGAATTTTACCCGTACGATGACTTGAACTTGGACTTTGACAAGAATAGGCATGCCATCTTGTTTCATATGTATACGCAATTCCGTAAATCGTATTATGGATATAGTTGCAACGAGGCATTATTCACCGTGGCCGATTTTTTACAATTTGGCCCCCTCGTCGTGATTGATTGCTCGCGACAAAATGAGTCGATCAAGAATGGTACCGTGGACGTGCGCATAGAATTCGAATGTAGAGAGAATGTGCCTGCAAATACTACAGCCTACTGTCTGCTTCTGCACGATCGGTCGGCTGAATACAATCCACTGACAAACATGGTGCGAAAAATCATTTAAATTGCCGCGCTACTTGCCCGCCCCCTCCTGTGTCAAAATTTCATCGTGAAAATCGAGATGCTTTACGAGAAAGATCGCATTCCCCCGTCTGTCTTGGAAGCGAGCGGACCTCTAAATTGTACCGATAATGGCTATACCAACATTTGTTGACCTGCAAGGGTTCATCGTTGATGGAAGATTTGTCGTCAAGGAAGTGGCTGTCCTACGAAACGGAACAATTCTCTCGCACTATATTTTTGGGAGTTCGATGCCCCAATATCTTCTTACGAAGTCTGACAAATCAAGCATCCTGTGGTTGGTGGCAAAACATCATGGACTACGGTGGGAAGATGGAGACGTTCCATACAGTATGGCTAAACAGCTAATTACGAAAGCTGTTGCTGATGCGATCGATGAAGAAGATGCCACATCCCATATCGTATACGTTAAAGGGCTGCAGAAACGCGACTGGCTTGCGGATTTCCTCGATGAAAATACGAGAGCGGACGTGATCATCGAGACACTGGACATTGACTACGAGGATATCATATCTCTAAATAAGCTAAATGTAGTTAATACTCTGCGATGTGGCAGACACGTAAAGCACTGTGCCTTTCAAAATGTATTTAAAATATTCAACTGGTGGTCTAAACACCAGAGAGAAATGCAGAAATAAATATAATCAATTTTTAATGCATAAATGTTTTTTCTTCACCCATCCCCAACCCAACCTCCTGCATGTGATGTACGCTAGATTAAGATGATGGTTGTAATTATTATATAGAAGTAGTTCGATGCGCGATCAAAGTGGTACCATACGCGTTCAGAGTGGCACCCTACACGATCAAAGTGGTACCATACACGTCCAGAGTGGTACGATAGACGTTCAATACACGTTCGATACACGATCAAGGTGGTACCATACACGTCCAGAGTGGTAGGATAGACGTTGAAAATTGTACCATACACGTTCAGAGTGGTACCATACACGTTGAAAGTGGTACGATACACGTTCGATACGTGATCAAAGTGGTACGATAGATGTTCGATACACGTTCAAAGTGGTTCGATTGATGTTCGATACACGTTCAAAGTGGTACGATACACGTTCGGTACGTGATCAAAGTGGTACGATAGACGTTTGATACACGTTCGATACACGTTCAAAGTGGTTCGATTGACGTTCGATACATGTCCAGAGTGGTACGATAGACGTTGAAAGTTGTACCATACACGTTCGATTGATGTTGAAAGTGGTACAATACACGTTCGGTACGTGATCAAAGTGGTTCGATTGATGTTTGATACACGCTCAGAGTGGTATGGTCTAGCCGAATGATGTGTCCAAAGAAGAAGGGGAAGAAGATGAGTGCGAAGAAGAAAAAGGAAAGGGTGGTCAGTGAATAATTCGAAGAAGATGCATTGAAGGAGAGAATGGTCAGCGAAAATGCAGGTGGAGAACAACGGTGTCTTACTTTTGCAAAGCTATGCAACTTTGGGCATGGATCTACATGCGGGAGCTTGGAGATGCGCGAAACCAGTTGCCTTCCAAACGTGATAGTATATGTAGCCTTTGTACAGCAACGTAGCCTTTGACACCTCCAAGATTTCGTCTAATTCGACATTTGCGCAACAAGTAGAGTGAAATGGTTGTGACCAGGATTGCCCCGGAGTGCGGCCTAGAGGTATGTACTTTAAAATATTTATCGCGATTAGTCTTTAAAAATCGAGTTCGATCCCGCGATCGCAAATATTATATCAATGTTTCTGTGCTGTAGAACTCGCCACCTGAATCGCCGCAGTGGTCGCCAGATTGGGGTGGGCCCATATGGTCGCCGCAACCGTCGCCGCAGCCGTCGCCGTCGCCATCGCCGCCGCTTTCGCCGCCGCCGCAGCTGTCGCCGCCGTCGCCAGCTCAACATGTATGTAATACTTTGGTGTTGTTTGACATTCGATGTTTATTGCATTTAATGTATCCGTGTTATATCGATATTTGTGTCCTTGTTCTAGGACATACCACTAAATATTTTCGGAGCCTGGTTGGCGCAGTTGGCGGAAGACGCACCGCAGCCCGCACCCCTGGAGGTGCGAATGCGGCGGTCAGGGCCGGTAATGGCCCCGCGGCTGCGGCGCCCATGGGCGCCTTATCCAGGGGGGCCCCTGCGACGACCGCGATCCCCATCGCCACCATCATCCCCCTGGATCGACGTCAGGATGCGGCGACCGCGGCCCCCATCACCGCCTCCGCCCCCGTGGCGTTTCGAGTGGATGTTGGCGGATTATGCATCGGAATCGTCATCGCCACCACCTTCCCCTTAAAATATATTTTATTTAATTTATATATATTTTTTTTTTTTATTTTATTATTTTTTCTTTTTTATTTTATATTCCCATCATTTTATATTTTTCTATTTATATTTTTATCTTTTTTATCTTTTTTATCTTTTTTATCTTTTCCATCTTTTTCATCTTTTTTTATATTCGTTTTTTATATTCATATCATATTTTATATTTATATTTATATTCTATTTTATATTCTATTTTATATTCTTTTATTTTATTTTATTTTATTCTTTTTTATATTTTTATATTTATATTATATTTTATATTCTTTTTATATTCGTTTTATATTCTTATTTTATCTTTCTATTTTTTATTTATATTTATATTCTATTATTTTATGTAACAATATATGATCATTTTAAACTTATATTATTTCTCCATTTTATTTACCCCCCTTCTCTCCTCAATTCTAAGATTCGACGTTCCCAAAAGTATTATTTCTGCTGACACCGCATAATTCTATGACTCGAGCCTTCTTCGCGCTGCCAAATGATGTCATCCCGCACGGCTGCTCCAAGGGAGTCAAATTACGCGAGATCGCGCGATACGCTGCGACGTTAAGATTGAAAAAAAACATTTTGAAAAATTTTAGCTTTAGAATGCATGCGATTGTATCACTGCTGTCTCTTTCCCTCTCTCTGAATTTAGCTTTACAACTATGTAGTGCCGTCTCTTTCCCTCTCCGAATATGTGATTTGTAAAACGTCGCTCGAAACAATTTCTGATAAATTATTATTTCTCTGCGCTTGGCGGTTCGCTAGATCGGTGTGGGCCAAGGGTGAAAAAATTTTCGGGGTCGGTCAAGGTCGTTCCCTCCCTCCGTTAGGTATGAAAAAATTTCTGCCGTGGGTCAGTCCCCCCTCTGAAAAATTTCCAGTGGCGGGCCAAGTCTGGAGAGGTCTCCGCGGCCGCTCGGCCTGGACTGATCCCCTCCACGATTATGGCTTCCCCCACTCCGCGGCTCGTGCGCGCGCAACCAGTCTTCCACTCCCCGTTGTCCCCGCGCCTAAAGTTCCCCCCACCGCACTCCCCCGCGCGCCCTCACTTCCACCCGCCCCCGCGCTCCCCTCAGAGGACCTGGTCTAGAACCCGCCTATACATACTACTGAAAATTCTACTGTATATTTCTTTTCAGTCATTGCCTGAACTGATAACAAGTTACTTCTTAATTCGGGTATGTACAATACGTTCGTTAATTTTACCGACTTTGTTTCACCGTGCAATTTGGTGTTCAGCCGTACAATCCCTACTCCTTGAGACGTAATAATTTCTTTCCCTGCTGTACTTATATTTCCAACCGGCCCGTCCACTAAAGTCTCGAACGCATTTCGGTTATTACACATATGTGACGTAGCCCCGCTATCTAAGTACCATTCGTTCTTTTCAGTCGAATAAGCTAACGCTGAGATTGCGATTAAAGAGTCTTCCGCCTCGTCTACTTCTTTTTCTTCAGCTTGATTAGCCTTACCTCCATTTTTTTTCCTTAAGCGGCATTGACTTGCTGAGTGTCCATATTTGCCGCAATTGAAGCAATCTCCGTTAAATCTCCTCCTGTCCTGGGCGCTCCTAGTTGAATCTTTGTTTGTGTACACCTTCCGAGAAATCAAAGCCGAGGTCGCGCTGTCTTCTTTGTTGTTACTCGCTTGCCGCCTCGCCTCTTCCTCCATTAGTTTACCTTTAATGAAATCAACTGTAGGAATTTGATCCCCCGACTCGATTGCCACACAAAAATTTTCGTAATTTTCGGGCAGACTGCTCAATAACATAATTAATTGTAATTTGGGTGGAATTTCAATTCCCGCGTCTTCCAGCGAGTTGACCTTTTCTTGGAAGTTATTTATATATTGCACCATTGGTTCAGAAGGACTTTTCCTCAGATTATATAATTATCTATACAGAACTGCCTTCCTTACTGGACCTTTAGAGCAATGAATTCTAGCGAGTTCATCCCATGCTTGCTTGGATGTTGTAGCTTTTCGTATGTGTCCTAGTTCTGCCTTTGACACACACAGTACAATGAGAGCGAGCGCCTTTTCATCCTTGGCTGTCCAATTCAGTGCGTTCGCTTCTGTCTCAAGTTTTACGATCTTTCCACTCGTGTATCCCCACAGATCGTTATACACGAGCACGCTCCTCATTTGCAATTTCCAAGCCTCATAATTTCCATCGATTAATTTTTCGATGTGTTGTATGCTACTATTCATTTTTAGCACAAGTTATCACTTTACTTTCACACTTATTTCTCTTTCCGTACCTGGGCCCATAACCTGTTGTTTTCTTACTTTAAATACTTATATATTTCAAGTTAACGGGCTTACACGTGTTTGCCTATTGCTCCTTGGCAGTCGTACGCATACTGCCTGTCGCATGTATAACGCGGCTCGCTCAGGTGTCGCGACGGTCGGTTACCTGTAGGGATTCTTCAAGTGACAATCACCCTTGATCCCCGTATTTTTGCCTTCGACGTAAGAGGTGATAATACAACCTGACTTGGTTAGGATCCGAATAAGAATTATTGTTTAATTGACGGATACGAATATATATATTTATTATAAGAAACACTGCCTGGGGCTACTTGCCCTAACCTCAACAAGGTTTTATGACCGACCGGTCTAGTAGAAAATATAACAGAACGTTTGAGACGCCAACGGCGTACAATAAGAGAGAATACTGGAGAGAATACTCCTCTCTCTAAGAAGTTCTGATCGGCAGTACCGACCGCATGGCAACGCAACGCATGCCAGCGCGCAGCCAGTCCTCCACTCCCAGGACAGTCCCCTGTGGAGAGGGTACGGCTCCCTACATACCGACGCGACGTTGTTGTATTACGATCTTTGCACACTCTGCGGCCGAAACTTATTACCACTAAATATGTATTATCCAAATTATACCGTGTTTGAAACATCACAAATGTTACGATGCTTTATTTATGAAAATATTGTTATTATTGCATTATTACTAAATATTATTATTATTGCATTACTGTGGAAATCATTCTAATGCATCTTAGTGATACGAAGAGGGACGTAACGTGATACAAATGTTCCTCTTAGACAACGTGATTCCCTCGCTACGCAAACCGAAGGAAATGCACATTTGGCCCGTTTTCTTTTCACACGCACACATCTGCACAACCGTCTCCGCTGCTCGCAAGCGAAGGCAGCCACAAGTAGACATGGCTGCGTAGTGATACGCGGCTGTGTGAGTATACAGGCTCGCGTGCACTTGACCGTGTGTGAAAAGAATACTTTTCGCATTTCAATCCTGGTTTATTCCACGCGACATCGGACACTTTTCGGAGTAACATTTGGGATTTTGGTGAAACTTGGATATGTTGTAGTCTTTAGTGATATACAAACGTACTTCAAAGGATTTTTCAAAATTTTCAAAAATGTCGAAATTTACCTTTTTTCTTTAAATTATAACTGTTGAACAAAAAGACAGATAAGAATGAGCTTTTGGGTGCTTACAGTGGGGAAATAAGAGTACCTAATAAAAATTGACACTTAAAAAAAATTTTTAGATCATTTATTTTGAAATTGTTCTCAACAAATGCAATTTTATACTAGCAGGACACTATTTAAAATTGTTGGTGTGGTAAATAAACTCATCACCTTAATTAGAGATAAAGAAAGTATTTATTATATATATATCTAGTTACTTATAAACGTGGTCTCTTAAAAGTTTTTTAACGCATG
The DNA here is from genome assembly GCA_029448645.1 of Andrena camellia. Lineage (NCBI taxonomy): Eukaryota > Metazoa > Arthropoda > Insecta > Hymenoptera > Andrenidae > Andrena > Andrena camellia. The sequence goes on from CM055680.1 coordinate 17,253,804, forward strand.
ACGCCGCAAGCGTCCTTTTTTTCCCGAGTGTGGCGCCCCCACACCTCACTGGACCCGAGCGCTGGTGGCCTTATTTCCAACAAAAATTTTGAAAAAATGAGGATATAGGCCTACTTGTGCTCTTTACGGACGCGTTTTCAGAAACGCGGACACATTAAAATTGGTCGCATGAAAATTAATTGAATGTGACGCTTTGTCGCCCAGCACCGGCTCGACAAATTCAACCATATGGTATACTATGACATTCAAGGCCACGCAAGGTTAGGAATGAAAGAAATAGATAGTTCAATATTGTAGTACGCACGGCTCATTGTAAGCATAGGAATACCACTAAATATTGCATTTTTATCCTCAAGGTACAGTCAAGACTTAACTGCTCAAGTCCACTTCCCCTACCATAAAATCCTTCCAGACTCACCCCTACCAGTTTTACACACTATCCTCCCTTCAAACTCTCAGGCCTTCCAAATAGACCATAACAAAAAAGTATAAAATAATTACAGTATCTAGCACCATGATAATTAATAAAAAAAATAACACTGTGAAGGAGTGAAGAAAAAAATTTATTGGTCGTAGTATACATATACAACTAACCCCACAGCCGGGGTTTGTTGACTTATTCGTCTGACTACTCTAAATACTATAAAAACTACAACCCAGATTTAATTAAAACGATTTTCAAAATTAAGCCTGTATACCTAATGAAATTTGTAAACTTTTTGTATGTAGCAAGTCAACAAAATACCAATGGTCTATTTATAAAAATTAGTCAACTAGCCCCGGTCTCCCCTACATACATAGCATGGCGTAGATCACAGTATCATTTTACGCTTCGATTATCTACATATAGGGTAAGTCCGGTATAGTTCGACCACCGGTAGAGTCCGGCCAGTGTTGATAGTTTAAGACTGATACAAGAGAGGGCGCTGTGTGTCACTGACACGAAACAAATGAATGCGTTATTTGTTTTTCTCACATTGACCATTGTCACAAATCCATATTTGAATTATAAGATACAGTTAAGACTTTATGCGAGGCTGAAAGTTTTTAGACCAAGTTACAGTGCTGGTGATATTTGAAAAACAGGTAAGTTTATTTACACTCTTCCGATATTGGGGGATATAATATACATAAAACTACAGTGTAACACCAACAATACGTATGTATTCGTTTTTAACCTTTTTTTTTATGAGAGGTGGTCGATCCCTTGATTATGGGATAGTCCGACCCAGGGGTTGAAAACAGTTATGATATCGGTTTCGGTTCTCGAAACAGTTATGAAGAACCGATATTCTGAATAACCGTTATAAGGAACCGAAATTTCTGGCTATATCGATTTCGGTTCCAGTTCTACAGAACCGATAGTATATCGGTTCCGTAACGGTTATATATCGGTTATACACAACTCTCGGTATGGGCTGGGCTCGCCTCAACCATGCGTAAGCGTTCGTCCCTTTCCCCACCACTCCTTGGAGTCATCCGGTCGGTCGAGAAAGAAAGAGAGGGAGAGAGAGAGGGGGAGAGAGAGAGAGGGAGAGAGAGGGAGAGAGAGAGAGAGGTAGAGAGAGAGAGAGGTAGAGAGAGAGGGAGAGAGGGACGGAGAGAGAGAGAGGGGGGAGGGAGGGAGAGAGAGGGGGAGAGAAAGAGAGAGAGAAAAGCCGTGAGCGAGCCAGAGGGGCCGAGAGAGTCGACTCGACGTTATCGTAAACTGGAGAAAATTGACACCACGAAGTAACATTGGCAGTTAACATGTACTTATTAAGTAACGAAAAAGACAAAAACTTTATGCATTTTGACACTTGCAGTACAATCACAAAAGGTGCAATGTTACAATAAAATACGTAAAGCAAATATGATAATGTTAATTTTTATATTATATAGCAAAATGTTACAAAAACCTGCCAATGTTCCTCCCGTTTAAGCGCGGGCCTATAGCGAGAGTTTAGTATAATACATATAGGTTTGTATATTGGTTTTGCATTAGTCAGGTATTAATAAATCAATAATACTCGAGTGTTTATCAATCCGTTTATTAATTTCGAACGTAGTCGTTGCTTGTCATCTTCTACAATTTTGTTATAATTCAAACGTATAATTAATATATTATCAATGACGTCTGAATTGAGTTTACATCGATGTGGGGACAAAATGAACTTTAGTCCTGAAAATAGCCGTTCTACGCTAACCTGCGTAGGTGCAACAGCTAGAATCACATTTGCCAAATTTCGCAATTCACATTGATTACTGCTTTTATTGTTCCAAAAAGCTAAAATGTCAGTAGAAGGTTTCACACGTGATTGTTTTATAAAATCATCGATTTCGCTTTCTATCGAAGAACGTGATGTGCTACTCCTTGATTGGTTCAAACTGCGTGTTATTTCTGCATTTCTTAGAATCCTTTCAAATTCGTCTTCATCTCTTCCGTCAGATGTTTCTTCAACTACTTCGTTGACATCGATTCTTCTTCCTTCTTGCTGTGTGTTAATAATTTCTATTCTTGCGTACGTATTTAGAAGACAATTTTTTGCACCACGTATTTGCTCATCTGTTAAGATCACGTTGAAACGTGGATCTAAATAAATTGCTGCCAAAAAATATAATTTTCAAATAACATATCTTGACGTTTCTTCATGTTATGTACCAATTCATTTGTAAATTCAGTTTCCTCTCGTTGTGTTTGTACCAAGCAACGTTGCCATATCTCATATACATCGCCAAGTATTAATTGCTCGCTTTGTAGACGCTTTGTTGCGAGCTTAGCAGGTTTTAGGACAATAGTGTCCTAATAGTGTCTCAATTTTTGTCCACAATACCGATGGCAATTTTAAATCTTTGTCGTTCAATTGGTTACAATAATCTTTTAATTGAACTAATCTTTCTAACATGTCCACAGACGAATGCCACCTTGTAGTACAATCTAATACAGGGTGTCCCAGAATTGAGGGACATCCCGGAACATGCAATATCCTGATGCAAAAAGACATCGAAAAGTCCTTAACCGTTTTGGGATCCGGGGTTTCGTTTTCGAGATATTAAGAAAAAACCCCGACCAATCAGAGCGTCAGCCTTCTGCTGGAGCTCCCGCACTAGCGGGGCCGCGCGCCGGGCCGCGCTACGACTACGAACAAGCAAGGCGGCATGCATCGAAGAAAATTGCGTAGAATGGCAAATGAAAAAGACGTAACAAAAAAATCTAACTTTTTGCCATGGTTTGTTTGCCATTTAAAGTGAATAATGAATAAATGATAAATGAATGAAAATCATGTGTAACGTAAAAAGACGAATACACAGTTGTTTTTTTTTAGAAGAATCAAAAATAATAATTATTTGGAGTGAGAGGATAAGGAACACGTAAATTTCCTTTTTTAATAACGTACAAACGAAAAGGTAATGCAACAGGGAACGAACGAAAAGTGATCATAGTTGGTTATTGTGATAAAAATCCGTAGTTCAATAACGGCCAACACTGTTGTTGATAATGAATAGGTCCATGTAAAAACTGCGAAGAAAAATTTACGTACGGAAATTTGGAGAATTGTCGTCGGAAATAGGCCATAGCCTGCGTTAAATTTAAAAAATAATAGTCGTCAATAATGTAACTAAAACTCACCCATTCGGAAATTCACCTGTAGCTTGAAAACCTGTGTCACTAGGTCACTGAACCGATCCTGGTCATCGACAGACGCGCCGAGTGCACAGCTGATCTCAGGTACACTCCACCATCCAAAGTTAAGGGTCGCAACGTCAAGTGCGTCCGGGTTAATGTACCAAATATTCACTTCACCGCACGCCTACTAACACTGATCACTTAATTTATTTTTCATGGAACGTGTTGTTCCTAAGTTATAAAAATTGGTGGAAATGAATTTATACTTGGCGTTCGGAGCCGTGGGTATTCCCGCGTAAATTCTCACACTGTAGCACTTGCGTCCCCGTTGTTCGTGGGGTACACCCAGAACATCGCGTAATACTCTTGAGCAGAGAACATTTCTGCGACGTGATTGCTTGCTGACTGACAAGATTTTTTCCAAGCGACTTCTTCTACCCCTAGGTTAATATCAGCTGCATTACTCTAGAAATAAGCTTAATTTACAGAAAACATAACAGCGAATGTGGTAGTACTTTTTCGGATTATTACAATCGCGACCTCCAAGTGAAACGGTAAAGGACTTTTCGATGTCTTCTGGCATCAGGATAATGCATGTCCCGGATTGTCCCTCAATTCAGGGACAATACGCGTTGACGTATTCCGTGCGAGAGAAGGTAGGCTTGAAGTTCGATTGGTCCTAAACTAACCAAACGAGTCTGCTTATCTCTCGCGTCTAAACACGCGCTCGAATTTCAAAACTAAAGCATGCGTTGACGTATTCCGTGCGAGAGAAGGTGGGCCTTGGGGAGGAAATATTGCTGTGAAGAGGGCCTCTTCAGGACAGTGGTCGTTTGGGAGAGATGCAGGGCAGATTGGTTAGATTAGGGCCAATCGGACTTCAAGCCCACCGTCTCTCACACGGAATACGTCGACGCGTGCTTTTGTTTTGAAATTCGAGCGCGTGTTTATACTCGAGAGATAAGGGATCCGTCTTTAATTTGAAGGTAGGACGAAGCAGGCGAGACTACGCGTAGTTTTGGGTAATTTATGGCTTAGTTGGTTCCGCCTCGTAGCAGACGTGAACTCAGGGTAACGGAACAGGGAAACAGGAAACAGGACATTTTTCTTTATAGCAACTCGAAGACTTTCTGTTTCTCTTCTCTTCGGACCCTTTCGAACCGAAACACGTGGTGTCTGCTGCCTACCTCGAAGCAATGGGTACATTGGCAGTAAAAGGACGGAACGCGGACTTTTTTAAAAGTGCACGATAGTCCGTTCGTTGCACTTCTGCGAAACACGTGTGTTTCGAAAATGTGCTGGCTTCTTTTTACCTGAAGCCTCTTGGCCTGGTGGGGTTCAACTCATAACGGAACGTGAGAAACTATTTGGGGGTAGAAGAAGTCGCTTGGAAAAAATCTTGTCAGTCAGCAAGCAATCACGTCGCAGAAATGTTCTCTGCTCAAGAGTATTACGCGATGTTCTGGGTGTACCCCACGAACAACGGGGACGCAAGTGCTGCAGTGTGAGAATTTACGCGGGAATATCCACGGCTCCGAACGCCAAGTAAAAATTCATTTCCACCAATTTTTATAACGTAGGAACAGCACGTTCCATGAAAAATAAATTAAGTGATCAGTGTTAGTAGGCGTGCGGTGAAGTGAATATTTGGTACATGAACCCGGACGCACTTGACGTTGCGACCCTTAACTTTGGATGGTGGAGTGTACCTGAGATCAGCTGTGCACTCGGCGCGTCTGTCGATGACCAGGATCGGTTCACTGACCTAGTGACACAGGTTTTCAAGCTGCAGGTGAATTTCCGAAAGGGTGAGTTTTAGTTACATTATTGGCGACTATTATTTTTTAAATTTAACGCAGGCTATGGCCTATTTCCGACGACAATTCTCCAAATTTCCGTACGTAAATTTTTCTTCGCAGTTTTTACATGGACCTATTCATTATCAACAACAGTGTTGGCCGTTATTGAACTACGGATTTTTATCACAATAACCAACTACGATCACTTTTCGTTCGTTCCCTGTTGCATTACCTTTTCGTTTGTACATTATTAAAAAAGGAAATTTACGTGTTCCTTATCCTCTCACTCCAAATAATTATTATTTTTGATTCTTCTAAAAAAAAACAACTGTGTATTCGTCTTTTTACGTTACACATGATTTTCATTCATTTATCATTTATTCATTATTCACTTTAAATGGCAAACAAACCATGGCAAAAAGTTAGATTTTTTGTTACGTCTTTTTCATTTGCCATTCTACGCAATTTTCTTCGATGCATGCCGCCTTGCTTGTTCGTAGTCGTAGCGCGGCCCGGCGCACGGCCCCGCTAGTGCGGGAGCTCCAGCAGAAGGCTCACTCTCTGATTGATCGGGGTTTTTTCTTAATATCTCGAAAACGAAACCCCGGATTCCAAAACGGTTAAGGACTTTTCGATGTCTTTTTGCATCAGGATATTGCATGTTCTGGGATGTCCCTCAATTCTGGGACACCCTGTATATCTCTACATCCTTTGTCAATTCATAATTATCGTTTCTAACTTCGTGTACAGTGAATTATAGTTGTGTTGAGTATATTCTTGTTGATTTATTAACATTGCGACGATGTCCATGGGTGGTGGTGGCGGGGGGGGGGGGGGGGGTGATTCCCCGTAGGCGGAACAATATTATGCAAATAATACTTTCTATTAACTTACTAAATAACTAATTGTAAATAGAATTTAAGCGCAAAAAGAAAAATTAACTAAATTAAAGCATAATAAAGAAACTTTTTTCAACACATATACAGTCGGTGTAAAAGGTATTCGTACATCGACCAATTTAAAGTAAAATGTTGTATATCCATGTCAGTAATAAATTTTAACGGAAAACAATGATTAATAAATATTCTTCGATGTTTGTAGAATAGATTTTGTATAAACAAAACTTTATTCCCTTTAACATTTACAAAGATATTATCAAAAACAGATAAACGTGTAGAAATGGACGCGCAAAAAGTATTCGTACATTTGAATAAAGAATTAATAAACTATGGAAAACAAACTATGGGTCCAAAACAAACTTCACAGTATGGAGAAAAAATAATACAGAGTTCAGAAAAGAAAATTTGCGACCAATGATGAAATACTGCGGAGGCTCGGCATTTTTCTGGAGCTGTATGAGTGCAGCTGGAATGGAATTTCTAAAGGGTATAGCCGGTTAAGATGGTCAAATGTGCCCTTGAACCGAATTCGACTCACGATGAATCATTCGAAAGCTTATTAAAAAAGAAACATTTGTGGCAATTTTCAACTTTGTATCTCGACCCGGAGGGTAGTAAAGGGTAAAAATAAAAAATCAGGTTTTTGCCGAATTTCTCCTATACTAGGGGATGAAAATTTTTTAAAAAAATCAGAGGCATTTCTGTTATCGGGGCACATATTAGAGAATTGTTTCAGATTTTTAAATTGAAAAACCTAGCTGCGAAAAATAAAAAACGCTAAAAAATGCTGAAAAATGCCGGTTGTGTATCGATGCAGTCTTGGCACTATAATTATATTTTTACTGTAAGTACGTATCATTGTTACTATTGTCCTGAATTTTTTTCAGATTTTTTAATTTGGTGCGCCGCAGTTAAAAAAATTAAAAACCGATTTTTTCGTCGTTTTTTCCGTGTCAGAGTAACTTATACGTCGAATTGCTTCATGAAATAAGTGTTTTATGCGATCTTTAATGTTTATACGTACAACAAAATATCATAGGAATTAAAGAAACTGAAAAACCGAATCATTTGAAACTATGTTATGCGCCTTACATTGTAAAGTATCTAGCGTATTTTCCAACGGCGTCGGTAGCGCAGCTGTAAAGTGTCGAGCTGCTATACCGCTGCAAACTTTTTAAACGTAGTTTCGAGCCTCGAACTTTCCAAGTCCCCCCCCCCCCCCTTAGGCTAATTTTTTTTTTCGTTAATTACATATATTTCCTAACACGACACAATGATCAATATTTATTTTCAAATGTTTTAAGAATATTTGAAAAACATATTAACCTGAAATATACGTAAATATGAGTTTGGACTGCTTGTTATGCCGCCGTTTCTCTTGTCAAGTATCCTGTCAATTACGGCATTGTTTAACAATTCCTACATTATATTAATATGTGAAATTGGTTTTCAAATCTCTTACCTTTAACAATTATGGATGGATAGCAACAAAAATCGTGTCTGATGTATTCAATCGTCATCGCTGTCTTCGTTAATTACTGGTGTCACGTGTTCACTGTTGAATATTTTGCTAAGAATTTCTGCAGGTCTTACAATTTTTGAAAGGTACCGAGCATGCGATAAGTAATAAATTATTGCAGCTATGTGTGAACAGCACCCGACAGTGCGGTTACCATTTGCACATTCACAACAATAGCGCTTTATTCCAGAATAGCCTATTGAGTTTGGTGCATAATCAATATAACATCGCTGTTAATATGTCGTGATCTTACTTCGAATTTAATAATATTCTTTCTCTCTTTAACACAACGAAGATTAATGTTGTTCTCTTCATCCATTACTTCTGCTAAATATGATATCGCTTGAGACAATTGATACGAACCAGTAAAAAGAATTTTGAGGTCTTTCTCTGTCATTTCCGGAAAATTAAGAAGCTCGTCAGCTGATAGCTGATTAAATGGAATCTTTCGCCTGTTCCAATGTTGATTTTCAACTTCTACTGACAGTGAATTCTCAGCGCTGTTTTGAGATGACATTCGTTCTACTATCTCATCACAAAGACCTACGTCCGAATTTAAGCGTTTTCCGAACGTATTATTTAAAAAGCACGCTATTCTGCAATATAAACTAACTTTTGGGAGTAACTTATTGTCCATTTGATGGTGAAGAAGTTTGTACTTTTGTCCTATGATGCCGTGAATTGCCTCGACTACCCAGCGAATTTTAGTGACGTGGCGGGATGCATTTGATTCTGCAGTCGTTAGTTGATTTTGCTTGCCTTTTAACGCAGGCATGAGCACTCTGTAACCGCGTTCTTCTAAATAAGTTGTAACGTCGCGAAAACCTCGGTCAATAATACAAATATCTCCCGGTTTTAAAAGGGTTTGCAAACCATTTGGGTCTTCCATCGCAATTTTCATAATTTGTGCATCATTCTGGTTTGCACAAAAAGGGCCAAGAACTTCAACCACATAGCCGTTTGTGGTGCAAATTGTAAAAGGTTTACACAAGGGTACTTTCTTTTGACCTGAATATGATTTGCGCTGGTATTCATTGTTAGAACTTTTCTGATGCCGAATATAAGTTCCATTGAAAATCAGTGCTAATTGATCTGTTATATTATATAACTTTTTGGCAACAAGTGACGTTTGATCTTCTATTAGGGTTTCCCGAGGAAGTGTCGCGAATCCAAAATAACAAGGAAGAATGTCTTTTTCAAAAGAATTTATGACGGACCTACAAAAATCAGACACCTGTTGCTCGCGTTCTAATCCGAGAATTGCAGCTATCATATTGTTTGAATTGCCAGTACGCAATTTGAATAAGAAAACAACAATAGCTTGAGTGACATCTCGCTGCTCAGAATTTCTCAAAGAAGTCATCATTCCCCGAAGTTTTATTAAGTTTTCCCACGTTAAACCAGTAAATACTTTTAACCGCTCCTCCGAAAGTGTAAAATCACCTATTGTATCTTTAATATTTGAATTGTTATTAACGGAAAGGTATTCAAAATAATTTCGTAATTCTTTGGTATCGATTATACTGGTATTTGAATGTGTTCTGAAATTCTGAACATCTTCTTGAAACAAACGGTTCTTTAATAAATGACCAGGACAGCACCGATTTCCTTTAGGAACATATAATCTTCGCTTGATAAATACCTGCTTCTTGGTTTCAGCCGGTACATTCACGATATTTTTCGCAATCCCACAGACGAAACAATACCCATGAGTGGAAATAACTCTAGCAAATGGCATCTCTATGTATTCAGTAGCTACTTGTTCCACATTCCTCAAATCCATAAGAAACGATGGATCTTCTGTTGAGGAAGACGATAGAACAACAGATTCAGATTCAGATTTTTCCGGTGATGATTTGTCAGCTGATTTTTCGGGTGAAAGTATTTCGGTTGAAGGTGTTTTTCGTAAAGATATTGCGTCTGAAAAAGCTCCGGATGATGAGGAGGGTTCAGCTGAACCAGAGGGTTCATCTGAAGATGAAGGTCGAGCTGAAGAAGAGGACCCGCTGTCAGCTGAAGAAAAAGATGCAAGTACAGAAACATCTCTGACAAAAGATTCCTCAAGCTGAGGAAATTCTTTGTACATATGAAGGCGGCACCTATTGCATAACATGTCACCAATAGTCACCACTTTTTTCAGAAGTTTAGAATATTTCACTGCCTCAACTTCCGTCTTGATTTTCCGTATTTGACCAAGCGATTTGCGAACCAAAATATTACACCGAATACACTTAGTACGCAAGGTTTTCCTTTCAACAAATTGCACTTTTTCATTGTTAGACGACATTTTGATCACACAACCACAGATGAACGCACACCGACAAAATAATATTTAAAAACACGTGATGAAGTTACTACTATTGTAGATATACTGGGTGAAAGCAAGTCTAATTCAAAAGTGACTGCAGATTGTAAAGACCAAAGCCAAGACGATTGGAACTCTATGACACTCTGTGCTAGACTACTCTCGTGCATTCATCTCTTGCGCTCCCCGCGATTCACACCCACAGCATACACTCTTAACATGCACTTCATTTATCTAAATCCTCCACGTGAATTCTGAGAAACCCTTCAGACCTCACACTCCTGACACATTCGATACTGCAACATAAACATCCTTTCTCGGTCCCCATCGGTCTGTTCTAAACATGCGATATCAATCCAACAGTCATGACTGTCTTTTCCTTTCATGCATTGAACCCGTGACAGAAATTCTAACATACATTTTGAATAAAAGAGAAAATAGAATTGTATGATCTAATTCTAATAGACGAAAAGGCTAAATAGTAGGGAAATAACAACACAATTTTTGTTGCTATCCATCCATAATTGTTAAAGGTAAGAGATTTGAAAACCAATTTCATAATATTAATATAATGTAGGAATTGTTAAACAATGCCGTAATTGACAGGATACTTGACAAGAGAAACGGCGGCATAACAAGCAGTCCAAACTCATATTTACGTATATTTCAGGTTAATATGTTTTTCAAATATTCTTAAAACATTTGAAAATAAATATTGATCATTGTGTCGTGTTAGGAAATATATGTAATTAACGAAAAAAAAAAATTAGCCTAAGGGGGGGGGGGGGACTTGGAAAGTTCGAGGCTCGAACCTACGTTTAAAAAGTTTGCAGCGGTATAGCAGCTCGACACTTTACCGCTGCGCCACCGACGCCGTTGGAAAATACGCTAGATACTTAACAATGTAAGGCGCATAATATAGTTTCAAATGATTCGGTTTTTCAGTTTCTTTAATTGCTATGATGTTTTGTTGTACGTATAAACATTGAAGATCGCATAAAACACTTATTTCATGAAGCAATTCGACGTATAAGTTACTCTGACACGGAAAAAACGTCGAAAAAATCGGTTTTTAATTTTTTTAACTGCGGCGCACCAAATTGAAAAATTTGAAAAAAATTCAGGACAATAGTAACAATGATACGTACTTGCAGTAAAAATATAATTATAGTGCCAAGACTGCATCGATACACAACCGGCATTTTTCAGCATTTTTTAGCGTTTTTTATTTTTCGCAGCTAGGTTTTTCAATTCAAAAATCTGAAACAATTCTCTAATATGTGCCCCGACAACAGAAATGCCTCTGATTTTTTTAAAAAAATTTCATCCCCTACTATAGGAGAAATTCGGCAAAAACCTGATTTTCTATTTTTACCCTTTATTACCCTCCGGGTCGAGATACAGAGTTGAAAATTGCCACAAATGTTTCTTTTTTAATAAGCTTTCGAATGATTCATCGTGAGTCGAATTCGGTTCAAGGGCACATTTGACCATCTTAACCGGCTATACCCTTTCAGGACAACACCCCGTGGTACGTCACCTTATGTAAAAGTAGTCCGATTTATATGACATTGGGTACGATTTTCATCAGAAAAACATAAGGAATCCATTGCTGTCACTTTCATATCCATACGATAAAGAATAAAGAATTTCTTAATACGCTGTAATGAATATTTCACATTTTCACCCTTGACAGCGAGGTGCCGACCTGGAATCGCTGCAGTCGACCGAGGATTCATACCTGTTTCAGAAATAAAATAATTCCCTATTCTTTATCGTATCGATATGGAAGCGACACCGATGGATTCCTTAGGATTTTCCAATGAAAATCATTCCAAATTTCATGTAAATCCGACTATTTTTAACGAATTTAACTTGAAATGATATAAATCAATTTTTCCTGAACTTTCCTTCATTATGGTCCGAATTACGTCGTTTTTGGTGTTAGTTTCATCGATGAAACATAAGGAATCAATTGACGTCGTTTTCGCAAAGATCTGATGAGAAATGCGGAATTCTTGGACATTTCTGACTTTTTAATGGTATTCCAACCGTTTCGAAGGGCGAAATCCATAAAATTCGGTGAGGCACTGCGGGGGGGGGGGGGGGTTGTCCTCGCCACGGGGTACCAATCGGCACCTCTTTGAAAGGCGTCGCTGGAGAATCACCCTGTATTGGTAAACAGGATGACTCGTAGGGTTGAGCTGTATGTTTATTTAGCTGACTATCACACCATCTTTACGACTGCGGAGTGGCCTTCGCTAAGCACAGAAGTTGGTGAAGAATGACACAATGGCACTGACAAGGCTTAACGCGTATACGTATTATGTCAACGAAAATTTTGACTGGTGAATCACAAGAAGAAGAAGAAGAAGAAAATCTTACCATTTTCGTATGATACATGACATGATATTACGATATCTCTGTCATACGTGGACCAATTTTATTGAATTTGGTCTTATTCGAAGGCTTATATGCGGTTTACATAAGAAAAATGCCTTTAAATTTAGGAAATATTGCAGGCGTGATGAGATATTAATGAAATAAGTTTCAGGTAAGGTTGGATTAGCCGGGCGACGAGTAAAAGATACGCGGCAGCGACATTTGACATATACAGGGTGTCGAAACATGTACTTGGCGTCGAGACGCTACCGCGTCTCTAGATAATTGCAACACCGCAAGTTGCGGGCGAAACATTTGTTGAATTTCCAGCCGGCAAATGTTATATTAATCGCGCGTAAACTCTTCGAATGACATTTCGTATGTAATAATAGCAATAAATGGCTCTACCAGTATTGTAGATTGACCTACCAAGGATAAATGATAGGTGAGCCTTATTACCTGCTGGGCCTTATTATCCGCACTTACCTTAATTTTTATCGTTATTGAAAAAAGGTATATGCCTCGAATAAACTTGCTAACTGGTAATAAGTCAGGGATATAAATGCATAAAGTATAATGATTAGTATATTTCACATAATTTTGCATCTTTGGTCTGTGGAAAGAATATTTGAAAAAAATTACAACATAATATTACCATATTTTCTCCGATGCAGTACATATTTGTCAGTTACATAATAATAATTCTGTTAAACGGTTAACACAACATGCCCTACATTGATTTTGAATCAAGCCTGCGACAAATATTTGTAATCTAATGACTGACACCTAATCGTAATACGTTTCCGATAAAAACAGGAAGAACGAAGTATAGGATTTCGTTATAACCATAGATGAGACAATACCAAGGCCTTTTACTGCTGATTATTTTAAAGCATTATTAAGGATTTTGTGGTCTACGAAGAAACCGCTATATCCTGAACACTCCTATAAAACTGACATCGAGAATTTTTTTTCATAAAACGTTATTAATTGCCAAGGTCTAAACATCTTTTACCATTTCGTCTTCTAGTGAGTCATAGTCGTACTTTATGAGTTATACTTGTTGAAATACTATTTCGTAACTAATTTTCTTAAGGAAATCACTTCTTTGCGAATTTAAGATAGCTACCCATTGGTAGCAATATTTGGCTCCTTTTTGGTTTATCGTTAATTTAGACTATAATTTATTAACCTATACAAAAATAAATAAGTTAATATGGAGAACGATAAATCTGGTATTCTATACCTATTTGATCGGCCGGCTGAACCAGTTTATGTGCCCAAAGGAGATAAAAAAGTCGCTTTTGACATTCCACCTGATTATTTGGTAAGTATTATTTGCGATTTAATTAACTGGTATTTTTGTAACTTAACAATGAGGTAATGCGACTGGATATATATTTTTACTACTACTTTTCTTACGCGTTTATACTTGCTCTGATCAATTTTTTGTAACTATAAAAATATTCACGTGTGTCAGTGATTTTATGGTAACGAATACTGTGTAACAAAACAAATAGTACAAGCACCCACATCATCAAGTATCACTTTTAAAAGAATTAAACACTTGTATTACAATAACAATAAACAATGTTCAAACTGATAAATGGATAGTGTATTAAATATAATATTATTATTAAAATTTATTCTTGTAGACAAGTACCTACCTATGTTATTAAAGAAAACATCAACAGTTTATCCAACTTTTTCATTAGGTAATATTTATACAGTGTGATTGATTCTGCAAAAGTAAGTCAAAAGTGCAGAGTAAAGCTTTTTCATACGTGACTTGGCTTCCGAGAAAATCTATTTTCAAAAATCGCCAAATACGCATGCACACTATTAAATACGGCATAACTGCGAATGGAATGAATCTTCGTGGACAAATAACTCGAAATTGTGGAAACATTTTCTTCGAATTCACGCGTACTTGATGAATCAACAAACTAGATTTTCTTGAAAACAAAGCCTCATTCGAAAAACAGTTATTCCACAATGTTAATTTCTGCCAAAAATTAATTTTATCTTTATTTGCATCATATTTCCTATTTCATTTTGCCAATTCTTAAGTAATCAGGTGCGCGCGTACCCAACAAAATTTCAAAATCGATTTTCTCGAAATTTAAGCCCCGTACGAAAATACTTTTTTCTGCAAATTTGACTCACTTTGGGACTAGGAAGCACCACCGATTGTACGACCATTTCGGTTGCGTCATGTACATCTAATTTATCTGTACATACATGCTAATGTATGCTTAACCCTCATGTCAATAACCAAGTACCCATTTTCACATTGACGTTAAAATTTATTATGTCCCCGTTGGAATATTTCAAAATAGCTCTAGATCCCCATTCGTTGGACATTGTTACGTTCATATTTGTTTTCCAGATAAAGATTTTCTCAAAATGAATTAAGTATGAAGATTTCAACATGTTTATACGCTTGTTTTATAACCAGGGCACCCGGGTACCCATATGAAGTAAAATATAGTTAGGTGAAATATAAATAGTTACATAGATTATTTATTTAGTAATTAACATATTATTTATTTAGATACAAAATAGTTATTTGCTATCTAAATTAGATTTATTTATTATAACGGATAATTATTACATTTTGTTATCGTTTCTACTATTACTGCGCGGGAAGAAGGCTCCTGGCAGGCGCAGTCGGCCGCTAGCTCCGCCTGAACCTCCGTCTATGTACATTGTAGTAAGTAGATATGACCGATTCCGCCAATAACAAAAATACGTGTGCCCTGTCTTCATGAGTGTGCAACAATCAGTGACAAAAATCAGTTGTCCTAACGGCGGTCTGCACCACCTGCCAGGAGCCTTCTTTCCGCACAGTAATACACTCCTCACATTAATTAAGGGGACAGACCACTGTAACTGTCCGAAATGTAAGGGTGTTTTCAGAAATTTATTTCAACCAAACAACGCAAGTAAATCAATGTATTGCTTAGTACAGTTAACAATGTAGAT
The DNA here is from genome assembly GCA_029448645.1 of Andrena camellia. NCBI lineage: Eukaryota > Metazoa > Arthropoda > Insecta > Hymenoptera > Andrenidae > Andrena > Andrena camellia. The sequence continues at coordinate 17,269,300 of CM055680.1, forward strand.
ATGGAAGGGTAAGAAATTTTTTTTCAATCAAATTCATAAATCCGTTTCTTGTATACTCTTCGTCAAAATGTGCGATGCGGCAAAATCGTGTTTGTCGCGTTGGCAGTGCCCAGGCTATATGGTTAATCCGAATTCAAAAAGACAAAAATATTTAGAAACTAGAAGACTACCTCTATTACATGACGATCAAAAAAGTCAAAATCGCAAAAAATTACAAAATGGCGGACCACTGAAAAAAAATCATGTTTTTGGGGTACAAAATTGGGAAATGTTGATAAAAAAAGAAGCAGGTCGTTAAGTGAAAATAACTGATCGTCGTGTAATAGTGACGGGTTTTTCGTACAATAATGCCCTTGCTTATGTCAATTGGATGTATAGTTTTCCCTGTAGACTGTCAACGCGGTTGAAAAATGTCATTCTGAGGAAAACGAGTTCAAAGTTCCGCGCGGCTCAGTCGCGCGCTTGATACCGCTTCACGGAAAATACTATATCTCCGTCAATTTTGCGAATTTCCTGATAAAATTTGAAGAGAGCATTCTTGGCGTCTTTCAGAAAATGTGAAAAAGAAAAAATCGATTTTTCCGATTTTTTACAGTGGTCTGCCTCCTTAAAGGATCATCTATAGGATCCCAAAAAATAGGGACCAGTTCACATAGTCATAACTCCGGCAAAAATTGTCGTATCGATATTTTGAAAATATGGTTTGAAAGCGTGGAATCCCTACTTTCAGCTGCTTTTTCAGATTTTAGCTGTATTGCTTTTCGGCAAAGTTATAACGGCATAAAGAGCACTTGGTCAATTTTAAAAAAATTTCTTCAAATTGCGAAAGTTCCACGGGGAGCATGAAATTTTGTACACAAATTCCATTTGCATCAGTCGAAATTGGCTACTTTCCTGTGTAAAAAAAGAGTAATAAATTTTTCATGCGATTTTTTTTGGCCGAATTATTCAACTTTGAAGCAAAAACTTTTTTTTTTACTTTAGTTGCTTCTAGCAAGCGAAGGAATCATCGTAGAACGTTCATGAAAATAGCAATAGAAAAATCAGTAAGACGCATCTTTGACTTTTTCGATTCGGTTAAAATTTCGTTCTACGATGTCCTTTTGAACATATGCTTAAAAATTGTACAAATTCCATCTTTTCTTCAACGCGCTGTTTCTCCGCGAGGGATAACCAGAACACCATTGTCTCAAGCTCATTTTAAAGCGGAGGGTCTGCCGATTCTTTTGAGTTCCGCTGAAACCCGCTGCGATAATTTTTTACCTATGGCCTTTGAGGGGGTAGACACGTCACGTGACCTGACCGATCTGGCAGGTCGGTATTACAGCAGGTTTTTTCTGCACAGAAATGGTAGTACCCATAGATACGCAGCTGCCTGGTGCACGCGAGAGGGAGCTGTTTGCTATTTCCGTAATCTATTCTGAATAAGGAAAGAAATTCTCAGCTGTTAAGTTGTACCTACTTGTAAATATTTAAACGGAAGGTCTGTTGGTACTGCAAACGTAGAAAATTCATTGCACATTATAATTACTTGAAATATACTTTTGCTACAATATTCTACATTGGCAGTAAGGAATTATAAGTGAAAAGGAAAAATAGATGAGGGGACGTCTCCATAAAATGAAGTTTGTTAGGTTAGATATTTTTTTATTAGCAACGCACTAAAACAGAACATGAAATACACTTATTACAAGATAATTAAACGTCCTATGCAGAAAGCAGTTATGAACAAACATTATATATAAAATTGTGTTGGATGTTGAATTGGGCTAGTGAAAATCCGCAGGCTGGATGTGGTCCCCTCCTCGAAGTGACAGAAAATATGACCTATATATATGCTATATGACAATAAATGTTTAGCGGCTATTTCGTTCTATTACGCTAAATTTGTGAACTTTTCATCATCCTGCCGAAACATTATTATTACCCCGCAACAGTCTCTTTAGGAAATCGGGTATAGCATATAGGTTATATTTTCTGTCACTTGGAGGAGCGGATTTTCTGTCACTTGGAGAAGCAGATTTTCTGTCCTCCTGTCCTGTCCTGATTTTACCTCCTCCACCCTGCATTTGTGGTAGTTGTAACGATATTCCAGAGCAGAGTTGGGCAAAATGTAATCTAATTACAACTTACAAATTACGATTAAAATGTAATTGTGTAGTTGATTGCACATTATTTTCTGTAATCGTTCATTTAGGTAGTTGAAGAAACCAAATGGTCAACTACTTAAAATTTAACGATTACAGAAAATAATGTGTAATCAACTACACATTTACATTTTAATCGTAATTTGTAAAGGCTCGTATAGTCCGGGCAACAATCGCTAGCAACTTTGTCGCCAGCGACTCCAGCGGGTCGCCTGGCGATTCGCTGGGATGCATCGGCTTGTCTTCAGCGACTTGAACCGAGTGGCTGGCTTTCAGCTGACTTCGTTAAGAAATAGTCCGATTTACATGAAATTTGGTATGATTTTCATCGGAAAAAACATAAGGAATCCATTGGTGTCACTTCCATATCGATACGATAAAGAATAAAGAATTATTTTATTTCTGAAACAGGTATGAATCCTCGGCCGATCGCAGCGATTCCAGGTCGACTCCCCCAGTCGAGGGTGAAATGTTCATTTCAGTGTATTGAGAAATTCTTTATTCTTTATCGTATGGGTATAGAAGTGACACCAATGGATTCCTTATGTTTTTCTGATGAAAATCATACTAAATGAGTAGGATATCTAAGAGAGTTCTAAATCAAATGGAGGCGAGGGGTGAAGCGGGGCGAGGGGTACCGCAGCGGAGGCGTGGGGTAACGTGACCCATCGAAGTGGGAATGAACCGTGGAGGGGGAACCCTGGTGGAGAGGGAACGCGCGCGCGCGAGCTCACACACACACACACTCACGTGGGGGGAGGGGGAGGGGGATGATACCGCCGATGACTCATCCTCTCGGCCCGTGGTCAAAACATGCGGAGGTATTACGCGTAGAAGATGCAAGTCGAAACGTGCATGGATGCCGCGTAATAACCACGCCAAAAACATATAATGCTCGAAGGTCAACTTCCGAGAATAATGATGTATGATGCATAGAAGATGCAAGTCGAAACCTGCATGACCATCGCGTGAACACCATACCAAAAACATATAGCTGTAACGATGGAAGGTCCACTTCCGACAACCACGAGAACATATGAATAGGTATAATAGGGGCGTTCTAAATCAACGCAGGGCGAGGGGTGAAGCGGGGCGAGGGGAACCGCGATGGCGAGAGAACGCGCGCGCGCGAGCGCACACACACACACACACACACATATGCGTGTGGGGTAGGGGGGAGAGAGAGGGGGAGGTACCGCCGATGACTCATCCTCTCGGCCCGTGGTCAAAACATGCGGAGGTATGTCGCGTAGAAGATGCAAGTCGACACCTGCATGGCTATTGCACAATAACAGCGTCAAAAACATATAATAGGCGAAGGTCAACTTCCGAGAATAATGAGGTATGTCGCGTAGAAGATGCAAGTCGAAACCTGCATTTCGGTATAGCTCCAAGGTCAGATCGCGCTCGCGAACAAGGAGTGTGAGAGAGAGGTACGATATTAATCTATCCTTCTCTCTCTCGTTGCATAGTCAAACATACGACGGTACGACGCGTAGGAGATGATGCGAGTCGAAACCTGCGTTAAAACATACAACGATGGAGGCAAACTTCCGAGAATAATGCGCAGCATCTTTGCGCGCGATATCTCCGAACCACGAAAATTCAAAGCGAGCCGCGTTTGAACGAGGAGCGTGAGAGTGGTATGACATTTTTGTACATCTCTCTCTCTCTATCCCTCTCGGTGTCGGAGGTAAGAAAACACAATACGGTGTTACGACGCGTAGGAGCCGCAAGTCGAATCTTATAGTTTGTTATGGCGCGATAATCGAGCCAAAAGCGTATCACTGTAACGATAGAAGGTTGATTTCCGAGAATAATGAGGTATGTCGCGTAGAAGATGCAAGTCGAAACCTGCACGGCTGTTGCGTAATAGCCACGCCAAAAAACATATAATAGGCGAAGGTCAACTTCCGAGAAGAATGCGCGGCATCGGTGCGCGCGAGTACAGTTACATTGCAGGAGACTATACAATAGAATATATGTTATTCGAAATGCGTAATAAGAGGTATAGATGTTTCCAGATCTCGTAACATACCTAGCGTAAGAAACGAAGATTGAAAGAACACTAGGTTTTTTGGAATAAACGATATCCTGCGAAGATAGGAAAGGATCGTTTAAGGTATCAAACAATACAGATATTCGTACGATAAAGTATTGTATTTATTGGTAAAGCATATATAGACATGTATACATTATTGGGATACGTTGCGAGCATCACGTATAATGGAGTCCAAGCATAACGCTAATAATTCGCAATCTAGCAAAGAATGTGGTTCGAAGTATTCGCTTTCAGAAATTAGTTTTTCATAGTTCGCGGTCGGTGTCGTAGCGGCGCGTATAATGGCTACGAAGGAAGCGTATTTGAGACTTACGGAGTCTAGAATTTCCGACAACCACGAGAACGTGTGATCGATGCAGCGATCGTATTTAAACATTTGTCGTATCGTAGCTTCGACCATGTATATGGTTGAACTACCATCCGATATTTTGACAATTCGTTGACTGTTGATTCGTGTAAAGTCGATGCGTAAATGATCGACGACGATAGAGTCTTGATGCGATGGAGTTGCGTCGTTACGGAAACGTTGAAGTATCTCAGGTTCTTGCTGCAGCTGAAGTTTCCACGTAGACATGGGGAAACACAGTTCGTTGGATTTGTTGTCGACTATCGCGATTTCAACGCGACACGAATCCTGGTCGATACGGATTCCAATTGCGATGCGTTTGTACGTGGTCAATGTTAATGGGTAATCACGTCCCATGATTCGTATGACGGCCTTCTTGGGCGATGGCGCAGATGTATCGCTGTAAGAAACACACACGCAGAGTTAACGCATCGAACGTTTTCGTGTAAAATCGAAAAGTATACGGACGTATATAATGTACCTTAGATTCGGACGACGCTGTTTAGCCGGAAAATCCGTAGTGTTGCAGCGGTTGAGGTGGTTTTCGCCCATGTAGGAAGCAGCGTTGAAATGTTGGTTAAATATTGTGAATACGCACTATAGCTGAGTCTACTGACCGGTTATGGATACTAACTGTGTAAGCGCGAACGTACGCGATGTAATGTGGTCCGCAAGACTGATCGGTACCTCTTTTATAGTGGTTTGCACTCACACATATGCAAAGTGTAGTTTGTTGGTGGTGGGGGTGGTAGTCATCGTCGTTACAAGAGGAGGAGGAAGAGTAGGAGGAGGAGGAGGAGGAGGAGGAGGAGTGTTAAAATAAAAGCCTTAACATATTTTCATAAAAAAATATTGCGTTTATTTATGCAATAAATGTCCATAAAATATGTAAAATATAAGGAATATATACTATATAATATAGACGAAAAAAGAAAGTGTAGCGTTAGAGTCCACAATGCATATAATTCCAAATTTTTTGAACGTTTTCCAGCGCGCACATACAACCGCCGCCGTTGTGGAAAGCACATCGTACGGTGTTCTTTGCTGGCATTGCTTTCAGGTTAGGAACGACCGTGGCAGGAGGTACGATTCCACGATAATCGTCGTCAACGTCGGAGCATAGGTATCCTCGTCGGTATCCTCATAGTCGTCGTCGTCGTCGGAGTCGCAGGTATCATCGTCGTTGTTGTTCTTCTTCTTCTTCTCGTACATGTCAACGATGTCTACGATGCTTGGATCTGTTCGTAGGAGCAGTTGCGATAACCAGGTCTTCTTCTCCGCTCCCTTCACGAACACCACGTCGTCGGTTGCGAGCTCGCGAGCGAGCATTTCTGGTAGCCTGTGATACGGCACCCAGCCGACGGACCAGCGAAGTCCGTGATGATGCGTCGTGAGCCAGGTCGCTTGACGCTTCTCGAACGATGACAGGCGAGCGTAGGAGTACGGTGGTTCGAAAATCCAATGACAAATGGTCGTTTCCGTGTCGCGATTGTTCGCGAGAATCGCAATTTCCTTAGCGACGAACGTGTTACGTTCGGTCTTGAAGCCTTGCAGGTCGACCACGACGGATAACATTGTTAGGTAGTAATATGTAGTACTATGTAGTAAAACAAGTGTCACCGACGGCTGCAGACGAGCTACTGACTATTTCGCGATTATCCTCATCGGTATAGTAGTCGTAGTCGTAGTCGTTGGAATCACGTGATTTTTCGCACTACGTTCGTCAAAGGATTGTATTGGACCATGCACTCGTATATGATGAGACAGTAGGCGGTTGTATTAGCGGGTACGTTCTCTTTGCACTCGAAGTCGATTCGCACGTCCACCGTGGTCTTCACCGACTCGTTCTGTCGAGAGCAATCTATGATCGTGATAGGGGCGTATCGCAAAAATTCGGTCGTGTTCAGCAACGGTTCGCCGTGACCGTAGTACGAACGGGTAAATTTCGCGTACATATCGTACAGGAGCGCGTATTTAGATTTATCGAAATCCAGGTTCAGGTCGTCGTACGGATACGTCTCGGAATTCAAAAACAATCGTACGTTCGTGAGTTTGCACGCGTCGAATCTGCTCGCGCTTTTCTTGAGATTATAACTTCGCTCGATTTGCGTAGCGAACATCACGTATCGCGGTATCTTGAGCTGCGACGAGGCTTTCACGGTCCACGTGTGTTTGGTTGTCGTTTGCAGCAACGGATACTGTTGCAGTTGCCACGATCGAAAACTCATATCGATAGGTCGATCGCTTTGCAAGGGACGTAGCATCGCCAGTTTTTGAGTGTCTTCTAGCACGACGTGTGGCATACGCCATTGTATCTTGCGTATCTCTAGTTTAGGTATTATCGCGGAGGATGAAGTGGACGCGTACCTCGCGTTCGTATCGACTCGCGCGCGAATCAGGATCAACTCGTGTCGCGCGTTTATCGCGATACGCTTGTAATCTTCGCAGAATCCTAGTAGCGCGTTCATGGGCACGCAGAAATTGAACGCCGGGCTATTAAAAATGTTGCGGTCGTGTGCGATGGTGTGGTCCCAATCGGCGTTCATCAACGCTCTGCTTCTCTCGACGGACAATGACGCGTAATGTTTCAGCGAGGTCGTGATTCCCGGATTTCTACAACGATCGATCTCCACGCCATTCAATTCGTATCGAATCTCGTCGAACATGATCGCGACGCAATTGTTGTCCAGAAAAATTCTCGCGGCAGCTTTCACTTCCTCGGTAGTCGTCGGGGCGGTCATCAAAGAGAGACGTCCTTCCACATAGAGATAACTTTCGCACGGGAGCGTGTACAGATCTTGTTGCGGAATAGGTATTTGTATCTCGTCGTTATTGTCGTACGTCGTGTTGGCGTACGGATTGTAGCCGTGCACCTCGATCTTCGTGATACGATCGTCCAACGTTGGTGTACTCGTCACGTTCAGTATGGTATACATCGTGTTAGACGTGTGTATGTACGTATAAGTGATACGTTAGTACGTTACGACGAATCCCAGGGATCGTAGGAAACGCGCGTTTCGATGCGTCAACGATTTGAAGCTTCTTCTTCTTTTTCTTCCGCTCCCTGTCTTTATCAGCGTTGTCGGTGGCGGTGAAGGTGTTGCGTTTCGACGATAATGCGCGGCAGAGACCGGAATAGGAGCGGTGAACGACGATGATGATGAGTCGTACGTGTGATCGAACACCAACATGCTACACACTCGCGTGCGCGCGCGTTCACGTTATCTTATCGCGCGAACGTCGTTGCACGTGCAGGCGAATCGTTATTTCCTCTCCGCGAAAATCTATAGGGCGATCGTATTGATCGACGATGCGTACCATTAGATCGTGTATCGCTCGCGCAACGATCGGCAGGTAAATGACGTGTCGCGGAGTTTCCGATATCTTATATCCCGGTGGTACGCGAGGCGAAAATTCGTGAATCGTGTGTACGAATTTGTCGTTGCTGTACGCACCGGCAGTGACGTTACACGTTACTCTGAGCACGTTAACGTTTATAATGTTCACGGGTTCGTCGGACTCGTACCAGATTCTCGGCAATAAGACACGCGTCGGCGAAAATCCCAGCAACGATCCCACGTTGTTCGGTTGCGTAAAGTCCACGAAGAACGAGCAGTACAGTTCGCTTTTCATGGTGTTGTTGATAGCCCGTAGCATTAGCGGATACTTGTCATCGTCCGTCTCGTTGTCGCCGCGTCTTCGAGGATATCGCTCGAGCAGTTGACGCCTCAAGTGCTTGGCGATAGCGTCTAATTCGCAGGAGCCATGGGGGATCGTAACGCGGTCGCTAGCGATATCGATGCTGGGGATCGCGGCGTTCTTGTTGTTGTTGTTCGCGATGAAGTAAAACGTATCGTTGCTCGAGTCGATGTTCGGTATCGTGTGAAACGTCTCCAAGTCGGCGAGTCCTAGTTCGTACTGCCCGTCGCTCAAATCGATCGGTGGAAAGTAATTGACCGTGAGCACGCTGCTCCGACCCGTTAACGTGAGCGTGAGCGACATCGTACCGCTGTAGGTTACGCTAGTGAGACCGAGAGAGCGAAAGTGACGCGGACGTAAGGTATCGCGTCAATTTATCTCGGGAAGCGCCGAGGCTAAAATTCCTGAGCTTTTTGTCGCAGAAATTGTACGCACAAGTGACCTCAATTCATCTGGTCGAAACGTTGAAAGCGATCGTGATTGTACTTGATCGTAGTTGTCGTAGGTGTCGTTCCCCGCCCGAAATAGTCGATCAGTTCCGCGGGTGGTCGCAAATTCCCAAAACTGTCGAAATACTGTACGCGCGATCCGCGTTTCGCGTACCCTACCCAGTGCGTGCCTTCGCCGCGATTCTCGTCCAGATTCGCGATGCCGCATTCGTTCGATTGTACGCGCGCGTGGAGCGTGTCGTGCATAAACACCCCCCGAAAGCACGGTACATCGACGCACTCGCGCTCTAATTGCAGGTTAGTTATAGGTAGTTGTAGCTGCTGTCGCGTTATCGCCGCCGCCGCAAGCCCGGTCGAGCGGAGTTTTTTTTTCCTTGGTCGTCGTCGCAGGTTCACGCCGGCGCCGCGCTTGTACAGTGCCAGATATAGTCCTCGCCCTTCCATCTCCCGATTATGACGCATCGTTTCTTCCAGCTGTTTGCGCGAGGCCTTCGCGTCGTTGACCGCTTTGGCGATACCGGCAGCTCCGCCGGCCAATGCTCCGATAGCCGACAAGCGGGCAGCACAAGCGGTAGAAGCGGAAGAAAGCCTCCGCGTTTCGCTACCGGTAGGATACGGCGTTGTCCTCTGGATTTGTGTTTCCGTCCCGTAGTCCTTCTTCTTCTTCTTCCTCCTCGTCTCATACCCATACCGAGTTTAGTCTTTGCTTTCATCGCGGCCCATACTCCGGTCGCAGCCGCTTTTTCGCCGAAAGTCGCGTCGTTCGCGAACGCTCGTTCTCGCGCTCGTTCGGCTAGCGCTCGATCCGCCTCGTGTCGTCCCTCCAAATCCTTTCGACGAGAGTACGCGATATCGTGCTCCCGACACGCCGCGTCCAGCGGATTCGCGCCTTCGTCGCTGCGAGCCAATCGCTTCGACAAACGCGTCCCCGGTCCGCAGAACTGATATCCCGGAATGTGTAGTTCGAACGGTAAACGATTTATGATCGCATTCACGAGTCCCGATCCTGTCTTCTTCTTCTTCGTTGGTCTATGCGTTACCGCAACCATACGCGTGAAAATGCAGATGCACGGAGACGCGAGGCCAGTCGTAACTCGACGTTTCTTCGATAGCGATCGATTCGAGGAGCGCTACGATTCTGATTCGCTCGACAGGTGTCGCGGGTATAAATAGCAGTGCCGTTACGGTTTCGGTGGGTGAGAGAGAGAGCATGCGATTCGCGAAACAACCGAACGCTATTCGCGTGACCGCGAACAGGACGTTGGAGGATTTGACGTGGGACGAGAGTCGTTCGCGAAGGCACGGTTCGTTGTTGCCGGACAGCGTGCGAGCCGTGATCTGCGGTCCGTCCGGGTGCGGGAAAACGAACGTGCTTCTCAGCCTACTGGAGAGTCCGAACGGATTGCGTTTCGAGAACGTGTACGTGTACTCGAAATCGTTGCGACAGCCAAAGTATCGGTGTCTGCAGCGAGTGTTATCGCGCGTCGGAGGACTCGGATACTTTCCCTACTCGGACACCGCTGAGATCGCCCCGCCGAAAGACGCTCTGCCCGATTCGATCTTCGTGTTCGACGACGTGGCGTGCGACGAACAGAACGCGATCCGCGAATACTTCTCCATGGGCAGGCACGCGAACGTGGATTGCTTCTACCTGTGCCAATCGTACGCAAGAATACCGAAACACTTGATCAGAGACAACGTGCATTTTCTCGTGCTGTTCAAACAGGACGGGACGAACTTGCGTCGCGTGTACAACGATCACGTGAACACGGACATGACGTTCGAGGCGTTCACCGATCTGTGCGCGAGATGTTGGAAACAACGCTCCGACTTCGTGGTCATCGACAAGGACCGTGGCATGTACGATGGTCGGTATCGACGAGGATTTAACGAGTTCGTGGTAGCTCGCGAACCTCAGTAGATCGCTAGTCCTTCGTCGAGCAACACGAGGATGTCTAACGAAGCAGCTACCAGCGGTGTCAACATGGAGAGCACGCAACAAGAAAGGAAACAGAAATGGTTTCGTAGACAACAATAACAACAACAACGCGAAATACAACAGAAACGGCATCGTAGGCGACAGTCACCAGACATCGAGACGAAGAAGAAAATTGCCGAAATCAGCGCCGCTATACGAAAGAAATATATGAGGCTGAAACTCGGTAAAATGGCGACGAAAGCTGCTGCGGAGGAGAGCGCACAACCGATCGTCGAACCGCTGAAACATTTGGTCAAGAACACCGCGACGTTGAAAACGAGTCCAGCGATACCATCGCTCGTCAAGCGGAAGCAGCAGCAACGTTTGAAGAAGAAACGATTATCCTTTACTCCGTCCACGGCCGAAGCGACGATACTGCCCGAAACGGCTCCACTTCCAGATTCGAACGACGAAGACGACGACGACGACGACGACAGCGCCGACTACGAAACAACCGAGGAACATGATCTTGGCGAGACGAACGAAACGATTCGAGAAGTTCTCGATCCAAAAACCCCTATCACCGTCGAAAACCTCGACGCGTACACTCGAAACGTCAGCGGGCTGCTATCGCGCGAATATCTGCACTTGTTCTTCACGGACACTAAGAAACTGATCGACAACGTGTACGGCGTGTACCTAGACGACGACGAACAGCTGATGATCGGTGATTCCGTGCTCACTATCGGCGAGAACGACGACGACGATGTTAGCGTGAAAGGCAAGCGATACGCGGGTACGCGAGGCTTGTACGAACTGTGCTGTTCATGCGAGTGCCTAACGAGCAAGCGTACACGAATGCTGATCTCGACGCGTACCGCGACATCTTGTTGGCGACGAACGCGCATCGACGAGATATTTAGACCGCGCAGCAAACTGTCAGCTTTAGCGAAAAGTTGCTGCATCGCTTCTTCGATACTTTGATAAATACCAGCATTTCTCAGTCGTGGAACGTAGTCTTCTCTATTGGGATCAGAGTATGTATTACAGAAGTATGCTAACTTCTGACATTCCTTGTGTTCACCGAAAACGTGACTCGGTACATTTGTCAACCCTTCCTTTAAATTTTGTATTCGTTCCTCGAGTGTTATTTCTTCTTTCAGCCGGTATTCTGCAGCTTTCTTTGTACCAGTACGCAGACGGAGAGCATTATTCTACACGACAGCTCTTAGATCTTTATTGCGGCCTTTTGCTACGATTTCGGTTATTTTTCTACTGAAATTGCGTAACAGGTGATTGGTGCATTCTATTTTTCGTACCTGCACCATGTACTTTTCATATGGATTATTGTCCAATATCTTCTTGTACACACTGCTATCGCCATCGGCAACTAATATAGAGTATATTACGCCGTGCATATCTATGCTGCAATTGAAGCCTTCGACAATAGCAATACTCTCCATGCCAGTTGAACTCTGATTACGACCCCAGTTCTTGAAGCAACGATGCTCGCGCGGTTCTTCCTTCTTCGTAGATGCTATTTGGCAAGTCATGCAGAATTTATTCTTCACGCTGATGTACAACACTTTCTTCGCGTGGTATCCCACGATGGCTCCTACGCCAGAAAGAAAATTGTAATCTCCTCCGCTGTATGACCTTTTCATCCAGCTGCCATCTGTGACAACTGGGATAAACGGTACATTAGATTCTGGATATCCTTTTCGTCATATAGGACACGTTCACAACAGTCAATATGTCCTCCAGTTGATTATATCCGCCGCCCGTCATCATTGTTGGGGCAACAGCGGCGTGGTTGATATCCATAGTGACATCACTCGTCCGAAGACAGGATATGCGCTCTATGTATTTGCACATTTGGCACTCGACATAATACACTTTTTCTAATTCACTTCGTTCACATCTAACTATATCAAAATCTTCGATGCCACAGCCAGTAGTCGAATGTTTTCGAAGATTTTTTATTTGCTCGAAAACATGCGCTAAATCAACGAAGTCTATTCTTTCTGAAATTGGGTTTTCCGACTGTTGTGGTTCTGCATTCTCCACCACCCAGTAATCGGTATCACTTGCAACATCTTCATTCATTTCTTCGTTGATGTTTATTACGGAATGTATCTCATCGCTGTATCTGTCGAAATCTATTTCTTGTACAATTTCTTTTTCGTTCGACTCAAAATGCACTTCTTCTACAATTTCCTCTTCGTCCGCATTGAAATGTATTTCTTCTACGATATCTTCTGCGTCCGTATCAAACTGCACTTCTTCTACAATTTCCTCTTCGTCCGCATTGAAATGTATTTCTTCTACGATATCTTCTGCGTCCGTATCAAACTGCACTTCTTCTACAAAATCTTCAAAATTTACTACGTCTTCTTCGTGTATTCTGTCCGTAGGAAAATTATCCTCAGCAGATGTGCTTGGATGTGTTTCGGACGAGGTATGTACCTGCTTCCGCCACGGTACCCTGAATTACCGCGAGGCACGCTGCATTCTTCAATCGTTGCCTGCACGTAAAGAGTCAATAATCAGTAACACGTGGTTCATACATAGAAATAAGAAAAACATACAGTAGAAAAGAAAATCAGGCAGAGTAAAAGAACATATACAGTAATGCCTCGTTATAGTCCCGACGAACGGGGCTGGCGGCGGGACACTAACGCGATGCGGACACTATTCCCTTAGAGTAGTATATGCTCTAAGACTATTCCGTGCAGCCGATGCCGCGAGTGAGAAAACCCCAGAGCCGAGCGAGAGGGAACGAAACAGTTGATACGAAGTTGCCGTCGTCTCTTTCGTTCTCTCACTCTCGACCGAAGGATTCCAAGAAATGGTGGGGATAGTGAGCGGGATTATAACGCATGATAAAAACGGGACACTAACGACGAATTACTGTACAGTAAAATCGCGATGTAAGCGAAAGCCACGGAACGAAGCAAGTTTAAATATCCGTTTACGTGTGAGACAATACTAACGCAATCAAAATTTAAGATTAAAACTTTTGTATTTTTGGTTCCATTTTCTTGAAACTTCTACCAACATATTTGTTAGAATCTTCTGATTAAAATGATAACAAATACGACATAAATCGGAGAACTTTTACTTATCGTGGATACGAATCGTTTATATTTATATAATTATCCAAACTATATCGTGTTTGGTGTCATTTGAATCAGAAAATTCTCACAAACATGTTGGGAAAAAATTTATAAAAAAAGAACCAAAAATAAAATACTTTTAGTTGTGAACCCCGTTTGCATCGGTGTTGTCTCTCACTGATTTTTGATTTCGGATCGGGTTAAACGATCGGCGCTCGTGCCATATTACACGCTTCACTGGTTCCACAGGGGATCACCCCAACTAGGGGTGTTAGAAATTAACACTAATGTTACATAGTCACAATTTTGAACTCTAATCGAGATTTTACTGTAGATCCTACATTTTCAGAAGTTTATCGACAGTCTCGAACGTAGGAGAAGAGAGCGAGTGGAAAAAAGGACTGCCGATTGTCTTCATCTTTTTCATTCTCTATCCTTCTCTGCGGCCGAAACTTATTACCACTAAATATGTATTATCCAAATTATACTGTGTTTGGTGTAATTAATCATTACAGAAACATCACCAATGTTAGGATGCTTTATTTATAAAAATATTATTATTGCATTACTGTGAACATCATTCTAATATATCTTGGTGATACGAAGAGGGACGTAACGTGATACCAATGTTCCTCTTAGACAACGTGATTCCCTCGCTACGCAAACCGAAGGAAATGCACATTTGGCCCGTTTTCTTTTCACACGCACACATCTGCACAACCGTCTCCGCTACTCGCAAGCGAAGGCAGCCACAAGTAGACATGGCTGCGTTGTGATACGCGGCTGTGTGAGTATACAGGCACGCGTGCACGTGACCGCGTCACAGTGTTCGATGTAATGTACAAAAGTCAAGAATCTGAAGTGTTCGATCCACAAATTCTTGTATCTTAAAATGTTAATAATGAAACGTAGGTTTTAATGCTACTCATAACTTTTGCTAAATTTACCAATTTTTTGTAAAAAATGGCACTAGAAATTTATTCCAAATCTCGGTGCATTTTTTCAAACACGTGCCATTGGCGGAATGTTTATGCTTTTCATTTGTTTTTTAAAAGTTGTGTTTAGTACTGTCATACCTTCAAAACTGCCAAGACAGTTTTTTACAATACTAACAATTTGTACGAATTTTATGTTAAGTGTTTATCAACTTCAAGGGGACTTTTTAAAAAAATACCAAAAATTACCTCCCTGATTTTTTGTATATTAATTTAGGGGACATTAAGCTTTATATTAACGTCAATTTCAGCTGCCTGAATTTGCCCGAAACAGAAAAAAGTCAAAATCATTATCAAGACGTTCGCCGCTCAGGCCCGTGCTACGCCCGCCACTCAGGCCCGTGATGCGCCCGCTGCGTAGCGTAGGGCTACTCGTACGTTCCGTTAAGCGATAAGACGTTTAGTCTACACATTCATCTGTTGTCAAATTTTCTCTTTACAATGTATTGGCATTCGTTCATCGTGGATGCTGTCTTCAGTTCTGGAAGAGCAGTCACAGGCAACACACAGCGTTTCATGAGTTTTCTAAGTTAGTATAGTGCTATACATATATACGTACATTTCCAAAGTATTGTGTGGCTTAAATATGAGCAAGTAATGTTTATTAAATTCTTTTGCAGTGGCTAGAAATTTCACGTTTTATTTAGCTACCGAAGTTTGCCCCAAATGGAGTTGTTACCCTTAAAACAACACATTAGGGGAGACCGGGGCTAAAAGTTCCGATTTCGATAAAACATAAAAAATGACTGGAAAATAATGTAGTTATTCTCTTCACTATTGACTAATTTCTTGTTAAATTTATTATATTTTATGATTTTAATTTTGTATTTAATATATTGTAATAGGTTTTTCGTAGAAAGTAATTTATTTGTGACTAGTCGAAGCGGAACTTCTTGCCCCTTTATGGGGCAAGTTGTTATCGCATTGGGGTAAGTTGTTACTAAGTTATAAGAGTTGCCTTTTAATGAAATATTTCATTATCTAATGAAATAAAACACAATTTTATTAATAATATTTATTTAGCCATCTAGAGGAACAAAATCAAACATCGTCACACGACTCATCGGAATCACAGTTTGGGCAAACGTATACTACCGTATTTATGTTTTTTACACGTTTGGAATGAGCCCAGTTCTTGCAAAGAATACACTCGATCCATTCTTCTCTGGGTTGCGATTTGGAATATGCATCACAACAGACAATGCAATAATATTCCAAGTTGTCTTCCTCATCATCACTCTCATTTTTTTCTTGGAGAATCTTCCGCTTAGCTTGGTCCTTACCCTTCCTTTTCCCTTTTCCTTTCTCTTTGTTTTTGGTTTTTGAACTAATTTCTTCTTTTTTCCTTTTGTTATTTGACTGTTCTTCATCTAATGCATTCTTTTCTGGAGTGTCAGTCAAGACAGCTGATTTTCTAACACGACGACGCGTTGATTTCTTCTGTCTCGGTGTCGCTTTTGGTAGAGGCCGGACTATTTCAAGTGAGAATTCAGGAACAGGATCTTCAACAATGTCAGTAACAATCGATTGTCCTACGTTATGAACATTGGAGGGCCCTGGTTGAGGTTCGTTTTCCTTTTGGACGTTCTGATGCATTAGGACAGCTGGTTCCTGGTTCTCAACTAAATGGCGGTCAGTCACGTAAGATGGAGCAAAGTCCTCGTCCGTGAATATATTTTTGTTATATGGACATATTCCAGTCTTCTTGAATCCGTTAATTATATTATTCGGAATTGATGCTAAGGGCCAAGCATATTTAACAATCCCTGGAATCTCATAGATGGACATGGTCTTTCCAGGATTATTACGCATCCAGATATCTTGTGCAATAGCACAATAACTTTTGAACGGCCCATACACACCGACATCTAAAAGTTGTAAGCGATGGGTGCAATGAGGAGGGAAAGAAAGCATTATGATCCCGTTAGCTCTTGCTTTTTCAACAACGTTTATGTTGATATGCGAAGAATGATTGTCAAGTAACAACAAGACTGGCTCAGATGGAGTTGGTTTCACATGTTTTATAAAGTGATCCATATACATTAGAAACTCAGTAGCTGTCATCCACCCAGAGCTGTTTCCTGCTCCAATTGATTCTGGTAGACCATCTCGGATAAATAACTCTTTATATTTGAGTCGCGGGAAAACAAACATCGGTGGTATAGTGTTTCCGGATGCATTAACTGCCATTTCAAGGGTAACTAGTGTGCCGCGTTCAGCTGATACTATAGAGCCCACTTGCTTAATACCTTTTCCAGCAACTATTTTTTTTGGCTTCTGAACAGTTAGTACGCCAGTTTCGTCCACATTCCAAATTTTTGATGGTGGCAAATTATATTTAAGCAATATATCACCAAGCTTAGAAAAGAAATTATGTATGTTGTATTTATTGAATGAAGTAGCTCGATTAAAACTTGTTGCCTCAGAAGTTCTTATTGAAAGTCTTGGATTTTTCTTTAAAAAAGCAGTTAACCAATCAGGACCA
Source organism: Andrena camellia (assembly GCA_029448645.1). Taxonomy (NCBI): domain Eukaryota; kingdom Metazoa; phylum Arthropoda; class Insecta; order Hymenoptera; family Andrenidae; genus Andrena; species Andrena camellia. The sequence goes on from CM055680.1 coordinate 17,286,517, forward strand.
GCCGTGCCATATTTATGCCAAGAAGGTGGAATGTTCTTATGGTCAAATTTTAACGCACATTCATACGCTAATTTTCTTACTTCTTGTGGTAGAAGACCAAAATAGATCGAGGAGCATTTCAAAAGGTATTCTGCCATTACTTTTTCTTGTTGCTCATTAAAAACTAACCTCATTTTCTTGTAGCCTACTGTGACCTCTTGTCCAGATTTTAGTTTTTTAACAAATCTCAATAAAGTCATGTGGCAGATATTGAAATCCCTAGCGACAGCTTTAATCTTCTGACCTTCTTGCATAACAGCTTCAGCGGCTTTACGCATAACTTCGATGGAAGTGGTGCCCCTTTCCGTCTTTCGTTCATATGTTCGCATCCTAAAACACATCAGGAACAATTTATATATTTGCGATGGGGTAAGTTGTTACGGTAACAACTTGCCCCAAATCACGGTAACAACTAGCCCCAATCGACATGTGTAACAATTTGAGAGACTATTCTGCTTTTACATATGTTGAAATGAATAAACACTATTAGAACATATTCTTAAATGTCATTTGATCCTTAAGGACGAATCAATCAATGATATCGACGTTAAATAATCGAAATAGACTAAAAAATGATGATAGAGAAATATTTACTTACCTGGTATGTGACTAATAGTTCCTTGCTATAACCACGCGAGTCACTGTCACGGACGCTATTAACATGGACGATAGATTGGCGTGATCGATTCACGTGACAAAAACAATTGAAAGTGCAATTGCTCTTTCCATTCTGAAGATATAACGGTCGGAACAACTTACCCCCGGAATTTTTAGCCCCGGTCTCCCCTACATATATTTTCAGATCAATATCATATGATTACATTCAGTAAATGCTTAGATGTGTGGAAGATAAGTTCAGATTCAGACAAAATTGCAAATCTATCTGAATGCATGAGAAACTGTTTAAATTTGACTGATGTTCCTGACTATACAGGGTGTCCGCGGGAAGCCTGAACAGCTGGATATCTCCTAAAGTATTGGAGATAAAAAAATAAAAAAAATATGGAATCGCATGGTTCGAGGGGGGCAATTTATTAGCGCAGACGAATTTTTTCTTCGATTATTATTTTAAAAGATACGATGGTCAAGTTCGGTTTTTTAAATGGAACTATTTTTTTGAAGAGGTCACCTGATAGTGCGTTTCAAGACAAATTCAATAAGCTATAATGTATACACTTTATTTCCACTGGTTTTTAAGATATTGCGCTTGCAAATTTACTAATTTTCCTTGGAAGAAAACCCGCTGGAATAGCAAGGACCGGGGACGGTCTTGCTGGCGCCACGGGTGGCCTTACCTATTGAAACAGATACCTACCTGCCAAAGGTCTACGCCGGGAATGGCAGGCCCAAAGGCTGGACAATTCTTTTCCGTCAGAAATGCTACTTAGGTAGGTACATCTGCGGTATCGAGAAGCGCACCGTTACTTTTATTTCGCACTTGCTTCTACGCTCGGATGGCCGGTTCTTTTAGGGGTGGGTTGCAAGTTCGATTGGTTAGAGTTAGGAGGTGTGAAACTTGCTAGACCAAATTTCAGCCATAGGGAGCAGATTGTATTAAGACCAATTGGATTTGCATCCATCGCAAACGGCTGCTCTCTTGAGGAGAGCCTCTTCACAGTAATACCTCCTCCCCAATGCCCACCTGCTGTCGCACGGAATACGTCAACGCATGCTTCTGTTTTGCTATTGGAGCTCGTGTTTATACTCGAGAGATAAGGGATCTGTGCGAATTTTTAGGGAGGACCTCGCGTCGACAGCGGGCTACCCGTTTTCTTCTTGTGTCTCTCCACGAGGCGTATTGACGGTGGATTGTAGGAGCGTAGATGTCTGGATGCCAGTTATTGAATTCAGGAGACGATAGAAACTCTTTATTACAAAACACACATGCATTATAATATTAAAGTAAATCTGGGGTACTGATAATGATCGAACTTGCGCCCTACTTCGCGCAGACCGATTACACGGAGGGTTCTCGAGTCACACACTGCACATATGATACAGGGTGATTCTGGAGCTACGCCCGTCGAAGGATGCGGCCTGGTACCCCGTGACGAGGACAACCCCCAGCAGTGCCCCACTGAATTTTATGGCCTTTTCCGGAAAAAGGTATGAATCCTGGGCCGAACGTAGCGAATTGAGGTCGAGCCTCCGCAGTCGAGGGTGAAATATCCATTACAGCGTATTAAGAAATTCTTTTCTTCATCGCATCGAAAGGGAAGTGACGCCAATGGATTCCTTGTGTTTTTCTGATGAAAATCATACCAAATGTCACGCAAATCGGACTACTTTGACACAAGCTATTTGTACTCCTTATGTAAAAGTTGTCCGATTTACACGATATTTGGCATGATTTTCATCGGAAAACCCTAAGGAATCCATCGGCCACACGTCCATATTCATAGGATAAAGAGTAAAGGATAATTTTATTGCTGAAACAGACACAGGGTAAATCTGGAGCAACGCCCGTCAAGGAGATGCGGCCTGGTACCCCATGGCGAGGACAGCCCTTCGCAGTGCCTCACCCGATTTTATGGCTTTCAACCCAGAAAGGGGTTCGAGTGCCTATTAAGAAGTGAGCAATCTTCGACTTGCGCATTTCTTATCAGAATTCGCACCAACGACACCCATCGATTCCTCACGTTTCGCCGATGAAACTAACACCAAGAACGACGTAATTCTGACCATGATAAAGGAAATTCCATGGAAAATCGATTTGTATCATTTCAAGCTGACTTCACTTGGGTAAAAATAGTCCGATTTACACGAAATTTGGGATGATCGTTATTGGAAAAACATAACGAATCCTTTGACGTCACATCCTTTTCGATGCGATAAAGAATGAAGACTTTCTTACTACGCTGAAAGGAATATTTCACATTTTCACCCTCGACTGCGGGGAGTCGACCACGATTTTCCGGGGTCGGCCGAGGATTCGTACCTGTTCCAGAAACAAAATAATTCTTTATTTTTTATCGTATCGATATGGAAGTGACACCGAAGGATTCCTCATATTTTTCCGATGAAAATCATGCCAAATATCGTGTAAATCGGACAACTTTTACATAAGGAGTACAAATAGCTTGTGTCAAAGTAGTCCGATTTGCGTGACATTTGGTATGATTTTCATCAGAAAAACACAAGGAATCCATTGGCGTCACTTCCCTTTCGATGCGATGAAGAAAAGAATTTCTTAATACGCTGTAATGGATATTTCACCCTCGACTGCGGAGGCTCGACCTCAATTCGCTACGTTCGGCCCAGGATTCATACCTTTTTCCGGAAAAGGCCATAAAATTCAGTGGGGCACTGCTGGGGGGTTGTCCTCGTCACGGGGTACCAGGCCGCATCCTTCGACGGGCGTAGCTCCAGAATCACCCTGTATCATATGTGCAGTGTGTGACTCGAGAACCCTCCGTGTAATCGGTCTGCGCGAAGTAGGGCGCAAGTTCGATCATTATCAGTACCCCAGATTTACTTTAATATTATAATGCATGTGTGTTTTGTAATAAAGAGTTTCTATCGTCTCCTGAATTCAATAACTGGCATCCAGACATCTACGCTCCTACAATCCACCGTCAATACGCCTCGTGGAGAGACACAAGAAGAAAACGGGTAGCCCGCTGTCGACGCGAGGTCCTCCCTAAAAATTCGCACAGATCCCTTATCTCTCGAGTATAAACACGAGCTCCAATAGCAAAACAGAAGCATGCGTTGACGTATTCCGTGCGACAGCAGGTGGGCATTGGGGAGGAGGTATTACTGTGAAGAGGCTCTCCTCAAGAGAGCAGCCGTTTGCGATGGATGCAAATCCAATTGGTCTTAATACAATCTGCTCCCTATGGCTGAAATTTGGTCTAGCAAGTTTCACACCTCCTAACTCTAACCAATCGAACTTGCAACCCACCCCTAAAAGAACCGGCCATCCGAGCGTAGAAGCAAGTGCGAAATAAAAGTAACGGTGCGCTTCTCGATACCGCAGATGTACCTACCTAAGTAGCATTTCTGACGGAAAAGAATTGTCCAGCCTTTGGGCCTGCCATTCCCGGCGTAGACCTTTGGCAGGTAGGTATCTGTTTCAATAGGTAAGGCCACCCGCGGCGCCAGCAAGACCGTCCCCGGTCCTTGCTATTCCAGCGGGTTTTCTTCCAAGGAAAATTAGTAAATTTGCAAGCGCAATATCTTAAAAACCAGTGGAAATAAAGTGTATACATTATAGCTTATTGAATTTGTCTTGAATCGCACTATCGAGTGACCTCTTCAAAAAAATAGTTCCATTTAAAAAACCGAACTTGACCATCGTATCTTTTAAAATAATAATCGAAGAAAAAATTCGTCTGCGCTAATAAATTGCCCCCCTCGAACCATGCGATTCCATATTTTTTTTATTTTTTTATCTCCAATGCTTTAGGAGATATCCAGCTGTTCAGTCTTCCCGCGGACACCCTGTATAAATGAAAAAATCAAAAACACTTCAAAATTTGTTCATATGCAAATAAAAAAAAAGTTTATTGAGGCATTTGCCTCAAATGTACGATAGGTTGAATGAAGATCACCGAGAATGGTTTAACAAGAAAATATCAATTGACAAATCTGTAACAGAAGCAATATTGCCTGATGCGTCTTATTACCCGCACTTACCTTACATGCATTCAAAAAAAAATTTTAAAAACTTATAACATCAAAGATGTTTAAAAATAGTCCTTTTATAAACAAATATGAAATTTATTTTCAAAAATTTTACTCCAGAGATAAGTTATTAATTTTTGTCCATTTCCCTATACCCATCGAACACTGTGCGCGTGTGAAAAGAATACTTTTCGCATTTCAATCCGGGATCATTCCACGCGAATTCGGACACTTTTCGCAGTAACATTTGGGATTTTTGTGAAACTTGGATATGTTGTAGTCTTTAATGATATATAAACGTATTTCAAAGGATTTTTAAAAATTTCCTAAATTGTGGAAATTGACTTTCTTTAATTAAATTATAACTGTTGAACTAAGAGACAGATAAGAATGAGCTTTTGGGTGCTTACACTGGGGAAGTAAGAGTACCTAATAAAAACTATTCCACTGAAAGGAAAGAAATTTTTGACCATTTATTTTGCAATTGTTCTAAACAAATGCCATGTTTTAATAGCGGGGCACTATTTAAAAATTTGAAAAAAATAAGGGTATAGTCCTATTTGTCAGCTTTACGGGTCCGTTTTCAGAAATACGGACACTTTTAAATTTGTCCCAATGAAAATTAATTGAATGTGACGCTGCGTTGCCCAATACCGGCTGGACTGGCGAAGCCGTGCGATACTAACAGCGGCCAAGCGGCTATACCTGATATTGTTATATAGGGTTCTCGCAAATGGTAAGTATTTGAAAAAAAAAACTGAAACAGGAAAACTTTTACTATTTTTTATACCCAACATAATACGGTATGTCAACTTTTGGTGTTCGCGATATTTTTCGTGAACCGAAGGTGATCTTCAGTTTTTTAAATGGAATGCTACATATTTGATTACCCGATATGAAAGTGACTGTCAAGCCAAATGCAACCATATGGTATACTATAACTTTGAAGGCCACGCAAGATTAGAAATGAAAGACATAGATAGTTCAATATTGTAGCACGCACGGTTCAGCCAGTCGAGCCGGTACTGGGCGACGCAGCGTCAGATTCAATTTATTTTCATGCGTCCAACTTTAGTGTCCGTATTTCTGAAAACGGGATTGTAAAGAGGACAAATAGGATTATACCTTCATTTTTTTCAAATTTTCAAATAGTGCCCCGCTATTAAAACATGGCATTTGTTTAGAACAATTGCAAAATAAATGGTTAAAAATTTCTTTCCTTTCAGTGGAATAATTTTTATTAGGTACTCTTACTTCCCCAGTGTAAGCACCCAAAAGCTCATTCTTATCTGTCTCTTAGTTCAACAGATATAATTTAATTAAAGAAAGTCAATTTTCACAATTTTGAAAATTTTTAAAAATCCTTTGAAATACGTTTATATATCACTAAAGACTACAACATATCCAAGTTTCACAAAAGTCCCAAATGTTACTCCGAAAAGTATCCGATTTCGCGTGGAATGACCCTGCTTGAAAGTTTAGAATACTGTAGAGAGGGAGTTGGTACTAATATAATTGAAATGGTACAACATTGTATGCGACACACAGGACCATATATCTAATAAATTATAACCTGAAGGAATAAAAATATTGCTAAACAAACATTTTGTCCTTTTGCGCTTTCAGACATTTGTTTCCGAGATATTAATAAAAAACTTTTAGTATTTCTGTTGACTTATTCCGACATAACGCATTCCATTTTGCAACTTGTTTTGGATATTAGTATTGGATGGGGCTAGATCAACGCAGGGGGCGCGCCCCCCGCTTGCGGTCGCATAAATCGTGGTAGCGAGCCCATGTGAGTTTGCCGATTGGACCAGAAACACTATTATACAGGATGGATACCTGTTACTCTATTGATAGTCAATACTCTAGGGGTGATTCTATGGGCCAAAATAAGACGAAAATACATATAGAATACAATTTTTTAATATCGCGCTTCGTTTTTGAGAAAATTGGCTTTGAATGTCAGCTAAATAAGTGTGCTATTTAGCCACCTGAGGGGCACGCGGAAGTAAGGGGGGCAGGATGGAACCCCGTTCAGCGGCCTGTAGACGTTCAATATTATTGCGCAATATTCAATATTGCACAATAATATTGACCGTCTACAGACTGTTTTAGGACTACGTGTATGCAGTTTAAAAAAATAATTTGTAAAAAAGTTAACAATAATTTCTTATTAATATTTCGGAAACTTATAAATACCCAAAGCTACAATTTTAGATTTGGGGTCCACCCCCCCCCCCCATCCCTCCCCTCGAACCTCGTGTTGATCGGCCAATGGAGCCATTCGGAATTATATCCCAAATCATTATCATATTTGTAACGCTGTATCTCTTAAAATTCAACGAGGAACTGTAGGGTGGTATTTCGCTTTATGAAACGTTGTAAAATAACGAAGAAACGAAGCGTCCGATAAACACGTGTCGTGTGCCTTTCGTGAAGTAAATCCCACTTGACCGTGCCGGTAACAGAAATCAGACCAACTCCATTGTTAGAAACATTTTCTGCAATCAGTTTTTCGAACTGTTCGCAATTGTGTAAGGAAGTCATAACGCCCAATGGGGGAATATTAAAACAGCATTGGGTATCGCTCGCCGTCTTGGAAGGCGAGGCCCAGGAGGATGCATAAGGTATACAATATCGTTTCGACGCACAAGGAAAGCCGATGACGTCAGGGTCATCGACGAGGGTTTGAGAGCGTAGCACGCATCCGAAGTCAGAGCCATTGCTTACAATCAGAGTTGGGCGTTATTCGAATAAAATATCGAATAAATTTTTTCGAATAATATTCGAATAAAAGTTACGAATAAAATGAAGTTATTCGATAATAACGAATAAAAGTTTATTCGAATAAGAATTTATTGGAATAAATCATCGAATAAAAGATGGCCGCTAAACAGGCAATCTGCTAACATATTAATTAAAAAACTAGGGGTTTCTTAGAATGCAGAAAGCGAATATGAACTGTGTTTTGTAGAGAAAAATTATTTACGACCACGTTATTTAGAATGAATTATACATTTTAGCTCCTAACAGCGTCATTTTTGGAGATAGAATTATTTAAATTATGTATAAAAATTATGTAGATTTGCAAATATTTGCCGCTATAACTTTTGAATATGTACTCTATAAAGCAAATAGAACAAATAGCACAAAAAATTTCAGGTTCCATGAGGTTCCTGGATATCTAGAGCTTTTCCAACGTAAGTTATTGAAAAATTCCATCATTTTTATGATTATATTTTAATTCTGTTCGTTGGAAATTAAAATACTCATGGCTGAAGCTTGATTTACTACTTATTTGTACCTCTGCAATCCATTATTCAAAATACTATCGCGATACAATTGAGCACTTTTGATATATATGTAGCTGATACTGACTCATTCTAAGAATCGGGGTTACTATAAGCGGCCGACTGGCCGAGCCTGAGCGGGCCGAGCCGACTCGCCGTCTGACTTCACCTGAAGACTGAGCTTTTCAGTGAGACAATTTCGCTAAAGGTACACATATGGACGTATATATTGCGGTCAAAAATCCACAAAAGAAGAAGCAGTGTGTACATATTTCGTATTCAACAAGTAACTATATACGCTCAACATCGAATCACAAAGCATCGATGAATGTTGCTAATTTTAAACATTATCTTCAACATCACAGAAATAAAATCTGAATAACATTTTTTATCCATTGAAAACTACGGACAACGATTGAAATAATCACAACTGCATTATAAAGGAAGCATATCTAACGAAACGTGTATACGTAGTTTAAACGTTTTATACTAACAAAACGCATATAGTTTGTATAACATATATAACGAAATTTAGAATTCCTATATTTCGTCTCATCGGCACGAAAGTTGCAGGAACGTGCTGCTGACATTTTTCGCATGAAAATGAGTCCAAACACGGTATACATCGGATTATTAATTAATTAAATAATAATGAACATACGAATTGGAAAAGAATGAGTGGGACAAGAGGGGTAAAATATCGCATAACATCGAATATGTGTACGTAAAGTGTCAAAGATAGCTGTTGATAAACACATTTGATGAAAATGAATAATACTGTATTATATACAACAAAATACCGTGCTGCTACTACTACATCATAAACTGTAACTGCATACAAATCTGTACCATAAAATATAACTTACATTTCTCGACGCTTTTTATTTTTTGACAAACTCTTTGCAGATAACTTGGGCCGCTTCGCTTTTGCATCACCCTTCAAATAGCGATTGTTCCTTGCATCTGCGGCTTCCTTCTTTGATTCCATGACAATGGAATGATCACACACACTTATCAACACTACAGTAACGAACCACGCAGGAATGGAACACTTCACAAATTATAAATAATCTCCGCAGTAAATGAAAACCCGATTGCTTTCTGCGTCTTCACCGTAGTGCAAACGGCAGAAAACTGATCAGTTAGCGTTGTCGCTGCATTAGTTACAGATGCTGAGAAGCAGGACAAAAGATAGTGGGAAAAGGACGGATATATGCGTTCTGTTCCTCTCTTTCTCATTAGGATTGGTGTATGCTGATACATTTACATAGAGTATGTACTTTCGGGAATATTTTTTGGTGCAGAAATGTGCACAGGAAAGGATTTTTAATTATCCTGTGCATATACTTTTGATGTATCAACTTTGCGCCTTTGAACCTTTACGCGGGCCGAGACGTGTTGCTCGGTCCTTGATGCAAGTGAAATACAGAATATTGAGTGTGTGAGAAAGACAGTTTGTGCCCTGTCCAGCACTTTCAGAAAAGAATCGCAAGTTGTGTAGTAGGATCACCTATAGGAGTGGTGGTAATGTGTGCGTGAACCGACGTCGGCGATTGTTTTCTGGCAACGCTGGCCGTTGAGGCTAGCAAAGACTCGATCGTCAGAAATACGAGTGACTGTCGTGCTGTAAAGATCGTAAGTACCTTCACGCTTACTACTACTGTCTTTTTCACTATATATGCCAGTTATTATGAAAGTGGCCTAAGTCCAAATTTTTCGTTTATTACATTTCACTTCTTTTTTTACGTATTATATCAACATGATACATAATAAACGTAAAGTTCAATTTCTTTTTTTTAAATTTCGACCGACGCCACTTTCATAATAACTGACATACTTCTACATTTTACTTCCAACCCAAGACTGTATTTAGACATATTCCGGGTAAAGTTTCATTACTGTCATAGTATTGTTGTAATTTTTTGTGTAAAATCTATCGTGTGAGCTGTGATTGTTTGAGTGTCCGCGTGTTTCTCAAGCTGCGTATCGCCATTGCGAGGCTCCTTCGCGTGACACACCTCGCGGAGTGGAGAGTCTGGCGACTACCTCGACCATGATTAATGGTCCATGATTAATTCCATGATTATCGAAAAATCGCATGGCTTGGGCGATGCAAATATCATGCTGGAGGTAGCGCGAGACTGTCGCTCGAGCCTGCCTCACAAAGTGATCATAATCGAGGCAGTCTCCAGACTCTGCACTTCGCGAAGCGTGTCTCGCGCGGCAGCCTCGAAAAGTGATCATGATCAAGGTAGTCTCCAAACTCTCCACTCCGCGAAGCGTGCCTCGTGCGGCATCCTCGCAATGTCGATACGCAGCTTCACGTTCAGAGATTCGTGTATTCATTCTCACGTAGAATAAGAAAGTTATGTTATAATTTACCCGCGAAATGTCTAGAAAAGGTATATACATTCGGATGCAACATAGGCTTCCTTTAGTTGAAACTGAAGACAAGTAATGAAAATTAAACAGTTTCTAAACATCAGAAGTGGAAAAATCGGAAATTTGAAAATCACAAATGTTGGACATTTGAAAATACAGATATTTTGAAACTTGATGACCTCATAATTACAAATTTTGGAAATGTTTGAATTTCAACGTTTTCGAACTTGGAAATTCCAGCATTTAGAAATCTGAAGTTTCTCCTCCTGCGCTAAATCTTGGCTAAAGGAAGCCTATGTTGTACCCAAATGTACCAACTTGATAAACGGATACTCTTATTCTGCACTTTCAACTCCATTTTAATTACGTTCAATAGTTTCGCTGTTCCTTCGATTCGTTTTTAGATGGCAAGCAATGCAGACAGCAATCTCGAGAGAGAAAGGGAACGGGCTCTGTCGCGGGGACGGAATCCATCCTGAAGACGGAGTCCTTCAACCAGCGGGTGGACTCCGTCCCGACGACGGAGTCCTTCAAACAGCGGGCGGACTCCGTCGCGGAGACGAAGTCCTTCAAACAGCGGGCGGACTCCGTCGCGGAGACGAAGTCCGTCAACCAGTAGCAGAAATACAAGGGAAAGGTGGACTTCGTCCCGACGACGGAGTCCGTCCACCAGCAGGCGGACCAAGTGGAAGGAAATTGCCTTTTTTTTTAAATGCAGGTATTTAGATACGTAGGCGATCTCACGCAACATTTCTTACATTCTCATGAAAGTGTGAAGACGTCTAGATATTATTGCAGTAATTAACATAAGATTTATGTTTATTTTTCATATTACAGAACAGCGAGCTGAAAAAAGAACTAAAGAAATGGATATATGGAGGCGAAAGACGAGCAAGAGGAGCAAGAGGAAAAGACACATTTTTTCTGTATGTAATCCAATTACCTATGTACTGTTTTCTTTAATCACCAATAAATATACGATTCTCCACTAAAGTACGAATTAATTCATGATTAAATTAATTCAATCATAGCGCTTCAACTGAAAATTAGCTCGGGTTATTTTTATTCGTGACGAATAAAGATAAAGTCTATTTTATTCGATACGTTATTTAAATAATTTTTTATTTAAATAATGCCCATCTCTGGTATTTTGTCATATAATTGAGGCAGTGAGAGCAACAACGGACTAACCCACATTTTTTACGAAATTGAGTTAGTAGCAATAACGTATTCCAATAGGCTCTACTAATCGTATAAAATAGGAAAAAAAAATTAATGTGGGTTAGTCCGTTGTTGCTCTCACTGCCTTAATTATAACATAAATTCGACAGCGATTTCAAGTGATGCATGTGTTGCGGTAAAAACGTTAATTTAGTAAATGTATACAGTTCCTAACAATTCCTAGTCAATATATGCCTAAAATGCATATAACCTAACCTACAATCGTACGAAAATGCATACATTGACTGCATCACGCTTTTAATGTGGCACATGTATCTAGCTAACGCTTCAGTTTTGCTATGATTCCACGTTGGCAATCCTTCCGAGTAGGCGCCATCTCGTATCCACTAGCTGAACTAAATTTGTCACGTGACTTGCTCTGTATTATCGCCAATATGGCGGAACTCGTATTTGAGAATGCAGTCACGAACTTACGTTGTTTGTCCTTATATGACCAGATTTTTGGCTGGGTGAGGTCTCATTCAAAAGAGGAAGGTTCAGTGCAGCACGCTCTTGTCATCGTTTGAGTCACAAAACTCTTTTAGTGACCTAAAAATACTTGGATTCTTGCGGGTGTATTTTGTCGACTTCTGCTCTACTTTGAACACTCATATTATTAGATATCAACACAATCTCGTCGAACCATGACCAGAGCGCGCTGCACTAAACCTTCCTCTTTCGAATGAGACGCCTCACCCAAAAATTTGTTCATATAAGGACAAACAACGTAATTTCCCAAACCCATGTTTCGGGCCAGATTGTGTCAGTATACAGCGCGCTGCATTACCCGTGTCTACCCCCTTAAGTTTGAAGTTATCGTTCCGGAAAAAATAGTTTCGGTGGCTTCAACGGTCGTGTGACTGCCGTTCCGCCGGCATTAGCACCACCGATGGCATATCGCGTGGAGGTATGTGTCATATGTGTGTGCAGCGGACGCTGGATAGCAACGATGCCCCAGCTACGAGAATTTTAGGATAGTCTCTTTCAAATTAACGTCGCAAAGAGCTATTCGGAATTCCCCGGCTCAGGTAAGCGAGCCGCGCGCTCCGCTTTTGTGATCGGTTTACCAGTCCCACCCCAGATTACTGTAACGTGGTTAGAAAACAGTGTGTCTGGTCTCGTACCCGTCTCAATTTGAAACATTTTGGCTACGACAGGGTTGGCTTGATTTTTCGCCACCTGCATGTGAAAGCCACAATAGTGGCGTATCGTTTCGAAACATGATATTAACGTAAGTCACCCCATTTTCATGTACCATTCCAAAAGATGACATAAACGGAAGCCACTACAGGCGTGGCGTATAATAGCTAAAGGGTTAAAACATTCAAATACAAAAATTGTAGAGAAAATTCAAAGACTGCTAGAAATAGCGACGCATCCCATTAGTTACTCCTTACTTCCGATCTGTGCATGCACTGCATGATAAAATCACAGAAAAAGGAAACCAGAGCATTAGATTTGAGGTTACAGAACTAATATATAATTGAATAAAAATTTAATTCCTCAATTTGTGAAAGTAATGATACAGGGACAACTAGCCTATTGTTTATTGGCGCCATGAATTTTAAAAAGAGCACTATATAAAGTATTTAAATAAACAGTTTGCAAAAGCTATTCGCAACAATTATGGTTAACAAATTGAAAAAAGGAAAATTAAGTAAACGTAAAATTTGGTAAATTTTCCAGCATTAGGAGGGGATAATTTGTCCCCATTTTATGGCGCAAATTGCATTTCGATATCTTTTGTAGTTCAAAAGTTATGCGAAAAAATGCCCCAAATTCTTCAACCGGGGACACTAACGCGTGGTCTAATAACGCTGCTGGACCATTGCATACGTAGATAACGGGATCGGCGCGGTCGCACTCTTAAAATGGCTACCGTTTTCTTACCCGTCTGCTACGTCAACTGTAATATTCTCTGGCGGAAGCCAAAAGCACCCTGCGCTCTCCACTGGCACCTAAAAGACCGTATACTTTCATCATTGGCTCATAGATGGCGGAAGTATCGGCGCATGGTTGTAGTGGAATGTGTCCGTGAGGCGGTGTTGCCATTTTACCTGTTCGCGCGCACGTAGGTTGCAGTCTTAACGGATGACCCTGTATATATGGCTAGGTTCAAGTCATACCAAATGCACATACACTACTACAGTTCTCCTCACCAATTCTAACCTTAGCAACGGGACAGGCGGGTTGCTCGCCGTTAGGCGCCGAAAACAGCTCCTTGGGCAGCGCTGGTTTAGATTAAGACAATAGTTAAAGAAAAAAACCAAACAATATTCTTTAATTATGCCATTATAATATAATGAACCCTTATACAAAAATGGATTTAATCTTCGTCACTGTTTTCTTCGATAACTGCTGTTGTACCATCTGTTACATTGAATAGGTGTGTCAATGTTTCAGACGGTTTAACAATTTTTTATTTATAACGCCCGTGTGACAAATAATAAATAATAGCAGCAAGGTGTGAACAGCAACCTACTGTCCTATTGCCATTCGCGCAATCACATGTATATCGTTTTATAGATGCGTAGCTGGTAAAAATTTGTACGCATTCAATATAACACTGATAACTTCTTTGATTAATGTGTCTTGAGCGGACCTTCATTCTTATAATATGACTATTTTCTTTGAAGTATACGGCATTTAAAGTGTTTCCATTGGTCATTAATTCGTAGCATTTACTAGTAGCATACCGCTTGCGACAATTGGTACGTACCTGTGAATAGTATTTTTAAATCATTCTCGGTGAGTTCAGGAAATTGGTCGTGGTAATTGATACTTACCGGTGAATAGTATTTGTTATTCATTCATAGTGAGTTCAGGAAAATCCATTATAGATCTGGCGGTCATTCTCGTGAAAGGTTTTTTACGACGACTTAATCTCTGGTGCTCTACTAATTCCTGTAGCGTATTCTGTTGAGTTTGACGTTGTTTCATGTAGTTAATAATTATGTCTCCGAGTTCCAGATCTGAATTTAATCTTTTGCCAAACGTGTTATGTAAAAATGCAGCTATTCGACACAATGATTTAAGACTTGGCAACAATTTATTGTCCATTTTATGGTGCAATAGACGATACTTTTGCCCTATAGCACCGTGTATAGCTTCGACTACCCAACATATTTTGGTAATAAATCGTGAAACATTTGCCTCGTCTGTTTTGATGCCGGCATTAAAACATTGTACCCTTGGTTTTGCATATACTCCAAAACATCTCGAAAGCCATGGTCGACAATGTAGAAATCACCTGGTCGTAAAAGTGTACTTATTCCAATAGGATCTTGTAACACAATTTTCATTATTATCGCGTCGTTCGTAGTTCCGTTAAATGGACCTGCTGTGTCAACAATATAGCCATTTGTTGTACAGATAGTAAATGTTTTCCATAGTGATGTTTTCTTCTGTCCTGCGTACGATTTTCTTTGATATCCATTGTTTTTGCTTTTTTCATGTTTAACATACGTTCCATCAAATATCAAAGCCAATGTGGATTGCTCCATATCAAAAAGCTTTTTTTTTTACGTAAACAGTTTCATTTGAAATAAGATGATCCCTGGGTCTTGCATTTATTCTAAAATTGATGGGTAAAATGTCCTTTTCGAATGCATCAATTATTTGATGAAAATATTCTGAAACCTGCTGTTCACGTTCCAAACCGAATATTCTTTGGATTATTGCGTTAGAACTACCGCTTCTAATCTTAAATAAAAATATAACTAAAGCTTGTATCACAGTTCGCGATTCGCTATTTCTCATACTGATCAGCATGTTCTCAAGTTTCTTAATGTTCTCCCAGTTAAGACCAATAAATGTATTAAACTGTTCTTCGCTTAAGGAAAAGTCACCGATTTTATCAAATAATGATGAATCCACATTACTTGCCAATTGGTTTAAAAACAAAGAAACATCTGATATTTCTACTGAGCTGCAGATAGAATGGACACGTAGCATCTGAAGTTCGTCGGTGACGAATCGTTTCTTAATTATATGCAGTGTTCGGAGCGATGAAGCTGATGAAGGGAGAAACACCTACAGGAGCAGTGGTTATGTGTGCATGAACTGCACCTACGTCGGTCACGCATACATAACCATCGCTCCTGTAGGTGTTTAACCCCCTCCATCACTGCAGCTACATCGCTCCGAACACTGATTATATGTGTAGTGCAACAACGACTGCCATTTGGTATGTAAATTCTTTTTTGTGTGAATGCTTGGAGGCGTGCTTCGAGTGGTATCACGATGAGTTGACTGGTTGACTGACACAGTATACAATATTTATGAGTAGATACAACTCTTTTGAACGGTAATTCTACAAAGGTTTCCGATGTTCTGCTACTGTCTCTTGCGTAGAAGCCTGGATTAACTGCAATGTCATTGGCATTCATTTTTACACAATTGCTGTTTCCTATAAACAATTAATCTACATTTACTGCAAAATATACAGCCAATTGTCACAGTTTTGGTACAGTGTGCCTGGTATTTGATTGCTTCATCTTCAGAAACAATCCATTTCACTGACCCAGTGAATTTTTGGCAGATAGATTACAATTGATGCATTTATCACTACCGCTTTCAGACATTTTTCAGAATAATATGGGTGCTAAATAAACTCGGGGGGGGGGGGGGGGTTAGTACAGGCAGGTAAGAAAGGAATGCAACTTATTGTTAGCTTAATTATTCGAGAGTTTCGAAATACTTCGAAACAGTATTTATCAGTTTGCGGTCCGTTGACGGCATGATACCGCCGCTGCATTATCGACGCTGCGGTCCGCCGACAGCACGGAACCGTCGCTGTTTTATCGACATTTATTTGCTTGCGAGTTTACTAATAGAGAAAATCATGAATATTACGATAAAAATTGTTTAAGTGCTTTAACTTTAATAGATTATAAGTTATCAGCGTTTATATAATCAGAAAGACAGCAAAATACGCCTGGCTAAGTATGGATTATACCTTCGATAGGTTCAAACAAATAAGCGATTATCACGACAAAGGGTTGTCACTCATAGGGTTGTTTGCAAAAACCACCCGCAATAAATAAATTATTTTTTTCTACCCTTAATAATTGATTTACAATTTTGAGAAAAATATATGAAGTACAGTTAGTATGTAGCTATTTTTCGATTTTTCTTTCATTCAAATATCTTAAGTAGTAACCGAGATATAAAATAATAACGTTAAGGGCGTTTATTCCCGTATTACCCTTAAACGGGGTGAGGGTAGCGATCTAAAACTTTACATAATGGTGTTTCAAGCAAGGAGCATTGTTTAAAACTCCAGGAATCGGCGTGGGGACCGTTTGCTCATGCTTACCCTGCTATACCCTTTAGTTTAGAATGGTTAAACTTGCAAGAAAATTAATATTTCTTTAAACAAGTCTAAGTTTATTTACTGGTACAAGAATTTCGTGAATGTACCATTAGGTGATCATACGTTGCACCTTGCACCAGCAGAGGTGGGCATTATTTAAATAACGTATCAAATAAAAGAGACTTTACCTTTATTTGTCATCAAATAAAAATAACCCAGAGTTATTTTTATTTCAAATAAAAATAAGTCAGAGTTACTTTTATTTGAAACGTCACAAATGTTTTTTTTTATTCGACGTGAATTTATCTGACGACCACAAATAAGTTTTTGTTTGACGGGAATTTATTCGATAGCCACAAATAATTTTTTTGTTCAACGGGAATTTATCCGACGGCAACAAATAATTTTTTTATTTGACGGGAATTCATTTTCATCTTCAAATAATTTTGTCGCCTTTTCATTCATTTATATTTGAAAATTATTTGAAGCTCAAATACAATATTTCCTCGCTGAGGGCTCGCTGGTCGGGACCGGCGTTGAGCCGTCAGCGTGAACGGAGCCCTAATTCCGAGCGATCGTTTCTCGCTTCTTTCTGTCTGAAGGGGGGAGCGAAATGGAACGCTTTGCGTGCGTGGCGGGTGTGCGCGACGGGCACGAGCGTTCAGATGAAATCGCGACTGCTCGACGCATACGCGCCACGGTCAGATAGTCAGGCACGTCACTAGCCTTTTTTGCGCCTTAAACGAGCTTGCCAAATTCTGTCATTTATTATAATACATTTAACTGAGCTTCTTCATGACCTTACTCTTAATTTTTACTCATAGTTTAAAACCGTTGTAGTACAATTTGTATTATTTCATTTAAAAATTTATTTTCAACAATCCCAACAATGAAAAGACCATTTTGCGCCTCTTGTCAACCTTACACCCTAGCAGTTGCCTAATTTTGCAGAGTAAAGTTATAAATAATCTCAAATAAATGTATTATAATAAAGGGCTCAATATGACAAGTTCGCCTAGGGCGCAAAAACGACATGAGCTGGGCCTGCATCAAGCTTTCGCGGAAGCCGTTTTCGTGTTTACGATGAGTGCTCACGACCATCGCGTACGCCCCTCGCGCACGCGAAGGACGGAGTGTCAGGCGTCAGAAAGACGGAGCGAGACAAAATATTAATGCGTTGTCTATCTTGTACCGTCCTCGCTCGCTTTCAGTGTCTCTCACTCGCTCTCGTTCCATCTCGCTCTCGCCTTTGCCGGACAAGAGTGAGACAGAAGTGGTGGGAATAGCGAAAAGTCCTAATCATGTACGCCAAACCGAACCCTCAGCGAGGAAATAATGTAACTCTGGAAGTAGAGAGCGAGAGAGAGGGGGAGCGTGTGCTAGAAGGATACAAATAGATGATACTTTTTCGCTCTTTGTAGCGGTAAGCAGGAGAGCATGATGCGAGGAGGTAGTGGTTAGAGCGAGAGGGAACGGGGATTAGAAAGAGAGGGGGATATTAGGAATGGGCGGGTTTTTTAAATAGTTTATTAGATGTTGCGGCTTGAACACGATTTTTTTGATTGACAATTATTTTGTGTTAAGTAAGTTATTCGTGAAACTTACTGCGGAATGTAACAAAGGGCTTGTGTTTTTAGCAAATACTGTGTAAATGCGTAAATTAGTTACAGGTAATGTGTAATTGGTTGTTACCTGGTGGTGTTTAGAAAAGTGAGTTTGGGAATGACAAGCGGCCCGTCGCCGTATTGCTAAAGAATACGGACTTTGTTCCTAAAAGATCTAGCTACGGAGTGGAAAAGGCGTGGGTGCCTTCTGATAAGAGGAATGGTAGGAGAAACCCACGGCACTTACTCCAGAACCGTTGATCTGGGATGTTCTTTTTACTAAATTTCTAACAAGCGAATTAGCGACGCAGTATTATTTGTGCTACGGGGAGGCCATAACAAACGTAGAAAAACGTTAAAATCCCGTGTGCAATGTATGAAACCTGTTTGCGATGAGCATGACATTACTATTACAAAATGTAGAAAAGGCACATAAATAAATCATTTTTATAAATTTTTAAATATGTAAACAATCGGTTTTATGTATTAAATCATCCCTGTAGGCATACTAACAATTTATCGATTATAATTTATTCAATAACTGCAGGTACAACAATTTTTATAGATGGGCACCCGAGTATCCACGGTATTGAAATCAAGTAAAAAAACTTAATGTTGATGACAACATTAAAAAATTTCCCAATACATGCTCAGGTGTGCACCCGGGAAATAATTTTCAAATACAAATGACTGAAAAGACGACAAAATTATTTGAAGATTAAAATGAATTCCCGTCAAATAAATAAATTATTTATTTGTGGTCGTCGGATAAATTCCCGTCGAACAAAAAATTATTTATTTGTGGTCGTCGGATAAATTCACGTCGAACAAAAAATTATTTGTGGCCGTCGGATAAATTCCCGTCAAACAAAACAATTATTTGTGGCCGTCAGATAAATTCACGTCGAACAAAAAATTATTTGTGACGTTTCAAATAAAAGTAACTCTAGCTTATTCTTATATGATGAGTCTCGAATAAAATTTTTGTCTTTTATTCGAAATCAATTTTTTATTTGAAATAATTTTTTGCCCATCTCTGTGCACCGGCAATCACGATCCCCACAAAATTACCTTTTTTAAAAAAAGGTACAAAAAAGAGCGCCAAGTATATAATCTCATCAAAAAGAATCCCATTTTAAAAAATTGTCGTAAATTAATATAAATTTATTAATGTGCTATATTTAACTTTACAAAAATAATGATATACAAAAATTGCACCAATTTTAACAATGGCTATTTATACAAAGAAAAAATGTATTAAATAATATTAAGCAGTTATATTTTTATACAAATAAATATTTTAATACGAATAAATATTTTATTCAAAATACTTGGCGCTGCTCTCCGAATTGGTGTTGCTAAACTGAATAAATATGTATAAATTGCAATAATCTTTTTCTCTCTATCTCTCTATAAAGCTGACTGCGTTTCTAATACTCGTATGTATATGTATATATTTATGTATTTTCGATTGTAAGGGAGTTATTGTAAATTATTAATAATACTAAGACAATTAACATTTTTTCGGTTTCGCAGCGCCAAGTATTTTGAATAAAATATTTATTCGTATTAAAATATTTATTTGTATAAAAATATAACTGCTTAATATTATTTAATACATTTTTTCTTTGTATAAATAGCCATTGTTAAAATTGGCGCAATTTTTGTATATCATTAATTTTGTAAAGCTATTAGTTAATTTACGACAATGTTTTTAAATGGGATTCTTTTTGATGGGTTAATTAAAATGTCTGTGATATGAGTAATGGAATTTATGAACTCAACATTTTAGCTATGTATATGTAGTTGTGTCATCTTAAGCGCAGTTGGAAAGCACCTTTATGTACTGGCAGTTCATTCTGATTTCACATTTTTTTTTTAATTTGTAATTATTATTCTTATCTTCTATTTTTGTGATTTATTTGATTTCATGTACTTGGCGTAATTTTTTACTTTTTTGAAGTTTTTGGGGGGATCTCACTTCTTTTTACAAAGATAATTTGCATACTATGGAATGACTTCAGATCATTTTTAATATTATTATAACTTACAAATTATCACGGGACAGAATTAAGGATACATTCTACATAAATTTAACAACTACGAAAAGAAACCATGTGCACCACATTGCCAATCTATATGTATTATACGTATAGTACTTTGTGTATAATACATGGTGCGCGAAGCAGCTTATGGCACTGAACGTATTTAACATCGAAGTGTAATAACAACCACAATTAACACCTTTCGAAGAAAAATATGTATGCATTTTTAGCATTTCGTGGCCAAGCTTGTTTGTCTACTTGTAAATCATCAACGGATACCCACGTTGTGCCCTTACTCCTTACCATACTCGTGTAATGGCCATCGGCAATACTTTTACCGTGGTGGAAAATCGCTGCCTTAAGTTTATAACAGTGATTCCCCATTTGTATTTTAGTAGTAG
Source organism: Andrena camellia (assembly GCA_029448645.1). Classification (NCBI taxonomy): domain Eukaryota; kingdom Metazoa; phylum Arthropoda; class Insecta; order Hymenoptera; family Andrenidae; genus Andrena; species Andrena camellia. The sequence goes on from CM055680.1 coordinate 17,307,445, forward strand.
GCATTGCTTTGATGTAGAAATTTTCCACTTTCGTTGTTGTTTCACTACTATCGTGATGGAACAAATGTAATTTTGCAATAAGAATTTGTTTAGAAGCAGTTATATCGATTTTCTTCATTGTGTTTGATTATATATATACTCATAGCAGAGTTATTATTATCGTTTTTATTATCGTTTACTCTAGCCCGGTTATCTTTATCTTTATTCGTTAGTATAATTCATTCATGATTAAAATTCATGAACAAGTTATTAGAATATGCTTCAATGTGTCTAATATCTTCTTGTTGTATTACTTGCTATACAGTTACAGTCTACTTCTACTGATAGTTAACGTAGGCAAAGTGCCTATCAAAGACTTTCATAATGTTGTAGTTTACATGTTCGTTTACGTTCAACTCAGATATGTTTGATATTTCTAATTGTTGGCGTTATAAGTTATAGAATATGCTTCAACGTGTCTAATATCTTCTTGTTGGAACATCTAATGTTGTTGTTACAAGAAGATATTGGATACAAAGAAGTATATTTTAATAATTAACTCAAATGTGTTTCATATTTCTAATCATTATAAGTTAGAATATGCTTCAACGTGTCTAATATTTTCTTGTTGTTTTACTTGCTATACAATTACGGTCTACTTCCACTTATACTTAACCTAGGCAAAAACTTTCAAAATGTTGTAGCTTACATGCACATTCGTTAGTTTTATCTTGAGAATTTATTTTTAATCGTGATTTTTTTTCGTGATTATTTCATGATTTATGAGATAAAACTAACGAATATACATGTAAGCTACAACATTTTGAAAGTCTTTGGTATGCACTTTGCCTATGTTAAGTATAAGTGGAAGTAGACCGTAATTGTATAGCAAGTAAAACAACAAGAAAATATTAGACACGTTGAAGCATATTCTAACTTATAATGATTAGAAATATGAAACACATCTGAGTTAATTATTAATAAAATATACTTCTTTGTATCCAATATCTTCTTGTTACAACAACATTAGATGTTCCAACAAGAAGATATTAGACACGTTGAAGCATATTCTATAACTTATAACGCCAACAATTAGAAATATCAAACATATCTGAGTTGAACGTAAACGAACATGTAAACTACAACATTATGAAAGTCTTTGATAGGCACTTTGCTACGTTAACTATCAGTGGAAGTGGACTGTAACTGTATAGCAAGTAAAACAACAAGAACATATTGGATACATAGAAGCATATTTTAACCCAGATGTGTTTCATACTTCTAATCGCTGGCATTACAAGTTATTAGAATATATGCTAAAATGTGTCTAATATCAATTCGTCATATCAAAATCTATATTACAAATTAAAATAAGCATAGTAATTGTCAAAATCTATATCACAAATTAAAATAAGCATAGTAATTGTTAAGTTAAATCATTTTATAAAGGTAAAAGGAAATTCAAAATTATTTGTAACAAGGTTGAAAACAAAATATTACTAATGGGAAGCATAGTGATTAAAGTAACTAGATTAAGAATATTTAAAATATGTATTCGTAGGAAGTGTAAAATTCTTTAAAGTTCTGCAACGAAAGTGAAAAATACTCGCATTTATTTACATTTTTTTGTGAATGCCAATGAGACTGTGGAAATTAATGAATTGCGGATTTTAAAGTATTGCGTACGGATGAAACGAATGATACCGCATCACTTTTTAAGAATAATTTATACACTTCTAGAATTGCATTCGGAAGTATAGATCTTGAGCAAACATCGGCTTAACTTTTCACGTTTATTTTATGTAAAAGTTTATAAGTATTATCACGTATTATTAATTATTCTGGTCATACGTTGTTCTCCCAAATAGCAGCAAGTTAAAGGCGGCGGTAGGATGAGAAGAAATGGTTTCTAGAAAGAAAACGAAATGAAATAATCGTTTGATATTACTGTATTCTCGTTGGTAATCTTTTTATTTAAAAGTTTAAAAGCACGAGAGCATTCTCATCACACATATCTAAACGTTACACAAATTAATATTCCGTCACATTATTGTCTGCTTTTTAATGAAATTAGGAAAGAACGTATAAATCGGCTTCAAAAATACTATATTACACGTACTTTTTTGTAAAATACACGTATAGATCAAAACGTGACCTTTTCCTACGGATCGCTGTACCATCATCTTCGGAATTACCATTGGAAGATAAAAAATCTCGTTTCCTCTGGGCGTTCTGAAACAATATTATTAAACGATACATTTCGAAACGTGTAGCAACTCGTACAAGACATATTATGCAAATATACAATTTCTACCTTTTTATCCCATATCCCATAAGCTTTACATAACAACTCTAAATTGCTGGTATAAAAATAAATATCTGGCAATTTAAATACAATGCAATTTGTTACAATATATATTATTTTGTACATGCATGGTACAAATTTCCAGAAACTTATGAGAAAGATGCTTTTCTGTCGAATCTTCTCCGGACAACTTCCAAGTCTGCGACTCTACATAAGAAATCTATTTAAACAATTTTGGCGACTGACCTTGTTAATTGAGACAATAATTCAGTCTCCTATTTAGTGTAAAAACTCGTGACATTTGAAATTTGGACAACTTACCTTATTTCACACTTGGCAGGTTATGATGTATTGACACTTGGTAGGTTATAAAATTCAAAATAGTATACATGGATATATATATATATATATATATATATATATATATATATGTACAATGACGGACGATGATCCCTGCCGAATGATCCCGAGAGTCGACGAACGAAACATGTATTAGTTCCGTTTTGGCTGAAAATGTGCGTGTAACGCGTATACGTATTATGTTGACGATTGACGAAAATTTGTCTTGAAGAATCAGAATCAGAAGAAAATCTTAGTTTTCGACTGATTCATGAGACGATATTATATCTCTGTAATGCGTGGACAGATTTTATTGAATTTGGTCTTATTCGAAAGCTTATATGCGGTTTACATAATAAAAATGCCTGTAAATTTAGAAAATATTGCAGGCGTGATGAGATATTAATGAAATAAGTTTCAGGTTATGTTGGAATAGCCGGGGGACGAGTAAATGATAGGCGGTAGCGACAGTCGACATATACAGGGTGTCTTTCCTGTACTTGGCGTCGAGACGCTACCGCGTCTCTAGATTCCTGTGATAATGGAAGACGTGCAAGTAGTTTATTCTCAAGAAGATCGACAAAGTAGTGATATAAATAAAGTATTAGCAGATGTCACTAGTCAAGAAAAGGGCATTCCTGTGATAATGAAAGAGGTGCAAGTAGTTTATTCTAAAAGGTCTGAACCAAACAAAGAAAACATTGAGAAAGTTCCATGCGTTATCACATTCGATGAATGGTTAGCATATTTTGCTAAGAAAGAAGATATGAAAGCTAAAATGGAAGGAGAAACAAGAAAGAAAAGAGGCAAGAAAAATATTACAATTAAAGAAAGCGGAGGAGCGAGAGCAGAAGAAGCTCTTAGTTGAAGAAAAGAAAAGATTGTCTGCAGAGAAGAAAAAGTTCAAAAAATTAAAAGCAGCAGAAACAAAAAGAAAATCAAAACAGAAATAATTGTATTTTTTTTATTAATTTTTCTTTAACTTTCTTAAGTTGTTTCTAGATAATAAAAATGACACTAATTGCTCGGTACTTCATTGTTTTGATTGTTTTACTTGCCATTTCGATACAATATACATTTACATTTGTAAGTTTACTTACAAATATTTTATATCGGCCAAATAAATAAGGTCAAAAAAATATTACCATTATTTTAATTTTTATTTTACAAAAATTTGTTCCCAATAATACAAAATTAATAGGTTTTTATTCATATAAGAAAATAAAAATTGAATATTTTAATCAAAAGCGTTAATAAATTTCTTTGCGATAATTATAACAGCTACACATTACTTGTTTGCCTAAAGTGGTATGTATGTTCGGCTACTGGAACAATACAATTCAGATATCGGGACATGCATTTTTAGGTTGTCCGCTTACTGGGACGATATAATTCGGATATTGGGACATGCAGTTTTAGGTTGTCCGCTTACTGGGACATCTGCACGTTTTCGTATTTTCATTAATAAATACGTCTATTATAATACATAAACTTTTTTTTCAATTTCCGATAATATAATATTGTCCCAGATAACCATCTGTCTGCAGTCTGACATCAGATTGGTAGCCGGGTCTGGCATGAGAACGCAGAGTCTGACATCAGAACCGTAGTCGTCTGTGTCCGAATTTGGCTACGTTCTGAGGTGCAGAGCATGCTGCCAGGGCCTGATGTCAGATCGGCAGCAGATTCTGCTGTTCGTCTGACACGTGCAACGTGTTCTGAGGGCCAGAATTACCAAACAACTTACGCACCAACACAAATGTACCATTATTGCTGTAGGTGTATCCCTACACTTACATAACCAGCAAGCAGGTTCTATAGTTTATTAAATAATTAATTCTACTTATTTCAAAAAGTATTTATTCTTTCTTTAATAATATACAGCATTGGTGACTACAATTGATACAAAACAATATAAATAGCGCATATAAATCCGAAGAAGAACTTTCATTATTTACATTTACAAATCCATATACAATACATACCGTAACCACTGGTACCTAGTAGGGGCGATATCAGAAAATTTCATTCAATATTTTCGACTTCTTTTTTGTGTAGATTCATCATGTTCCCTGTTGTGTTAGTGCTGAAAACAAACACAATATTAGTATAAAATTAAACGTAACGCATGAATAAACAGGATACATGCTATACTTACTTCAGCTCCATCTCCATACAGTACACACTCTAGACGATCATGCATGCTCCTGCGAACATTAACATTTATAAGAAAACATGTGTTAAATTATTATCTACTAAACAAGACGCTAAACATTCGCGCATAACCCTACTTTTCTGTCTTGCAGATAATGTGAATCTCGATCCCCGCGACGTAGATAATTGGAAATTATTCAATTCCATAATTACGTTTGCCTTCTGGATACGCCGAGATGATTTGTCTGGGTATTGATGCTTAGAATCGCGTGGAATATTCTTCGAGCGTACGTCTTCAAGCACAACGGATACCACTTTGAACAAAGGGTATGTAGGTAGATGTATCACGTGTACCAATGTGACAGTATAATGGGCTACGCTCGGATTGGCTGCGCCATAGTGCCGAAACTCGTGACTGGTCAAGACTCTACATCCAGTTTGCGTTCGTTTTCGAGGTCTGAGGTGGCAGTCACTGGCAGTGGTAATCAGTGCCGGCAAAATCGAAGAATATTCCACGCGATTCCCTGGCCTTGAAAACTCGAAAGAGTGACCTTGAAAAAAATATTTTTTCCTACCATTATATTCGCCTCTTTATATATTACAACTTTTGTCTGAAGAGTTTTTTCATATGTCTATAAATGACGGAGATATTAAACATTTTCATAGGGGTTGAAACGGTTCCGAAAAGAACTGTTTCAAACTGTTATATATCGGTTCTGACTGAAACAGTTATGAAGAACCGATATTCTGTATAACTGTTATAAGGAACCGAAACTTCTGACTTACATCGATTTCGGTTACGGTTCTACAGAACCGATATTGTATCGGTTCCATAACAGTTATATATCGGTTTTATAACAGTAATGTATGTATCGGTACCCAGAGTTTACTGTATAACCGATATATAATCGTTATGAAACCGATGTAATATCGGTTCTGTAGAACCGGAACCGAAACCGGTATTGGCCAGAAGCTTTTTTACTCGTAACCGTTTCAAGATTATTTAGATTCTTATAACTGTTACGAGAACCAAAACCGATATCATAACCGTTTTCAGCCCCCGAATTTTCATTAAAACGCTTCGTTGCACAGAAGAAAAGCGTTTCGGTTCAGCGATTTGTATTTGTTATGTAAAAGTAGTCCGATTTACATGACATTTGGCATGATTTTCATCAGAAAAACATAAGGAATTCATTGGTGTCACTTCCATATCGATATGATAAAAAATAAAGAATTTCTTAATACACTGAAATATATATTTCACATTTTCACCCTCGACAGCGGGGCGCCGACCTGGAATCATTGCGATCGGTCGAGGATTCATACCTGTTTCAGAAATAAAATAATTCTTTATTTTTTATCGTATCGGTATGGAAGTGACACCGATGGATTTCTTATATTTTTTCGATGCAAATCATACCAAATTTCATGTAAATGGGGCTATTTTTAACGAAGTCAGCTTGAAATTATATAAATAAATTTTTCATCTAATTTTCTTCATTATGGTGCGAATTACGTCGTTCTTGGTGTTAGTTTCATCGGTGAAACATAAAGAATCGATTGGCGTCATTTTCGCAAAGATCTGATGAGAAATGCGAAAATCCTGGATATTTCTCACTTCTTAATGGTATTCCAACCCCATCGAGGGTCGAAAGCCATAAAATTTGATGATGCACCGCGGGTAGTTGACTTCGTCACGGAGTTGTACCAAGGTGCCTCGGGTCAAGATTGTGGTTGAAAATCTCGGAGTGCTCCGGATCGTCTTTCACGGTCGTCGTCCAACGGGCTCCGAAGGTTCGGGTGATAATGCCGGGACGGGAATGTTCGGTTGGAAACCAAAGGTAGGGGATCGTTGCGGGTTAAAGTGTTAGAACTCACCGTAGGGTTAAACAAGTTTATTCTATCCCGATCTGGGTGATAGGCGGAGCGCGTTCTGTTTCGTGCGTGTTGTGATAACAAGTCGTGCCGCTCGTAGCTTGTACAAGGTCTTATAGCTAATTCGGGGCGAAGCGGGTACCAGAGGGGTCGCCGCCTTCGACTCGCTCTTTGGCGTTTTCGTAGAAATGCTGACGGTGCTCGCGGGGTGCTGCCCGCGCTTTGGCGCTCGCGCGTAGCATCGGGATACGCAGTGGTTGTAACTTTCTGTCGTTTGCTGGGTTACAACAATGGGATACCAGGCGGCATCTCTTTGACAGGCGCTGCGAGAGAATCACCCTGTAATGATGGGATCCGAAGCACATCGGAGCGCTTCGAATCTGTCTTGTATATCAGGCGACTAATTCGAAGCATTTCGAACATGATTCGAAGCTTAAAACTCTTGAAAGTCTTGAAAGTCTTGAAAGTCTTGATCGTCTTGGAAGTCTTGAAACTCTTGCTTCAAAGTCTTGGTAGATTCCGGACCCGTATGTACGTCCACCGCCGACTCGCGGGACAATGCAGTCATAAACCGCGACCCTGGCGAGACCCTCTGGCCGATCAACCTGGGTAGTTTTTGGTAACCAGATGTAGATTTTCAAGACTTTCAAGACTTCCAAGACTTCCAAGACTTCCAAGATTCAAGACTTATCAAGAGTTTCAAGAGTTTTAAGCTTCGAATCATGTTCCAATTTTAGTTTTACCGTGCAGATATGTACACACAGTGTGTTGTATTTATTTCCTCACACATTATTTCCATTAATTTTCATCTTCATCCATCAATCAATTGTGTGTGTGTGTGTGTGTGTGTCACACACTACGTTCACTAAAAATGGACCGAATTTCTCCATGTTTGAAATCATTTTCATCAGGACATCCTAAAAAATCAGTTGGTAATACTTTCATGAACATGTATCAAAAACATGAACATTTTAGTTTTCTGTACTGGGTGTTTTACCTGGCCCAATAGTTTTATTGCTCTTGGCTGTCAACGGACGGCGTACTCGGGACCGCAGGTCCTCGCACGCAGCGAGGAAACGAAACTGTGGAATGGGTAGGTCTTTCCCGAAGATCCGAGCTCAGATCCTTTTCAATAATCCGAGGAACACTGTACAGAAGTCTCCGAGTTCGAAAATCCCCGGCCAGGTACTTATTTCTTTTACTATTGTTAATTTTTTAAATCTTCCGTCTTCATAAAAGCATAATATGCTTAAGTAGTTTGGAACAATCGACCAAAATCCGAGACTCCGTTCCGAAGATCAGTAACACATAATGATTTATGATGGTGCAATATGGTCCATATTTGGAAATTCCAGCAATAAAAACTTTCCGGAACGTCGTACAAACGCGTACTTAATACGGTATAGACACGACTCATTGGACTTTTTAATAATAAGCCTGTGAACCTAGCATATGCTAATCCAGATTGATGGAGGAAGATGAAAATTAATGGAAATAATGTGTGAGGAACTAAATACAATACATTTATTACAGGATAGAGATATACAACTGGAACGCCTTATCAATCCTTATCAAGCCTCGACAGCGATCCGCTCCGCTGCCTCGTATCCGCGTCGCACGTGCACTCGCTGTACCCCCTCTCAGTACTTACCTATGCTGCCAAATTCGATCACAAATGTATTTAACGTTTCAAAACCATTCTTCTCCTTCATCTTTTTCCTTCAGCATGTAGATCTGTATTCTTACTGTAAAGTTAAAATTCGTAGGCCACGATATTCTGGCCTTTTCACTGTGCACGCTCTCTTCAAATTGGTGAAATGAGACCTTTTTTTACGACTCTGATGGGTTCTTAGATCGAAGCTTTCGAACCACGCGTTTCGGGGATCCTAAACATTAGAGGTATAAAAATAAGGTCAACAATAGGCCAATCAGTAATGAATATGTAAATTTCTATATTAAATCATCATAGAAATATCACCAACGGATTGTTAGTACTTTTCTCATGAAAATGACATCAAACGTAATATAATTCAGATTATTTTTAATGATTGTAATGGAATGAATACTTGAATTCTGCATGGACTGACAAGGGAAGATCCCGAACCCGAAAATTCAAAAAATTCTGAAACTTTGTGGATATGTAGGGAATTTCCTTCTGATTACAACGCAATTTTTTTTTGCTGCCCAAAATCACTGTAAGGGGGTGAAATTAACCCCTGAAGATTCGGCTATTTTTCGATTTTATTTTGTAACACACAATCTGTAAGAGATAGAAATAAAGTTTCAAGACAAAAGTTACTTCTTTTAATTAGATCTATCAAATCGTAAAGGTTTTATCAATTGTTTAAACAATTAGAAAAAAGTTATAAACAAAAATATGAATAATGTTTTCTAAAATTCGGGTTTTCACGTGAAATCTGAACTGGATGTTTAAATAATTATAAATCAGCATAATCCATATTTTTTTTCCATACAATTTCAACTATTGTTGTATCGCGGAACTGTGCTCCGCGACAATCGAAAAACTTTTGGATCCCATTGTAACGTACCTTAAGCTGCACGACGAGCAATGTTTTTCTAACTTTTATTAGGAAATAATACGTGACGCGTAGTAAGAAAGTAACATAATTTATATACTTTTGTCTCCAATTACACATGGGGAAATTATATCAGGTGGAAATAGAGGAGAAGAAGGGAACTGTTAGATATAACTTATCCTTATTAGAACTTTTTATTTTTAACATAATTATCGAACTTTTCTCTTATTTGCTTACCAAACAAGCGAGACAATGCAGGCGTTTAATAAGCGAATTAAATATAGTTAGGTAACCTTGAAAACACTTGTGTGATTATGAATTATTCTTCAAGGTGATGAAACTCTTCAAAAAAATGTTGAAAACATAAATATTGCTTACACCACGCACATCGTATGATAACATAATTGCCGCATATGGATCAACGAGGTGGATGTATGAAATCTTGTAGTGAAAAAGCGAAATCTACTGGATTTTCAAACTGATTTGGTTTCTCAACAATATATCCACTTTTATAGCATGCGTAAGCAAACACATCGTGATACTTTGGTGATGAAAGTTGATTATGAATAAGAGACTGTAATTTAATGACATTATTCCTTGCATTTAGCTGCACATCGTAATTAAACAATAATACAATGTCGGAAAATTTTCGTACAAAGCTTTTCCATATCCAGAAACCATATACATCAAGTGGTTGTATCATTCCTGTAGTTTTTTTCAGTATTGTGAATATTTCCACATGTTGATTAGCTGGTATACCGTTTCGTAATGTAGATGGACAGTGACCAGTCCACTAATCCAATAACAAAACGCTTCGAGATCCCGCATGTGGTAGATATACGTTTGTTAACCATTCCATAACCAGTTCACCTGTTAACTTTCCAGATGTGGACGCCTGTATATAAACATTCCACGGTCAAAACAAAGATTGTTGTACACGTGGACCAAAATTACCATCCTTTTCCTGCAGAAAAATAAATAGCGGAGAGAGTAGTTTCCCAGAAGCTGATATTGTGGGGAATATAGTATAGCTATGTGTAGTAGCAGATATAGATTGTACGAGTGCTGAAACACTTTTGGTTCCTTGTTCAGCTAAAGTACGGCCCGAATGTAATTCTAGATTGAATCCGCTTTCATCAGCATTGAATGTATTGTTTGTTCCGATATCTCTAATACGAGGTTTTACATTATTCACAAAAGTCGAAGCAATTTCATTTAATTGCGTGGTATCTGTACCGTATGATCTGGTGATAAATTTGTTCACTTTTCTTGAAACTATTTTATACGTTCTCTTAAAATTCCAGATCCAATGTCGAGATGCTTTAAAATTTTCCAACCCTGTCTCTTCATTAGCTTGTAAGGCCCATCTTCGAAGGTCCAAATCATGAATAATAGCATGAGTTTCAATCCCGTCAACAAACTTATTATACAAATATTCAGAAATTTGTAACAATTTTTCCCGACGTGTCCCTCCTCTGTTCACCGTTTCTTCCCATCTAATGAAAACAAGGCAATTTTGCATAGATATGAAACAAATAGATACGAAGCACCTTAACATAACAGTACATCCTTTACCACTCACCTATACAATTGATATACGGATGAAACTTTTCGAAATTTATGTTGGACAGATTGTAAAGAAAGCCGTCTCTTCTTACCACTTTTCCAAAATGCAACAGCCTCTGTTTTATATTCTAAAGTCACAATACCTCCTTCTTCTGGTATACACTGCTCTTCTTCGAACTCTATCGGTTCTAAAAGTTCTTCGCGTGTAGGTACATATATATCATCCACAAATTCTACAGAATGTGGTCTAAACGGTTCCAAAAATTCTAATGTAACATCAGCTTCCATTGAAAATGATGTGTCTTCTTGCGATTTAATAAGCATGTCTTTTATTATGTCGTGTAACTCCATTTCTCTATTATTAATAGGCGTCTCATTATTATTCTAAATTAGGAATGTTGTCATAAGTAAACGAATTACATTTGCAGGATGTATGGGAACCATTTTCAACACTACACATTTGTTACACAGAATCAACGTACATTTACTGTTAACATCTATACTTAAACTACAATTAACTAGTATTTCTTATTGTTAATGAGTCTTTACTCTTCAAATGCCTTCGATCCTACTGACAATAATAACGAGTCGAAGCATTTATTACTTTTGTCGTCAGGACAAACCTATAGAACTGATAATACCTATCTTATACGTATACATATGGCATATGTGTATGTATCTTACTTTATCACGTTTGAAGAAAACATGTTTTGACAGTGATATGTCTTACTATAATTGATCATCTTTATTTTCCTTGCAAATAATGTATCATCCGATAAGAATACTAATATATGTATTCTCATTATTAATGCTCGAGAGAACAATAGACATGAGATAATACTTTGATGGGAGACAAAAGTAGGTATATATTCACATCACACAAGTGTTTTCAAGGTTACCTAACTATACTTAAATCGCTTATTAAACGCCAGCATTGTCTCGCTTGTTTGGTAAGCAAATAAGAGAAAAGTTCGATAATTATGTTAAAAATAAAAAGTTCTAATAAGGATAAGTTATATCTAACAGTTCCCGTCTTCTCCTCCATTTCCACCTGATATAATTTCCCCATGTGTAATTGGAGACAAAATTATATAAATTATATTACTTTCTTACTACGCGTCGCGTATAATTTCCTAATAAAAGTTAGAAAAACATTGCTCGTCGTGCAGCTTAAGGTACGTTACAGTGGGATCCGAAAGTTTTTCGATTGTCGCGGAGCACAGTTCCGCGATACAACAATAGTTGAAATTGTATGGAAAAAAAATATAGATTATGCTGTTTCAGAATCATTTAAACATCCAGTTCAGATTTCACGTGAAAACCCGAATTTTAGAAAATATTATTCATATTTTTGTTTATAACTTTTTTCTAATTGTTTAAACAATTGATAAAACCTTTACGATTTGATAGATCTAATTAAAAGAAGTAACTTTTGTCTTGAAACTTTATTTCTATCTCTTACAGATTGTGTGTTACAAAATAAAATCGAAAAATAGCCGAATCTTCAGGGGTTAATTTCACTCCCTTACAGTGATTTTGGGCAGCAAAAAAAATTGCGTTGTAATCAGAAGGAAATCTCCTACATATCCACAAAGTTTTAGATTTTTTTGAATTTTCGGGTTCGGGATCTTCCCTTGTTAGATGGTAGATGTTTTTTGCCATTTTTAAATCCATTCAATGGTCACTAAGGAAAGAGCCAATCAATTTGTAACGAAATGTAGAGTTTAAACTACTACTATACTGTTCCCAAGCAATAAACAAACTATTATATATACCGAAGCAAAATGGCTTCGAGTTCCGAAAAGCTACGAAAATAAATTTTGCAAAATTTTAATGATTATTGCGTTTCGTAGAATGGGCACCGCCTAGATATGCGTCAAGTGCAGAGATTTGCCCGAATGTCAGTACCAGCGTCAATTTTTAATATTTTTCGACGTACGATACGTGAAAATGTTAATTAAGGTCGGTATCAGATATGTTTGCCGGTAAATTCATTTTCGGGAACAGCGATTAAAGAGAAATCAGCCACCACCATCTGACGATCGTGGATTTGTCAGTTGGAGTTGCGTGGCCTTCTCAGGTTATGGTGGGGTAACGGGAACGCTGTTCGGCTCCGCCTAAATCTAACCGTTTGGCTGTTGTTTATTCTTAGCGTAATAGTTGTGTGCGTTACGAAGCTATGCGTAGAGCAATACGAGATGAAGCTATCGAGAAAGAATCAATGTTCGGACCAATAAAGCTCCTGAATTTTTTTGAAGCTAACGCACACCTATTCTGATGTGTGTATTTCTACGCTGACAGCTCAGTTTGTCCTACACGCAAGAAGCTTGGCACTATCCCCACCACTTCTGGCTTACTCTTATTCTGCGAAGGCGAGAGTGAGATGGAACGAGAACAAGTCAGAAAACGTTGAGGAAAGGAGCACCGAGGCAGGCAAACGGTGTGGTGAGAGAATACCCCTCACGAAACTCACCGGCCAATATATCCTTAAGTATTCTGCGGCACGTAAGAGTACTAATAAACAATGTTATCTTGCAATTTGTCGCTTGTATGAGCTGTTAAGAAATACCATGTTTCGGCGCCATATAGTGTCCTCATCCCCGAAATAGACTTTCGGAGAGAAATCCGCATGAATCGTTATCAAACGGAGCCAAAGCGTAGCGCAACGAAAACCCGCCATCTCAGGCCGGCCCTTTAAGGCAGCCACACACGGTCCAGTCGGCCTGTCAAGTCTGCCTGCGCAGGCAGGCCTGTTCAAGTCGACCTGACGCCCATACTGCCTCCACACGCTCCGTCCGGCCTGACAGGCGGGCCGGATGATACATCCACACGCTCCGGCCGGCCTGACGGTATTTTAAATTTTTAAAATTTTGTTTTCTGCGCTTCATCTTGATAAAACAGTATCATAATGGCTGGAAAAAATTTGTGTTCCTAAATCAAAAACTAGAAACTTGAAGCGTTAAAATGCTTTTTTAAAATATTTTTTGCGACTATTTTTTGCGGAGATACAGTCATTTCAAAATGACCAAATTTTTCGGCAAATTATAGTGTTCCTTTAATTTAGTCCACCAGTGTATTTCCATTTTCAGTTTACTTTATAATTATTCACATTATTAACAACCATTATTCACACTCCAGTAGATACGCGTTTCTTAAAATATTGGAAACATTTTCATTGCCCGAAACGTCCAAGCTTCAACCTACTCGACACATTCTGCCCGCTCGATTTTTTCGGACCGCTCGGAAAAATTAAATCCGCTTGGTTCTATCCAATCCACCCGTTTTTTTCGGGACTATCCGTCGGTGCTTTTTCGAAGCACCGTCGAAAAGGTGCGGAAATAGTAGGCGCGAAAAGAGAGCGTACCTATACATACTTAAAAATGGTAACTTCCGCGCGCAGAAAAACCAGACCTCAGCGAGTTTGACTGCCACATACATAGCTCGGCTATGTCCCAACTCACCCAGGACCTCGGGGAAAAGCCCGAAGGTATACTTATTTCCGAATCATTGTTCGGGAAACATTGGCCTACCTGATGTGGAAATAGGGGGCAATCGACAACGTGCCCTTTTTTGGGGGGGACTTCGACTTTCCTCGCTTCGGGTTAAGCCGTATATTGATCTGTTGACATTTAGTAACCATCCGTACCCGCATGTACCGTTGTCCACCACTGACTCACAGGACAATACCGTCATAAACCGCGACCCTGGCGTGACGCTCTGTCCTATCATCGCGGCTATTTTTTGGGACCAGCTGACTGTGCTTTTTCTCCACGTCGTCAGGACGGTGAGGGTACCTGTTCCATCGACGAATTCACAGACGGGAGACCCTCCTCTTCCTCAAAAGTGCAACCAATTAGAATTGTCAGCTCCCAAAATTATGGAGATCCCGCCTATTCCGAGTTTACCTCCTGGACTAGCTTGTGGCTAGCGATCATTCTCCTGCTTAATATTAATTATGGCGGGTGATAAAATATCGGGCAGCACGCGTACCATCATATTAATTGGGTTTTAAGGTGAAATCAGGCGGCACGTGGATCGGCGAACCGAGACGGCTCGCCCAGGATCGTCCAGGCTCGCGAAAAAACATAAGGAATCCATCGGCATCACTTCCATATCGATACGATAAAAAATAAATAATTATTTTTTCCTGAAACAGGTATGAATCCTCGGGTGAACGTAGCGAATGGAGGTCGACATATGAAATATTCATTTCAGCGTAGTAAGAAATTCTTCATTCTTTATCGTATCGATATGAAAGTGGCACTAATGGATTCCTGATGTTTTACTGATGAAAATCATACCAAATTTTATGTAAATCGGACTACTTTTACATAAGGAATACAAATTGCTAGTGTAAAAGTAGTTCGATTTGCATGAAATTTGTTATGATTTTAATCGGGAGAACGCCAGGAATCCATTGGTGCCACTTTCATATCGATACGATAAAGAATGATGAATTTCTTACTACGCTGAAATGGAGAATAGGGAGCCTCAAGTGGCGTTCGGTTCAGATCTGGCCGCGGTTTCATGCCGACCGAATCGTTTTTCGAATTTGCTCCGGCCGGCCTGCACAGTCCTTATTGCACAGGAAAAATAAACTTTCTCCTACCGAAATCTACTGAATGTATACTACAGGGTGATTCTCCAGCGACGCCTGTCAAAGAGATGCTGCCTAGTACCCCGCGGCGAGGACAGGATCCTCCATTGCTTCACCGAATTTGATGCCTCTCGATCTTCGAAAGTGTTGGAATACCATTAAAGAGTCAGAAATGTCCAGGATTTCCGCATTTCTCATCAGATCTTTGCGAAAACGACGCCTACCGATTCCTTGTGTTTCGCCGATGAAACTAACACCAATAACGACATAATTCGGACCATAATGAAGGAAATTCCATGAAAAATCGAATTATATAATTTCAAGCTAAATTTGTTAAAAATAGTCCGATAAACATGAAATGTTGCATGATTTTCATCGGAAAAACATAAGGAATCCATCAGTATCACTTCTATATCGATACAATAAAGAATAAAGAATATCTTAATACGCTGAAATGAATAAATCCGTTGAATAAATGAATAATAAATGAATACTAATGTTTAACTAAACTGTAGATTTCGTCACAATTTCTAATAGTACTATTTGGTTTTTCCTTATAATTGGAAACTAAAACTTTTCCCAACAAGCGATTTAAATCGCTTAAAGACCATTAAATAAACTTCTAAATATACAGTTTCCAAATTTTTTTATAACAATTAAGTTGAAAAAATTGAAAAAAAAAAACATTGACTGGACGTACAATATATTCAAATATAAATCATTAGAAAGGAATAATTTTTTCATTTTATGTTTTTTGGCGCTATTCCGATATCTTTTATAGTTTAAAAATTATACAACAAGGAATGTCACTAACTATCCCTATCCCGACCACTGTGCAGCGTCAGGCCGGCCGGGCGGCGCGTAGTGCATCCACACGGTCCAGCCGACTTGCACAGGCCTGCCTGCACAGGCAGACTTGACAGGCCGACTGGACCGTGTGTGGCTGCCTTTAGGGTGCAAATACCTTCTCAAGTTGTGGGGCCCGGGCAACGGCTGAGTGCGGAACTTTTCGTTGCTAACAAACCATGGGCTGCGGGTGAACTGCAAGATTGTGTGTGCGTCCATATTGACTTGTATCACGAGTCCATATAGCTGGGCCTCACGCGTATAGGCGCACACACACTGTTGCAGATGTCCCAAAACCCGCGCAACAGTTAGCAAAGTAGCAGTTCCGCGCTCGGCTGTTGCCCGGGTCCCAGAACTTGAGGAGGTATTTGCACCCTAAAGGGCAGGCCTGCTCTATGTCAAACTCTTACTTTAAACAAGTCACACGTATACAAGCACGTACACACCTTTCAGCATTTCAACACATTTCAGAGTAGTTCCTGAGTTGGACGCTGTTCATGAGTAGGGGCACCCTACATTCAGTTCTCAAATTATGGGTCGGTAACACAGTTTGGGTGGTGACACGAACATCCGTAAGGTGATAGGTCTATCCTATACCTCGTATGTGATTGTAGTAGAGGGCGGAGGGTGCTTTTGACTTCCGCCAGAGGATATTCAATTTGACGTAGTAGACGGCTAAGAAAACGGTAACCATTTTAAAAGTGCGATCGCGCCGATCCTGTTCAGCGTGGAAATATTTACTTATCCTACGGACCAGCCGTGGTAGATCGCGCCATCGACGAAATATAGGATAGACCTATCACCTTATGGGACTTCGTGTCACCATCGACGAAGTATAGGATAGACCTATCATCTTATGGGACTTCGTGTCACCACCCAAACTGTATTACCGACCCATAACTCGAGGACTGAATTTAGCGGCCTCTGTTCATGAACAGCGTCCAATTCCGGAACTACTGTGAAATGTGTTGAAATGCTGAAAGGTGTGTGCGTGCTTGTATACGTGTGACTTGTGTTTAGAGCGAGAGTTTGACATAGAGGGCAGGCTTTCGTTACGCTACGCTTTGGCTCGGTTTGTCAGCGACTCACGTGGATTCGCGTAGATTTTTCTCCGAAGATCTATTTCGGTGATCTGGAGACTATATAGCGCCGAAATATAGCTCTTCTTGAAAGCTTATACAAGCTATAAATTGCAAGATGACATTGATTTTTAGTGCTTTACGTGTAGTTGAACACTTAACTAGCATTTTCGCGTGTCGTACGTCAAAAAATATTAAAAATTGACGCTGTTACTGACATTTCCGCAAATCTCTGCACTCCGCGCATGTCTAAATAGACGGTGCCCATCCTCCGACATGTATAAATCATTGAGAACAAGGAATCCAAACGTTTTTGTAAAATCTATATTCGTAGTTTTCGGGACCCGAGGACATTTTGCAATAGTTTCTTTATTACTTGGGAACGGTAGATTAGTAGTTAAAACTCTACGTTTCGTTACAAATTGATTGGCCCTTTCCTTATTAACTATTGTATGGATTTAAAAATGGTAAAAAACATCTACGATGTAAGTACCCGAGTGTATCGCTTGCGTTAAGGTCTGTTTTCATTATTCCTAGAGTACATATGAGAAAACAGTTATGGTATTTTTTAAAGCACAAGTAAAAAAAAGGTTCTGTTTTACGGACATCGCGACTCGCGAGTGAGATAAAATGGGAGGGAAACGGCACGGAGGTCCTTTACGCGACAAACGATCATTCTGGCAGCGGCAACAAAGTATGATACCTACACTGTCTTCTTGCATTCTCCGTGCGCCTGATTTTCGCATGTCATGTCAGCCCACGGACGAGCTATGCTCAAATGCCCGTATTGAAGCAGATTTCACTTCTATAAATTCTGCAAAAGCCATAAGCAGTAGCTAAAAGCGAAAAACATGTATATACACATGCTAAGCTAATTGTAAGATGAAATTTTTACATTCTCTGTTTTGTCTTTATTCGAGCATTTATGGCAAATTAGTGAGATTTTTTTAATAAAAGGAAAATCAAACACGACGTCATTCGGGCAAGAAGATATGTATATATGAGATGGTGGTGAAAGAAACGAACTGTTTTATATATGAAATATGGCCTTTTTATTTATTTACTAAAAGCTGTCATACAAAAGACAAAAATAATATAACTGTATAATATTTGTGAACTCCTTTTCTTCTCACGGTCATAATTTCTTACTTATATAACATTCTAGACTGTAAAAAGAATAAAATGTATAAAGTATTAGGAAAGAGATCTTTTAAATAACAATATTAATAGCGTTAGTTAAAATTATCCATTTGGACTATTATACTTTTAGATATAATGTATTTTAATTAATATATAAAGCAGCAAGTTTATGTTTGTGTGTTTGTCTGTCGCCTAAAAACTTTCGAACGGTAAACTCTTGCAACACAAAATGTGACTCCGCTCATTGTACCTGGCTAATCCAAATGCATGTAACTATTTTCACAAAAAAATTTAAAAATTTTTTTTAGAAAATCAGAATTTAAATTCCAGGCGAGGAGCTCAATCTCCACAAAAGCTCTGCCTTTCTTTCATCTTAGTTCCTCTATTGCTTTATAGTCTGTCATGTTAATACAGATTTCAAAAAATAAAGCAATAGAGTTATCGGGGTGTGCCACGCGAAGGCGTGAAAGAAGGTCTTCGCCATCCCAGAGTATGTTCAATGTTAGTACAAATCCAAACCATTCATCGAAAAAAAGGAAAATACAAGAAAAAAATACCTTATTTTTTAGAAATAAAGCCTTCCACCGAATAATATAACACTGAAAATACTCGAAATCATGCACAAGCCAAAATATACAGCATAAGCCAAAACACACAGCAAAAGTATAAGGTGGAAAGATGAGCATGGATGAAGATAGAAGCGAAAAGGTAGGGCAGGGACTTGTTAAAAAAAGACAAAGTTTTCAAACATGCTTTAATGTCGATAATTTTGAATAGTTTTTACTTAACGATGCTCCCACACATCTTAATTGCTCGCCGAGCCATACTGTATCTTTATGTACTTTTACCGTTAAAGCTATATATACCATTTCTTTACGATGAGCAGCGCATTCATCTTGAGTAAACCAATTTGGATATTTTTCCTCCACTACACGGGAAATAATCGAAAATAGTTTGTCCAATATGAATGCTTCGCTGCGTAACGCGGGATAATGAACGTCAAAAACTTTAGATATTATACGAAAAATAAACGAAAAATGTTGCGTTGGAACGCAAAGGTGTCCAAAATCAACATTATCTGCAACAATATATGCACGAAAAGATATTAGTATTTGCTCGTTGCGACAAAAGCTACTATTATTATCAATGAATGTGGCATAACATATATCACACCGCGACTTTTCGACACTTTTTTTAGCAATGTACCCAGCAAAATATTCAAGCGCACATGATTCTAAGGAGCACACCGATGTTGATAGTTCATCAATATTAATATCAATGTCTACATCTGTACTAATACTATCATCATCGGTGTGCTCTTCAATATCATGTAATGCAGCATCAGGTGGCAATGTGGCTGGTTCACATTGTAATAGAGAATCTCCCGGTAATAACGATGCGTCGTAATCTCGCATGCAATTTCCAGTATCTAAAGTATGATCTAAACTTAATAAAATATTCTTTTTGATCGCAAGACGCACCGCTTTTACTGAGGGATTATGGTTGTGAGTGCCACCATGCATCCGCAGAACAGAGAAGAAGTTTTCTATTGGATCCGTATTAAGTCGCGACGTTAGTAACAATGTAATACCTTCTTCTCTTAAATCATTCCACAGTTGCAGAGTGGCATTTATAGATTGCCGTAACCCCAAGAAACATGGAGGTGCTTTCAAACCATTAGGAGTTATTGTATACCAATTGTTCATTTCATTTAATTGTGAAATTAAATTATTTTGAACATTGTCATAAAGTCGCGAAAGAGCACACTTGTTTGGGTTGGAATCACGGGCTGATCTACTATTTAAATTATCAAACAAATCATTTAAGGTTTCAAAGAAACTAGCCGTGTGTTGAACGGTTGTTGTTTTTATGCTACCTGTTAATGAAGCGGTGAACAGAGCAGACGATACCCTTTTGCTGAAAACTTGGAGAGCAAGCTTACATTTCATTTTATCGAAAGAATTTGGCCTTACATGCTTCTCGGACAATTTGTAAGCTGCTCGAGTATTTTTGTCCTTTTCTAAATTCCACAAAGATATTACATTGGACCACGAAACAATAGATCCATTAATTAAAAAATCATGCTTTAATAAATTGTTTCTAATACTTTTAAACAAATGTAAAAAATCAAAAAAAAAAAAATTTTTTGGCCATTTCATTCAAAATACGGATTTTGTATAGATGATCGGTCGTCTGCTATGCTCTGATTACTGCTTCCCTGATCGGAAACAACCGCCCTGACATTTAAACCGGTTGCATGCAAAGCATCTAAAATCTCATCTAAAATTGTAGACAAAGCGTCTTTTTTGACTTCTGATTTTGAAACAAAGAAAGCCAGTGGTTGTTTCCAATTAGTGAATAGCCCGCGCAGCATAAAAACAAGAACCTGTGTACCGACCGCTAAATTTCTACCCAAAGATCCCAAGTCTTCGAAACCTTCAATGATTTGTTTAGTTGGATGGAAGTCTAAACATTTTTTGATTGCCATTTCATCAAACAAGAGTACGCAATTACGATCTGCGGCTTCCATATATGCAGCTTTAATTTTGAGCGCGGTAAACAAAGGTTGGCATATGCCAGGCCAAATATCTATTTTCCCGAACCACCGAATAATTGTAACTGGGCTCGGAAGATGAAAACCGAAAACTTCGCGCATCTTATTATACAAAGCTGGAGAAGTGTAGTGCATTGTCATGCAAATCTGCTGTTCTCTACGGGTATAAATTTGTTTCTTGGACTTAAATAATAGTAAATATATAAAAGTTAAAATAAACCCAGAAGCTTTCTTCGCGATCGCTTTCTTCAAGCATGTATCATTTATACTACCTGAAGAAAGTTTATCTTTTAAACGATTGATTACTCTACACTTCGCCCGTACTTGCAAGCGAAGAATATCAGATTTATTCTTCTCTTGCTTTAACTGTTTTTCCATTTCCATCAACCGTTCCTCCAAATTATTGCGTTCTTCTGATGATGAACTGGTTTCAATTTCCATACTTAAGTCGCTATCGGTATCGTTAAAACACATTTTAGGCACGGCATCTTTCCGTAATTGCCCGGACACGTAAAAACTACTTTTCAAAAAATGCCGGCTACATATATACTTTTTTCTCAATTCCGCGTTAGTCATTTCCACCCAATCATCTAAGCCACAGTTAACCAGCCACGTTATGCATCTATCATTGTCATTTACCGGGAATGAGTGGAATCTAGTACCGTCCGTTACATTACGGTTTATTAAATCGCAATTGGGATATACACATTTTTTATAATGTGTTTTACGGGCCTGATTCTCCATTACTGATAAATATGCAAATTAATGAATGAAGAAAAGAAGCAAATGATAAAGCGTAGAGAAGTTTTACTTAATACTTACTTGGATATTATTTGCAAGACTGCTCCGAGCACCAATCTTCAAGATGGCTTGTTGGAAACTGACTTTGTTTCGACTGATGATCGTTGAACGGTATCGCCCATAGCCGCTCACCGAACAAAAGAAACGCGTTGCGAGGAAAGAAACAAACAAACGCTCTTTTCTGGAGATTCATTTTCGAGATATCGGCTGTCGAAATTCAGGGAGATCCGACTTCTGGGGCGCTCTATTTAAACTTTAAATCCCAGTCAACTGAGCGCGCGGCCGCACGTACGCGCACTCACACGCGAGAAGCACCACCGTCGAACTTAACATATTCTTACACTGCTTTAAATCATTCTTCACACAGTGAAACGCAATCATATCACAGTGGCCTAACATTTACTCATAGTAGAAAAAATATTTTGTCATGTTACTTCATACAGTCAAACCTCGATAACTCGAATCTCAAGGGAAGGGAAAAAATCTTCGAATTATAGAGGTTTCAGCTTATCGAGTTTTCGAGTAACGGAGATTCAACAAACGAAAATTCGACTTATACAGGCTTTGTACGATTGTTAATTTTTCGACTTGTGAAGCTATAAAGCAAGACAAATTCAAGTTTTAAAGGTCAATTGTTTATTGCATACCTATAATCAAATATACCTACAACTTATGTACTACATATATACCTACATATATAAAAATAATTATAAGACACATTTTATGCTCGAAATATTACTCTTTATTACATATTAAAAAAATTGTGATTTTGCTTTGTGCCAGTCTGTGTATTAGCTGTGTATTTGTTTTGTACAGTCAGTGTATTATAAATCAATAGCATTTTTAATCGTGAATAATTCAAAGAAAACATTGCCCTCAATAGTTTAAGATCTTTGTACGAAATTTCGTTATATATATATGTAGAAGTAAACTTCGACTTGTAGAGGTCGGAATTCTTCTAAATTCGAGTTGTAGAGGCGAAATACATAATTTAACAAGCAAAAGTTCGAGTTAAGGAAATTTTATTTCGAGTTGTAGAGGTGTTTACAGTGGACCGGAAGGGAATGAAGAAAATTTTCGTCTTATAGAGGTTTCCGAGTTGTCGAGGTTCGAGTTATCGAGGTTCGACTGTATTAGCAAATACCCTGTTACGGGCATGTCAGTGTATTGTAATATTTACAAGAAATATGTGAAGGTGCGTCTCCACCAGCGTTCGCGAACTGTTCACGAACAGTATGGGAATTGAATTTCCTAGGAATCGTCTGTTCGCGAACTGTTCGCTAGTGAGGACGCACCTTTACACGAGCAGTGGTTATAAAAAGTTTGCGAACAACTTAAGAGCATTGTTTGCGAACAGTGTTCGCGAACTGTTCGCTAGTGAGGACGCACCTTGAGATACGAATGTTTCTATTCGTTCATATTGTAGAATATCTAATAAACACTGCTTTCGGGAATAAATCTACACTTCTGGTGCTGTGGACATTTGTAAAAAAATTGCCGCAGAATTGGTTACGATATTGACAATTAATGTTGAATTCTTTTTACATCAACATGCTCCACTCAATAAGAGAAAAAAGTTTTAAAAAACCATGTGCCGATATCATCCGTTGCGACGGATGATATTGTTAAAGTTTACGCAAAAACTAAAGTGCGTGTATCGTTTTCTTCTCGCCTTTACAAAAACAAAGGCGAAATGGTAATCCATATAGTGATCCGCAGAAATATAGCTGGGCTTCGATATGAGTGTAAGTTCTAAAAAAATTCTAACTTCGTTTCCCTGGGGTGTGAGTTTCAAGTCCATGTTGCACGGTTTAATTTTTTCATTGGTTTTACTCTTTAAACTAATTTTTTACGGTTTAATTGTTTTTTTTTCAATATACCTATATCAACAAAAAACATGCAATCAAAGGAAAAATGTATTCTTGAGATACCGTTCTTACTAGTCTCCAAATATAGGGTAGACCGGGGGCGGTAGTAACACTTTGACTTTGGAATACGATTATGCAAAAACTATTAAAGTTACAACAAAAGTTTTTATACGAAAATGTTACTTACTTATCTGACACTTATTGAGCCACAACAGCTTTGCTATTTGTCAAGTAATATCCAGGTTATTAATAAAAAATGAGAAGCGGACAAAGTCTTACAACCGTCCCTGACCCTGGGTCGGTTGTAACACTGCATGAAGTCGATAGTAGCACAAATTTAACTTTACAAAATTAAAATATTTATTGATTTTAATTATAATAGTAAATGAAAAAAAGTAAAATTTATAACCAATTATGCGGTATCGCAATTGTGGCAGAAATAGAAAACATTTTGGCTGGTACATTCTTCATGTGATCAATCCTTACATTCAGTACATTGCACCCATTTTTCATATGTTTGCTTGTGCTGTACTATATTATTCCATGCAAACAAGGCAATATTATTCATTTTCTTTGTCACTATTCGGTTCTGTCCCGGTACAACCGACCCCGACTGCCGATGTTACAATCGACCCCAGCTAGGCTTTTGAACTTAAATTATAAATTTTGATTAACGAGACACTTAAAAGTGATAACTAACGATCACTATTACTTTAAAAATGGCTACATTAAATATTAAAAAAAAGAGAATAAACACGTACTTGCAAAGGGAGTATTTATATTAAAATTTTAAATCGGTAAGAAAAAGTTACTTTAGGGTATCAAAAAGTTATTTTCTTCACTATACATGTCTATTATGTATCTATACTGCTAGGACATGGATGTGTGTATTCCAAATGTCATTCTTCATCATATATACAAAATTTGTGTTAATATCTACCATATTTTCTAAGATATTTAACGTGCTACAATCGTCCTCCTGTTACTATCGCCCCCGGTCAACCCTACTTTAAATTCCAAATTGTAAGTTATTTAAATAAATTTTTACATTATCACTTTATAGGACAAAGAGGAGGAGGAAGTATAAGATACGGATTCATGCGCAATTGGAGTAATTGTAGGAAGGGCGTCGTGTTTGGCTTTTCTTTCATCCGGAAAATTTCATATAATATGTTACAAATATCGTGATGAAAATAAAACAAAAAATATAACAATTTCATTTTTCAATAGTATAGATGATTTCGTCTAACACGCGTTCCCGCCTTTGGTTACTGATCGCTACCTGGCCGCACGAGCGAGCTGTGGCACGAATAATTTTTTTCGACTAAATAAGCGATCAGGCCCGCCGCCGCGCACGTGAAGGATGCAATATCAGATGTCTGAAAGACGGAGCGAGACAAAGTATCAACGCATCGTCTGTTTCACGTCTGTCAGTACTCAACCGATGCACCAAACTCAGCATTACAGTATTGTCTCCCTGAAGGCTCGGTTTGGTGTACACGATACGGAGTTTTCGCTATCCCCACCACTTCTGTCTCACTCTTGTCCGGCGAAGGCGAGAGCGAAATGGAACGAAAGCGAGCGAGAGGCACTGAAAGCGAGCGAGGGAGTTACGAGACAGACGACGCGTTGATGTTTTGTCTCGCTTCGTTTTTCGGACACCGTGACACTCCGTCCTTTGCGTGCGCAACGGGCGTGCGCGATGGTCGCAAGCGCTTACGGCGAGCAGGGGAACCGCTTCGCAAAATTTTGACACAGGCCCAGCTCAAATCTTTTTTGCGCCCTAGGCGAACTTGTCAAATTGCGCCCTTTATTATATTACATTTATTTGAGATTATTTATGACTTTACTCTACAAAATTAGGCAACTGCTAGGGCGTAAGGTTGACAAGAGACACAAAATGGCTTTTTCATTGTGGCATTGTTGAAAATAAATTTTTAAATGAAATACTACAAATTGTACTGCAACTGTTTGAAACTACGAATAAAAATTCAGAGTAAGGTCATCAATAATCTCAAATAAATGTATTATAATATAGGGCTCAATTGGACAAGTTCGCCTAGGGCGCAAAAAAGACTCATGCCGTGCCTGGCTATCTGACCGTCGCGCGCATGCGTCGAGGAGTCACGATACCATCTGAGCGCTCGCGCCCGTCGCGCACGCAAAGCGTCCCATCTCGCTCCCCCCTTCGGCCAGAAAGAAGCGAGAAACAAACACTCGGAATTAGGGCTCTGTCTACGATACGGTCTCAACGCCGGTCCCGACCAGCGACCCCTCAAGGAGACAATACTGTATTTGGCTTGACAAGTGCTACGAACTGGTAAAGATTCATTAAGAGCAAACGCCTGATTTAGCGAGCTCTGCTTGCAAGACATTTCAAGTCGCATCGATTTTTGCCTTCAGGTGCATCGCGTTTCTGGAAACGGTATCTGTTTTAAAAAAAGACGAATTTTCGGGGGCCTTGACCTCAACAATCGATGAGAAAAAGGCCGCATATCTACTAAACGTTCGCTATCGTATTATTTGTTGGGCTTTAAAAAAAATATTCTGTACCAATCTTTTGCCGTACCTTCCTCATACCAAACTGCGTCGTAATTGGTTTCATTTTAGTAGAAAAATTTGACATACAATACAGATGTTTGCATAATGATAAAAATATTAAAAAATTATTTTTCCATTAGAGGATACTACATATTAATGCCCCTATATTCCTTCCAGGAACCGACCAACATGTTGTTATAAAGAGGCGACAGCTTTTGAACAATTTTAGAAACCTATGTAAACCTGATACCTATGTTTCCATATTTAGAAGAGTGATAGGAACTAGAGAAAATATTGTATTGCGTTGTCTCAAGCGTAAATATGTAAAACCTTTATAAGACCAACTCAAAGTTCTTCGAAATATAAAAGAATTAATTATGGCTACAGTCCCTAGTAATAATCCCACTAAATATAACGAATTTAATGAAATAACTTTTCTCCCGCTTGGGACCACAAGTCAATTTTCCGCTTACCCAGGCTCAAAAATATCGTTCCAACTACAACTAATGTGGGGCGGGGAAAGTAATCCTTTCATGCGGTCGCCCAGGCTAGGGAAAATGCGCAGGCTGGATGCGCGTGATTATTATGTGGCCCCCTCCTCGAAGTGGCAGAAAATATAACCTATATGCTACATGACAATAAATGTTTATTGACTGTTTCGTTCTTTTACGCTACATTTGTGAACTTTTCATAACGTAACATCCTTCCAAAATATTATTGTTACGCCGCAACGGTATATTTATGAAATTGGGTATAGCATATAGGTTATATTTTCTGTCACTTCGAGGAGCTGATTTTCTGTCCTCGAAGTGACAGAAAATTAGGGAAGGGCGATTCCGTTCAAAAGAATCGATACTTAAGAATTCATTGTAATGAAACATCGATGCTTAAGAATCGATTATTTCCAAAAAGAATCGAAGAATCGATGAAAGGACCCAGATAGCACACAACGTCTATAAACCGTCTTTAAGACGTCTTTTAGACTTTCAATACGTCTTAAAAACGGCTTATAGACGTCGTGTGCTATCTGGGAATAGAATCAATTAACTGTAAGATAAAAAGAATTTTTATTGAATCATTATATTGGAAAATACAGTATGTAATATACATATAGGCCGCTATACATAGTCGCATACTTATTAAGATCGTCTTAAGCGAAAAAGGTCAGCACCGTAACGAACGATGAACAGCCAGCACCGTAACGAACGATGAACAGCCAGCACCATTCCCAACGATGCTGAGCACCGTAAAAACCGGTGCTGGGCCCCATTCACAGCGCTGTTCAACACCGAAAAACACCGTTGTGAATGGGCGAAAATATCGGTGGTGGGTCCATTCACAAAGGTGTTTTTCGATGCTGAACAGTGCCCAGCACCGGTTTTTACGGTGCTGGCCTTTCATCGGTCCTAACGGTGCTGACCTTTTTCCGTGTAGACTAGTAAAGGATGCCGAATGCTTAAGACGATCTTAGTCTTAAGCAACGACTATGAATACCACCCATATTCTGTATTTTAAGCATATATTACAAAATCTTTTTAAAAGGTATAGTGTATACATCCACGAAACTCTCACACACGCGCGCTCGTGCAACACATAAAATTTTAGTTTTTATATACAGCTGTAGTTTATTTAATTTAAGACATCTGAATTTCATTTTCATTTGTAGAGATTAGAAAGTAAAAGATTATAATTAGAAAATTCTTAAAAATACAAAGTGTGCATTTGAAATCTGAATTATATAAATCAAAACTTGTATTAAGAATAAAGTTGAAAGTTATTTAATAAACAAAATTACTTATACATATTCATAGCGATTAATAATTAGCAACTTGCCTGGCAGATTCAGAAGATGAATGAGATATAAATGAAAATGTTAATTTTTCTTGATTCTTGGTTAGAAAATAATCGAGTTATCGGGAATCGATTTCGAGAATAATCGGTTAAATAATCGATTCTTCAGAAAGAAAATCGATCGATTCTAGAAGAATCGAGGAGAATCTCCCTTCCCTACTGTACAGAGCCGTGAATGGGCCCATCACTGGTTTTTACGGTGTTGGCACCGTCGCCGACGGTGCTCACTTTTCGAGCACCGCTCCTAACGGTGCTAACCTTTTTCCATGCACAGAGATGTGAATTTAAGAATAGAAGCTAAAATTCCATGACATTGCAAATGTGAAAATTGATGCCAAAACTTCATTAAGCATCGACATCTGTAAACATGAAAATTGATGCTAAAATCAATTAGAGTCTAATAAAACGCATGAACTTAGCAAACATAAACAAATTAAGCTAAAATTTACTATTTCGATGAAATGTACTCAGAAAATGATGTTATGAATGGAAATTTTGATTTCTTAACCACGAATAATTACGCTCATCGACTCCATAAATATATAGTTGCGGCGTAATAATAATATTTGGGAAGGATGTTAAGTAATAAAAAGTTCACAAATGTAGCGTAAAAGAACGAAATATCCAATAAACATTTATTATCATGTAGCATATAGGTTAAGTATATTTTCTGTCACTTCGAGGCCACAGAAAATCCGCTCCTCGAAGTGACAGAAAATATAACCTAAGAAACTGTACAAATATTTATTACGCGGTTGTATTTATATATAATATATGATCGAAATTTGTGGAAATAAGTGCAAATTATGCTTCTATCAAAATGTATTAGTAAACGGAATTATTCAACATGTTTCTTGAAATTAGTCATAACGCTCAGGCCCTCTTAGATTTTAAATGTTTCCGATAAGATTTAATTTTAATTCCTACCACTCGTAGCATTGTAATCTTATTTTAGACTGAATCGATAACGTTGGGTGTGACACGAAAATGGTAAGGGGGCTCGCGAGCCCTCCGAGCATGTGACACAAAATTACATTGCGTGATAGGTCTATCCTATACCTGGTCTGTGATCGCGCTGACGCGTTATTGGCCCGGATTGAAGAATTTGGTGCCTCTTTCGTATAACTTTTGAACTATAAAATATATCGGAATGCAATTTGCGCTGAAAAATGGGGAAAAATTATCCCCTTCTAATGGTAAATAATTTAAAATATTTTACGCTTACTTAATTTTTCGTTTTCCATTTTTAATCATAATTGTTGTGAAAAGCTTTTGCAAAGCTTTTGTTTATTTAAATACTTTATTCAATGCTCTTTTTAAAATTCATAGTGCTGATAAACAATAGGCAAGTTGTCTCTGTATCATTATTTTCATAAATTAAGAAATTAAATTTTTATTCAATTATATATTAGTTCTGCAGATTTTATTTTTAATTTAATACATGTATAGATCGGAGGTAAGGGGTAACTAATGGAATGTATCTTTGTTTGTAGTGGTCTTTGAATTTGCATTTTTTTTTTCAAAATCGAATTTCTCCAAAATTGAGGGTGTTGGCGACAAACGGTTTGCGGATTCGTATTCAGCGCACAAAGATCTATAAGTACCGGCTATTCAATGGTACAGAATAGAAAAAAAGCTAAATTTTGTTGGACAGTGTAGTCAGCCCATTTGAGTGTCCATATCCTAGTCTATGTACTCTATGAAGCGATGCTTCGTGGACGGACGGCCTTAGTTAACATGTTCGCGTTAAAGTGTTCGCTAACACTGTTCACCCAGTGATGCCAGAATGAGGACGGGTTCCCTCGAGAATTTCCCCCACCACGCGCGCACACTACGCTGGAGCTGCGTGTCCGTGAGCTCGGCGCTTCGGACAATGTCGGGAAGACGAGAGAGAAAACGAATGTGTGTCTTTCTCTCTCGCTCTTGAAACGCTGTGATCCACGGTGAGGTGCAAGCGACACGCGCCACGCGCGATCTTCTTGAGTGCCTTGAGATACACTTTTCACTTTCCGACATATGTATAATACTCTTGTAATGAAAAAAAATCTGCAAAAAGTTTTGTTACGGAAATCACGTTTTAAGACCTCCTGATCACGTTTTGACTATTTAGAAAAGAGCTTTTTTTAAATATCTCATATATTTGTTAACACGATTACGTTTAAACGGCAAAATGGATTTCAATGAAACTTTATATTTAAATTTTATATTCTTGTCTTAATATTCTTGATCCGATTATATCGCGAAAAATGATAATTACCCGTTATGGTTCTTCGATTTTTCAGATATACGATCTAAATTCTACATAAAAAAGTTAATAAAAATTCTTCTGTTACTTCTTTAACAAAGAAAAATGTACATTCATAATTTCTTGTTTTCATTTTACATTTTCGTACATTTTATTTGAACTATTCCTATTTTTCAAACCTAAAAATGAATTTTTTTAATAAAAGATGAATATTTTGATACTGTACATTGGTGAACTTTCTTAAAATTAGAATCCACTCTTGGCCAGTACCGTGGACGCTGTAGCAACCTTCGATAAAATATATTTTTTCAGAGTATGATCTAAAAATCTAAAATCTAAACGTAATCACATTTCTCGCTAGATTTTTCGATAATTATATCAAATTGCGATAAAGAATCACGCACTATTTACACATTAATTACGCGCAGCGTGCACGCTACCGCTCGATGGAAACTACGGGAAAGTGGTGGTCTCTTCCATCGGGAGGGAAATGTAAACAATTGGTTATGCAAAGCTAACATCGCGATACATGTTGTACACTAAAATGTACAATAACATTACAAAAATAGAACAGAAAGGCAGCACGTAAATATATCAATTGGGTTGAATATATTGACGAGATGTAAGACTGAAATAAGTAATGCTACAATTGTTTACATTTCCAAAGGATAGAAAGCACGCAGAGGAATTTACTATAATACATGCGACAGAATTTCGAGATAATTGTTACATATAAAATGAATATAATTAAGAATATACATTTATTTGTACAATTATCTCGAAGTTCTCTCTATAAATCATATGTACAGCAAGCAAGCGAATTTATTGCAAGGATAGAACAAGAATTGCGTGAGGTAAATCGAACAACTATTTACATATTCGCGATGTCCAAAAATGGAATGAAATAGAAAATGGATGAAATTGATAATATTCTGGACATCACCAATTTGCATTACCCGACGTAGAAGGAAAATCCGCGAGGCCATCAACGGCATGTAAACGTAAACTACTCTTTTGCTTCTTCGCAAAAGTTGCATATAAATTCTCAGATGACATGAGAGATAGATACTTGTCATCTACCTCCATGGTCTGAGCTGTTTCCCCGTGCGCCTTTAATGCCGATTTCGTTACGCACATGACATTAACGGTGGTCGAACGAAGTCGGTTTCGTTTCTTGTTCTTTATGTCGGGAAGCATGGAAAACGATCTTTCAGCATCGGCGTTTGAATTTGGAAGACTTCTAATGGAATTTAATAATTCCTGCAAACATGGATATTTAAATGAGCCTTGATCGTTTCGCGTTAACAACACCGTTTTCCAAACATCATCAAAAGCTAATGTACAAAGCATCTGCTTGTCTCTATTTGAAAAATTCAGGTGCAATGTCGACCATTCTTTTCGCAAACCGTCTTCGTCGAAACCGCCCAATTTCTGAGCAATAAAGAGAACACTTTCGAAAGAAGTGTCTCTGTCATTATCTAATAATGCCAAATGAGGCTCAAAAACACATAACTTGCTCAGAAATTCGTCATCGATTGGCAATCGATTACGAATTTCGTTTGCAGCCGTTCTGTAAAACTTAATACAATTTTCTCGAACGGTTTGGACAACATCGGGTTTGCCTTCTGCAACTAACTGACAAAGAAAAGTGTCACAATCCGGACCTAAATGAATACTATTAAATGCGATTTGATTATCGCCTCTTGAAAAATCTATTAATTTTACTGAATCCATGTGCTTCAAAAGCTGCGGTTTCAAAAAATTACGTAAAATATTGTATAAAAGAGTTTTGGCAGTATTTTGAAGCAAATGGATTCTTGTTTGTTGCGACTAAAAGAATAAACTAAACTCATTAAAATACTCTAGAACGTATTTCAAAAACAGAAGATATGCTTTCGCTTCTGGATTTTGCACAATGATAAGCAGATCTTCCCCAGACTTTGTCTTCTCACTTACGACCAATTCTTGCAGAAAGTGCAACACACTGTCCCAATTTTCTAAAAGTGTAACTACGGATGAGTAACGCGATAACCATCGCGTAGTACAAAGTTTTAAAATTTTGCGGTCAGTAGATTGAAAACATTGCTGAAATTCGCGAAAAATGGCCGAGCGTTTGGGACTGCTATAAATGAATGTTGCGACTTTCCGTAATAATTCCTCGCAGACCTCGGGAATGGTAGCGCATGCTGCATGCACTACCAATGCAAAGGAGTGACATGGACACGGCATGGTGAAAAATTTTTCACCACGAATTTCTGCAAGTTTGGTCTTGAATGACGAGTAACTCCCTGTCATGACAGAAGCGTTATCACACGACAAAGCAAGAATGTTTTCGAACGGAATTTGCTTCTTCCACATGGAGTTCCTAAATGAGGTAAATATTTTATCGGCAGTACATTCTCGCGCGTCAAGATTACTTAATTCTACTAATTCCGTTCGAACATCCAAAGTCTCGGGTGCGACATACCGAACAATAAACGACATCCATTTCTCATTGGTAAAGTCGGATGTCTCATCAATAAATACTGAAAACTTAGAATTCTGTAAAACATGACTGAGACGCTCTGTTTCCCGAGGACACAAAACGTTCGATATAATACTAGAACACTTTGTTCGACCACACGTCATATGTTTCAAAACATCAGGATTTTTCCCAACGTCTTGGAAAAATGTAAGAATCGCCTCTGCGGATCGATGCGAAATATTTTTCTCGGCTACTAATGCATCAAAACAAATTTCCGCGACTTTTTTTGTTCATCAAATGACAAAGGCGATTCCTCGCATTGCGATCTGAAATCGTTCGATTTCCTCACATCCATTCCATTTTTTTCACAGTTTTTGATGTGGCACTTGGAATCCGCGTGACGTTGGATTTGCGACGTCCCGCAAGCAAATGATTTTTTACAAACCGAACAGAAACACGAAAAAGGATCATCGGCGACCTTATTCAACCAGGGCTTGAAATCCTCAAGCCATTGAGGCATAAAAATCTTTCTCGAGACCTTAGCATGCACAGTTTTCCGCGAAATTTTTTTAGATGAAAAATATTTACGTCTCGCTGATTCCGCATGCCTTTTAACGCTCGAGGAGCCGCAAGAAAAAGTTTTCTCGCATGCAGAACAATAGAAAAGGCTTTTATCATTAGGGACTTCGCGAATCCACGATCGGAACTTCTCATTCGTTTCCCACAACGACCGATAAACAGGAGTAGCCTTTTCACCTGTTTTCTCAAACGTTTCCATCGTAACCACGAAAAAAAATGAAATGTGTAGGAAAAATATTATATACAAAGCAACAAGCAAATGCTAGCGTATAGAAAAGGGGAGATATAGGGGGCTACTAATTACCAGGCCCGGATTAAGATTTTTGGGGCCCGGGGCTATGAAACCTTCGACGGCCCCCTGTGGTTGAACAGCGGAGGGGGGTAAAAAAGGTATTGTACAATTAACTTTTAGTTAAAATAAATGGGGCCCCCTCGAAAAGTGGGGCCCGGGGCTGCAGCCCCCCCCTAGCCCCCCCTTTAATCCGGGCCTGCTAATTACAGACTACACTTCTAACCCGACAGACCCGAATTCACCAAAAACATGCAGACAGAGCGAAACAAATAACTAGTACTCAGCACCTGATGTCTATTTCTACTGAAATGACGGTTAAATGCGCGAAGCGCAACTGCGCGACCCCCCACTAAACGCATCGACACGTAAACAAAGTAAACGCGACCACAGATCGCGAATCGCTTGGGTTCGCGCGGATCTGACCGTCAAATGTACCTACTTGACGAAAACCAGGCCCGAGCGAACCCTGGAAACGAGAAACGAAAAAAATAGATAGGAAATCGTAAAATAGTAAGAAAAATTCAGAAAGGAGAAAAGTCGAAGAAAAGGCTAAAAGAAATAACAGCAAAGCAATGGTGACAGTACCGAACTGCCACAGATGCATTTACCAGTTACCATTCCCTCCTATTCTTGTACAATTCCTTTGTACCAATTTACACATTTTAGTGTACAACATGTATCGCGATGTTAGCTTTGCATAACCAATTGTTTACATTTCCCTCCCGATGGAAGAGACCACCACTTTCCCGTAGTTTCCATCGAGCGGTAGCGTGCACGCTGCGCGTAATTAATGTGTAAATAGTGCGTGATTCTTTATCGCAATTTGATATAATTATCGAAAAATCTAGCGAGAAATGTGATTACGTTTAGATTTTAGATTTTTAGATCATACTCTGAAAAAATATATTTTATCGAAGGTTGCTACAGCGTCCACGGTACTGGCCAAGAGTGGATTCTAATTTTAAGAAAGTTCACCAATGTACAGTATCAAAATATTCATCTTTTATTAAAAAAATTCATTTTTAGGTTTGAAAAATAGGAATAGTTCAAATAAAATGTACGAAAATGTAAAATGAAAACAAGAAATTATGAATGTACATTTTTCTTTGTTAAAGAAGTAACAGAAGAATTTTTATTAACTTTTTTTTTATGTAGAATTTAGATCGTATATCTGAAAAATCGAAGAACCATAACGGGTAATTATCATTTTTCGCGATATAATCGGATCAAGAATATTAAGACAAGAATATAAAATTTAAATATAAAGTTTCATTGAAATCCATTTTGCCGTTTAAACGTAATCGTGTTAACAAATATATGAGATATTTAAAAAAAGCTCTTTTCTAAATAGTCAAAACGTGATCAGGAGGTCTTAAAACGTGATTTCCGTAACAAAACTTTTGCAGATTTTTTTTCATTACAAGAGTATTATACATATGTCGGAATGTGAAAAGTGTATCTCAAGGCACTCAAGAAGATCGCGCGTGGCGCGTGTCGCTTGCACCTCACCGTGGATCACAGCGTTTCAAGAGCGAGAGAGAAAGACACACATTCGTTTTCTCTCTCGTCTTCCCGACATTGTCCGAAGCGCCGAGCTCACGGACACGCAGCTCCAGCGTAGTGTGCGCGCGTGGTGGGGGAAATTCTCGAGGGAACCCGTCCTCATTCTGGCATCACTGTGTTCACCTCGGTGTGGTCCTGTGTTTAGACGCTTCAGGCGCACACTGTGGTACGGGGAGTCACATACGGAAAGCATGACGCCGTGACGCGTTCTCCGTATGTCTACGGACCTCTAAGCGCTAAAAAACTGTACTTCGGTGCACGCGTACTCAGCTAAAATTCAAAATCCATTTTCTCGAAGACGCAACTCGATATCGAAAATTTTATTCCATATCTTCGACTTACAAGGGAAGATCTCGAACCCGAAAATTTCAAAAATTCTTAAACTTTGTGAATTTGTAGGGGATTTCCTCCTGATTACAACGCAATTTTTGTTTGCTGCCCAAATTCACTCGAAGGGAGTGAAATTAACCCCTGAAAATTCGGCTCTTTTCCGATTTGTGTTATAACTCGCGAACTGTAAGAGACAGAAATAAAGTTTCAAGACAAAAGTTACTTCTTTTAATTAGATCTATCATTTGGTAAAAAAATTATTTTACAGTTCACGAGTTATAACACAAAATCCGAAAATAACCGGATTTTCAGGGATCAATTACACCCCCTTAGAGTGAATTTGGGCAGCAAACAAAAATTGCGTTGTAATCAGAAGGAAATTCCCTACATATTCACAAAGTTTCAGAATTTTTGGAATTTTCGGGTTCGGTATGTTCCCTTGTTAGTTTCTCATAACACCATCATCCTTTAATGTTTCTGGCACCTGTTGCTAAACACCTTGTACAGTGCCAACAAGAAATAAATACATAAATGTTATGAACAGTACCTTTAAACTGAAATGCATTTTGATTACCGTACATAATTAACGTAAATGCGTGTGAATTAACAAAGTAGCTGCTGTCTTGAAACAGGACAATGTGGTAGATGACACTCTTCATTCTTATTCTCATTTTGTTACAAATTTAACCATTAATGCTGTTAAATTATTTTTACCATTAAGGACAATGTTTCATTGAAGTTTAAGAAGAATTGAAGCTATTAGTACCTTGTTTAATTAGCATTGTAATTATTACCCTTAATTTGCTTAGCCTGACAGGTACCGGCCCGTGGCAACTCAAGTATTCAACCGTTTTGGCGATGAAGCTGATATGAAACTTCAAGTGAAGCAAATTACTCTTCCGGATCTTAGTATTCCTATGCAACTGGGACGGCGTGAACCTTTTTCTCTTTTTATTCCAGCACATCGGAAGATAGCCGCAAGGCTGATTAATATTTTTATGGGTACGTTTTGCATCATACATCTTGCCGTAAAGTGGAAACATAAAGTAAAAATTATACGGCATGTTTCACTACAGGTCGTAAACCTTTTAGAACATAATTCTAGAGGCAAAAATAAGACGAAAATATAGAATAAACATTTTTAATATTGCGCTTCGTTTTTAAGAAAATTGACTTTGAATTTTAGCTAAAAGTGCGTGCCCCGAAATAAGTATACGGGCTACGGAAAGCGCGACACGTTCCCCTTACCTCCACGTGCCTCTTAAAGTCGCGTATTCATCTGAGCATTCGCTTCGAACGAGCATCGAGTAAGCAGACGTTTCGTTAATGACGGTGAACCGAGCGTGAACCGAGCATTCGCCAAGCTGCTCGAGCTCGTGTAGATGTGTTTGGACAATAATGGATCGGATCGGTGCTCATGTGGGCTGTGAATGAATCCCGCATGAGTTCGGAACGAGCATCCCACGAGTAAATTGGCGCTCATGCGATGCTCATTCAGGGCGAATGGTCAGATGATTACGGGGCTTAAGGGGCACGTAGAGATAAGGAGAACGCGCCGCGCTTTCCGTAGGCCGTTTAGTCGTGTACTTACTTCGATGCACGCGTATTTAGCTAAAAACAAAAGTCAATTTCCTCGAAAACGAAGAGCGATATTAAAAATTTGTATTCTATATTTTCGTCTTATTTTGGCCTGTAGAATCATCCTCTAAAAGAGATATGCTCAGTTGGGAGTCGTAGTCCTCTTTAGGTTCTGGAACCCGGCTCAGAACCGAGCGCGGAACTGTGACGTTGCTAACCATAGCAAAGGGTAGCGGTAACTGCAAGACTGTATGTGCGTGAAAGCTCGTACCTCGCACACTATTGCAGTTTCCCCACCTATGCTGTGGTAAGCAAGATACAGTTTTTCTTCGCTAGTGGCTTGCTGGTCAGGACCGGCGTTGAGCCCGTATCGTGAACGGAGCCCTAATTCCGAGTGTCCGTTTCTCGCTTCTTTCTGGCCAAAGGGGGGTGCGAGATGGAACGCTGTGCATGCGCGACCATCGCGCATGCAAAGGATGGAGTGTCAGGCGTCCGAAAAACGGAGCAAGAGAAAATATCAACGCGTCGTCTGTCTCGTACCGTCCTCGTTCGCTTTCTGTGCCTCTTGCTCGTTCTCGTTCCATCTCGCTCTCGCCTTCGCCGGACAAGAGTGAAACAGAAGTAGTGGGGATAGCGAAAAGTCCGCATCGTGTACCCCAAACGGACCCCGTAACGAGACAGTACTATATCAGTTCTGCGGTCGGTTGCCACCCGGGTCCCAGAATGTAAAGTGGTCTACGGTTCCTGACTGAGCATGCCTGCTCTTAAAAGTTTACCATCTGTAGTGAAACACGCTCTATACAAGGTGCCTCCAAAATGGTGGAGTTCCTTGAAAGGGGTGACTCATGCGGTGATTTGAAACAACTTTTTCCTTAGCAAAAATATTGTCCGAAGCTTGGTTAACGAGATAGTAAGAAAAAAAAAACACCAATCAGAGCGCACGCCTTCCGCCCGAGCTCCCGCGGTAGCGTCGGCAAACGCGTAGGCGGCTGCGCTTGTACTACGAACGTACGAACAAGCAAGTCGACATGCATCGAAGGAAACCGCGCTACACTGTTCTTTTTTAAAACAGAATTTTAAATAATAATTATTTGAAGTGAGAGGACAAGAAATACGTAAATTTCGTTTTCAAATAACGCATAAACGAAAAGGTAATGTAACAGAAAATGTACGACAAGTGATCGTAATTAGTTATTGAGGCAAACATTCGTAATTGAATAACGGCCAACACAACTCAATTTAAAAAATAATATTAGGTGTATGAATAAATTCTTTCCGACTGGATTTACATAATCAGTACAAAGCTACCGAATTTCTATCGTGGTGGTATTCATAAGCTGCCAGAAAAGTGGCAAAAGGTAATTAACAATAATGGAAATTATTTCGATGATTGAGTTGTTTTCATATTTTTTCAATCAAACTATTATTGTACCCTAAAATCGGAAATAATTTATTTCTACACCCAATAATCACCAATAAATTAAATAAAACTCACTCCTTCGGACATTCCTTTCCTTCCTTTCCTTCCTTTTCGGAAACCTGTGCCACTAGGTCACTGTACCGATTCTGGTCATGGGTGGACGAAAAGATTTATGGTAGGGCAGCGCCCAGTGCTCAGCTGATCGCAGGTACATACGGCACCACCCAAAGTAAAGGGTCGCAACGTCAAGTGAGTTCGGATTAATGTAGCGAATATTCACTTCACTGCACGGCTACTAAGACTGATCACTTAATTTATTTTTCATGGAACGCGTTGTCCCTACGTTATAAAAATTGATGGAAATGAATTTTCACTGGGCGTTCGGAGCCGTGGGTACAACGGCGCAAATCCTCGTACAACAGTAGTTGCGGCTCCGTTGTTCCTTTATTCATTATTCACTTTAAATGACAACCAAAAGATGACGAAATTTTGATTTTTTATGTTACGTTTTTTTCATTTGTTATTTTGCGCGGTTTCCTTCGATGCATTTCGATTTGCATTGTTTGTAGTGCCAGCGAAGCCGCCTACCGCGTAGCCAACGCTAGCATGGGAGCTCGAGAGGAAGGCTCGCGCTCTGATTGGTCGGAGTTTTTTGTTAATATTTTGTTAACGATGGTTCGGACAATATTTTCGCTAAGGAAAAAGTTGTTGCATGCGTCATCCCTTTCAGGGAACTCCATCATTTTTTAGACACCCTGTATACCATGGGTGAGACCATGCGTCACCCCTTTCAGGGAACTCCATAATTTTTTAGACACCCTGTATACCATGGGTGAGACCATGCCCGTCTGTAGTACAGGCCGCACTCTACGATGTTGCAACTCCGCATTTCGAACAACCATCTATGTCCGATGACTATGTTCCGACCGGTACCATGACGGCCGTGACATAACGTGCGAAAGGCTTCAGAAAAATTTAAATAGGACTGATGACAGCGTTGCCAAATTCACTATGTTCCGGCCTGTACTACAGACGGCCATGGTGAGACCCACAAACCGTAGAGTTTGTCGATTTTTAAAAACCGGGTTTAAAAACGTTTTTTTTACAAATTTGTAAAATTCGAAAAACGTTTTTAAATTTGGAAAACCACTTTTCGATACTAGAATTAATATGTAAAAATTAATTAATTAAAAACGTTAACATTTTGACTTAAAATCGCCTCGGCTACATGCATATTGTAGTAAAAAATTACAGTGAAACTAATCTTCATGAGTTCATATTTCCTGAAGAAAAATAAATAATGCAGTAAAGATTTCTAATTTATATTTTGTACGGATTTGAGTTATTTCACCTTTTTTATTTGGTTTTGTATGGAGTACGTTTTATTATGTTATATTTTTGTAATTCCATAATTATTAAGTAAACTTAAATTTTTAAAATAAGTATAAATATTTTTTTGCCCGCGTAGTTGGTACGGTAATTTACCCGGGTAGCGCCTACCCGGGAAATTTTTCTCTTCCCGGGTATCTCATGGGTACCCGGGTATCCGATCTCCCGGGAATCAACAGCTGTAATTAGAATATTCATAACTTGGTGAGCGGGAGCACGGGGGTCTGTTTACATGACAAGAGCTGTGTCCTAGCTCAAACCAATCGTTGGTTATTACTTTACGCATTTTTTGTAAACGTCTCGTAACCTAAGTTTAACTAATGCTTTTTGCGAATATCTCGAAAACTATAGCCGAGCGGCGGTAACATGTACAGGAAAAAGTTATTCAGAATCATACCCCCCACAACATATTTCAAGGTCATCGAGACCGGTGAGATGTACCCTCCTTTTATGCACAATTACCAACAATTCTTAAGCATCATAGATTTTATCCATTTCACATGTGCCTAATTGTACTAAATCCTTAGTTAAATTCAGTTTAACTAAGGTGCCCATACGTGATTCTTATGGTTGTGCTCCTTATTACAGGCATGAGGACATACGAGGACTTCTTATCTGTTTCGGTCTACTGTCGCGACCGCTTGAATCCGAATATGTTCATCTATGCCCTTTCAGTTGCAATACTGCACCGCCCTGATACAAAGGATTTGCCAATACCACCGCTAACCGAAATATTTCCGGACAAATATGTCGATGGAGGAATTTTTTCTAGAGCTAGAGAAGAGGCCAATATTGTTCCTGAGGGTTCGAGGGTATGTAAGAAAAACTTAATGTACCATTTAATTTTTGCGCAAGTAATTATGTTCGATTATATTGATGTATTTTGTAGTATCCTTATCCATTACTCTTCTAGAAAATTGTTCTGCATACTTTCATAACACTGTACATATTAACAGTTTATCTACACTTCAGATAATTTTAGATAACCGTAACTATTAGGTAATATTTAGAATTAACTATTCTACAAGGTATGCAAGATAATCCAAGTCAGCTAGTTGTTTCCTTTAGGTGTAACGACATGAAAAATGTTTTACACGCATTTTGAATGATTTGAAAGAGCGAATACGCAAAAAGGAAATTTTTTTTTATATTATCCCAAATAGCACAAAGACATCTTATGTACATCCGAAGAACGTCCTTTCCAGACGTATCATACGTTCGGAGAATGGCCTGAGAAGGTCCACATGTCCTCTGTACGTCCTCGTTAAGTTCTTTAAATGTCGTAGGAAGGTCTTATTTACGAAGTAGGACGTCCTGAGGACGAGCTGTGCCAACATTCTCAGAACGCTTTCCGAATGTCGGCAAGTAAATTTAAATAGGTTCAAAAGGCGTCTTAAAGACGTTTTGCAGACGTCGTAAAAGCGTCTTAAAGACGTCTTCGTCAGGTCTGGGTTAGTACATTAAGAAAAAAGTCTCAAGCATAAATGAACCCCCCCCCCCCCTAAATAAACATGACTCATGTATGAAAGAAGCTAATTCCTTTTAATTCACGAAAAAAATTAAAAAAGTTCACATGCAAAGATTGTGAAATCAACTTTGCTAATTCCAATGGTATTCTCGTTATCCGCTCGAACACTGATTTCTCTGTCTTTATTGGCCACAAATCAATTCAGTGCTCAGATTTTAAGGAATTAGCGGGCGTTGTATAAGAAAAAAAAATATGAAGTCGACTTAAAACAAAATGTTTCACATTCTCCGCATCTCTCTTAATCTATTACCGACTTTGATTCGTTTTGATTAGTCTCTACCCAGTTTTTATTATCTTCCATCGTAAAATGATCTTCATACGACGTTTTTAACAGAAGATGTCCCTCTTGTAAAAGTTTTTGTGTCAACTACAGGCCTCTCGCCCGCTAATTTATTAAAACCGAAGCTGAAAATCTGAGCACTAAATTGATTTGTGGCCAATAAAGGAATGCCAATTATAAAAAGTGACAGAGGAATCAGTGTTCGAGCGGAGAACGAGAATACAATTGGAATTAGCAAAGTTGATTTCACAATCTATGCATGTGAACTTTTTTAATTTTTTTCGTGAATTAAAAGGAATTAGCTTCTTTCATACATGAGTCATGTTTAAGAGGGGGGGGGGGGGGGGGGGAATTCATCACTTTTTTCATAATTTGTGATTTTTTGTTGTGATGTATTAGATATGCATGTAGCTGTATTATTTAAAGTGGTTATCTGCAAGTGAAATTAATATGCGAAATAGCTACATACAGAAAGTAGAATTAATGGGACGCACTAGCTTCATTTGGCGTTATATTTGAATGTTACTTTAGCATATCCTTCCATTAAGTATCTTTCTTTTAAACTATTTTTTAGAATTCTACAAAGAATGAATCTAAATTGTATTCTATTCGAGTGCTAATCCATACTCTAATGTAGAGAAATACATATTTTTAACAGTAAATATGGTTTACCTATGTTCCAATTTATTTTTTTTCTTCTAAATTATACATTTTTCCACATTCATAATAAAATTCGATTTTGTACACACATAGTTCTCAAAACTCTAAAGTAAAATTATACATAAAAATGTGCTTCTTGCATTTGTTCGTGCAGCAGGGTTATTTTCTCTTTCTCTTCTGCTTTGATTATCTGTAAATATATAAAAGCCACATTTTATTTACAACTTAACGTCGAACTTATAGAAAAAGATTGGCTTTTTGCTAACAAAAAGACTACATAATGTGTCCAAAGGAGGTGACAGCGTATGGCAGAAGGTCTTATTGAAGGAAATTTAAATGCTAATGGTAATTTAGCGAAAATGAACGAAGAGATCCAATATATTTTGAACGCACAATGGCTATAATAAAATTAATAATATTAATAAAGTTAAGTTAGTATGTTCATTGGTGTATTAAAATAAATATATTGTTAATGGGAAATTAATAAAATTAATGACTAGCGTGGGAACTACTGTGGATTTTAAAGTATTACGAATGTCTTTCACAAAAGATTGAAAACTATCAAGGGAGATGTGTTTTCAGCGTACTTTCTTCACTAATGTGATTTGCTCTACATTGCAAGCAATCCGGCATAATTTTCTTAATTCTTAATGCTATGTCTTTTGACAAATGTTGTCGATTTACCTTATTTGACAAATTTCCAGAAACTTGCGCATAAGAAGATGCTTCTCTGTCGAGCCTTCTCCGGACAAGTTCCAAGTCTGTGCATCCCCTTCGTTTCTATAAGCTCTACATAAAAAATCTATTAAAAAATTTTGGCGACTTATCTTGTGAATTGAGACAATAATTCAGTGTACTATATGGTGGAAAAACTGGTGACATTTCAAAATTTTTGACAACTAACCTTACACTTAGCAGGTTATGCTTGATTGACAATAGCTAGGTGACATTTGCTAACGACCCGAACGCAGCGGCTTTTTGTCTTTTTCGTCAACTGCGCAACCGTATTTTTATCAAAACCATTCCTTATTGGATTAATTCTGGTTTCGAATGGCGACATCTACTGGCGTCAAGTGTAGAAGTAAAACGTGAATGGCAACTACTACTGGCGTCAAGTGTAGAAGTAAAGCGTGACGTTTGACTGTCTGAACTCTTTAAAAAAGTATCATTTTGATAACTATTAATTTAGAATAATTCTTTTATCTTTTAGAAAAACAGCTTGATACATTAAATAAAACGACAAATGGGTTCGAAAAAAATAATAATTCGCTTGATCATGTTAAAACACCGGAACTATGTCTAATAAGATAAGATAATAAGGCCAACATAGCTGCGAGATCGTACCCATTTCACTAGCATTGCTGTATAGTGACATGGTCGCTCAGTGTGTGGGGGAGGGAGAGGGGAAGGGGAATTAGCTTCCAGACGTGACCACCGTCCGTTCAGTGATGCCAGAATGAGGACGGGTTCCCTCGAGAATTTCCCCCACCACGCGCGCACACTACGCTGGAGCTGCGTGT
The DNA here is from genome assembly GCA_029448645.1 of Andrena camellia. NCBI lineage: Eukaryota > Metazoa > Arthropoda > Insecta > Hymenoptera > Andrenidae > Andrena > Andrena camellia. The sequence goes on from CM055680.1 coordinate 17,351,325, forward strand.
CCGTGAGCTCGGCGCTTCGGACAATGTCGGGAAGACGAGAGAGAAAACGAATGTGTGTCTTTCTCTCTCGCTCTTGAAACGCTGTGATCCACGGTGAGGTGCAAGCGACACGCGCCACGCGCGATCTTCTTGAGTGCCTTGAGATACACTTTTCACTTTCCGACATATGTATAATACTCTTGTAATGAAAAAAAATCTGCAAAAAGTTTTGTTACGGAAATCACGTTTTAAGACCTCCTGATCACGTTTTGACTATTTAGAAAAGAGCTTTTTTTAAATATCTCATATATTTGTTAACACGATTACGTTTAAACGGCAAAATGGATTTCAATGAAACTTTATATTTAAATTTTATATTCTTGTCTTAATATTCTTGATCCGATTATATCGCGAAAAATGATAATTACCCGTTATGGTTCTTCGATTTTTCAGATATACGATCTAAATTCTACATAAAAAAAAAGTTAATAAAAATTCTTCTGTTACTTCTTTAACAAAGAAAAATGTACATTCATAATTTCTTGTTTTCATTTTACATTTTCGTACATTTTATTTGAACTATTCCTATTTTTCAAACCTAAAAATGAATTTTTTTAATAAAAGATGAATATTTTGATACTGTACATTGGTGAACTTTCTTAAAATTAGAATCCACTCTTGGCCAGTACCGTGGACGCTGTAGCAACCTTCGATAAAATATATTTTTTCAGAGTATGATCTAAAAATCTAAAATCTAAACGTAATCACATTTCTCGCTAGATTTTTCGATAATTATATCAAATTGCGATAAAGAATCACGCACTATTTACACATTAATTACGCGCAGCGTGCACGCTACCGCTCGATGGAAACTACGGGAAAGTGGTGGTCTCTTCCATCGGGAGGGAAATGTAAACAATTGGTTATGCAAAGCTAACATCGCGATACATGTTGTACACTAAAATGTGTAAATTGGTACAAAGGAATTGTACAAGAATAGGAGGGAATGGTAACTGGTAAATGCATCTGTGGCAGTTCGGTACTGTCACCATTGCTTTGCTGTTATTTCTTTTAGCCTTTTCTTCGACTTTTCTCCTTTCTGAATTTTTCTTACTATTTTACGATTTCCTATCTATTTTTTTCGTTTCTCGTTTCCAGGGTTCGCTCGGGCCTGGTTTTCGTCAAGTAGGTATATTTGACGGTCAGATCCGCGCGAACCCAAGCGATTCGCGATCTGTGGTCGCGTTTACTTTGTTTACGTGTCGATGCGTTTAGTAGGGGGTCGCGCAGTTGCGCTTCGCGCATTTAACCGTCATTTCAGTAGAAATAGACATCAGGTGGTGAGTACTAGTTATTTGTTTCGCTCTGTCTGCATGTTTTTGGTGAATTCGGGTCTGTCGGGTTAGAAGTATAGTCTGTAATTAGCAGGCCCGGATTAAAGGGGGGACTAGGGGGGGCTGCAGCCCCGGGCCCCACTTTTCGAGGGGGCCCCATTCATTTTAACTAAAAGTTAATTGTACAATATCTTTTTTACCCCCCCCCCCCCTGCTGTTCAACCACAGGGGGCCGTCGAAGGTTTCATAGCCCCGGGCCCCAAAAATCTTAATCCGGGCCTGGTAATTAGTAGCCCCCTATATCTCCCCTTTTCTATACGCTAGCATTTGCTTGTTGCTTTGTATATAATATTTTTCCTACACATTTCATTTTTTTTCGTGGTTACGATGGAAACGTTTGAGAAAACAGGTGAAAAGGCTACTCCTGTTTATCGGTCGTTGTGGGAAACGAATGAGAAGTTCCGATCGTGGATTCGCGAAGTCCCTAATGATAAAAGCCTTTTCTATTGTTCTGCATGCGAGAAAACTTTTTCTTGCGGCTCCTCGAGCGTTAAAAGGCATGCGGAATCAGCGAGACGTAAATATTTTTCATCTAAAAAATTTCGCGGAAAACTGTGCATGCTAAGGTCTCGAGAAAGATTTTTATGCCTCAATGGCTTGAGGATTTCAAGCCCTGGTTGAATAAGGTCGCCGATGATCCTTTTTCGTGTTTCTGTTCGGTTTGTAAAAAATCATTTGCTTGCGGGACGTCGCAAATCCAACGTCACGCGGATTCCAAGTGCCACATCAAAAACTGTGAAAAAAATGGAATGGATGTGAGGAAATCGAACGATTTCAGATCGCAATGCGAGGAATCGCCTTTGTCATTTGATGAACAAAAAAAGTCGCGGAAATTTGTTTTGATGCATTAGTAGCCGAGAAAAATATTTCGCATCGATCCGCAGAGGCGATTCTTACATTTTTCCAAGACGTTGGGAAAAATCCTGATGTTTTGAAACATATGACGTGTGGTCGAACAAAGTGTTCTAGTATTATATCGAACGTTTTGTGTCCTCGGGAAACAGAGCGTCTCAGTCATGTTTTACAGAATTCTAAGTTTTCAGTATTTATTGATGAGACATCCGACTTTACCAATGAGAAATGGATGTCGTTTATTGTTCGGTATGTCGCACCCGAGACTTTGGATGTTCGAACGGAATTAGTAGAATTAAGTAATCTTGACGCGCGAGAATGTACTGCCGATAAAATATTTACCTCATTTAGGAACTCCATGTGGAAGAAGCAAATTCCGTTCGAAAACATTCTTGCTTTGTCGTGTGATAACGCTTCTGTCATGACAGGGAGTTACTCGTCATTCAAGACCAAACTTGCAGAAATTCGTGGTGAAAAATTTTTCACCATGCCGTGTCCATGTCACTCCTTTGCATTGGTAGTGCATGCAGCATGCGCTACCATTCCCGAGGTCTGCGAGGAATTATTACGGAAAGTCGCAACATTCATTTATAGCAGTCCCAAACGCTCGGCCATTTTTCGCGAATTTCAGCAATGTTTTCAATCTACTGACCGCAAAATTTTAAAACTTTGTACTACGCGATGGTTATCGCGTTACTCATCCGTAGTTACACTTTTAGAAAATTGGGACAGTGTGTTGCACTTTCTGCAAGAATTGGTCGTAAGTGAGAAGACAAAGTCTGGGGAAGATCTGCTTATCATTGTGCAAAATCCAGAAGCGAAAGCATATCTTCTGTTTTTGAAATACGTTCTAGAGTATTTTAATGAGTTTAGTTTATTCTTTTAGTCGCAACAAACAAGAATCCATTTGCTTCAAAATACTGCCAAAACTCTTTTATACAATATTTTACGTAATTTTTTGAAACCGCAGCTTTTGAAGCACATGGATTCAGTAAAATTAATAGATTTTTCAAGAGGCGATAATCAAATCGCATTTAATAGTATTCATTTAGGTCCGGATTGTGACACTTTTCTTTGTCAGTTAGTTGCAGAAGGCAAACCCGATGTTGTCCAAACCGTTCGAGAAAATTGTATTAAGTTTTACATAACGGCTGCAAACGAAATTCGTAATCGATTGCCAATCGATGACGAATTTCTGAGCAAGTTATGTGTTTTTGAGCCTCATTTGGCATTATTAGATAATGACAGAGACACTTCTTTCGAAAGTGTTCTCTTTATTGCTCAGAAATTGGGCGGTTTCGACGAAGACGGTTTGCGAAAAGAATGGTCGACATTGCACCTGAATTTTTCAAATAGAGACAAGCAGCTGCTTTGTACATTAGCTTTTGATGATGTTTGGAAAACGGTGTTGTTAACGCGAAACGATCAAGGCTCATTTAAATATCCATGTTTGCAGGAATTATTAAATTCCATTAGAAGTCTTCCAAATTCAAACGCCGATGCTGAAAGATCGTTTTCCATGCTTCCCGACATAAAGAACAAGAAACGAAACCGACTTCGTTCGACCACCGTTAATGTCATGTGCGTAACGAAATCGGCATTAAAGGCGCACGGGGAAACAGCTCAGACCATGGAGGTAGATGACAAGTATCTATCTCTCATGTCATCTGAGAATTTATATGCAACTTTTGCGAAGAAGCAAAAGAGTAGTTTACGTTTACATGCCGTTGATGGCCTCGCGGATTTTCCTTCTACGTCGGGTAATGCAAATTGGTGATGTCCAGAATATTATCAATTTCATCCATTTTCTATTTCATTCCATTTTTGGACATCGCGAATATGTAAATAGTTGTTCGATTTACCTCACGCAATTCTTGTTCTATCCTTGCAATAAATTCGCTTGCTTGCTGTACATATGATTTATAGAGAGAACTTCGAGATAATTGTACAAATAAATGTATATTCTTAATTATATTCATTTTATATGTAACAATTATCTCGAAATTCTGTCGCATGTATTATAGTAAATTCCTCTGCGTGCTTTCTATCCTTTGGAAATGTAAACAATTGTAGCATTACTTATTTCAGTCTTACATCTCGTCAATATATTCAACCCAATTGATATATTTACGTGCTGCCTTTCTGTTCTATTTTTGTAATGTTATTGTACATTTTAGTGTACAACATGTATCGCGATGTTAGCTTTGCATAACCAATTGTTTACATTTCCCTCCCGATGGAAGAGACCACCACTTTCCCGTAGTTTCCATCGAGCGGTAGCGTGCACGCTGCGCGTAATTAATGTGTAAATAGTGCGTGATTCTTTATCGCAATTTGATATAATTATCGAAAAATCTAGCGAGAAATGTGATTACGTTTAGATTTTAGATTTTTAGATCATACTCTGAAAAAATATATTTTATCGAAGGTTGCTACAGCGTCCACGGTACTGGCCAAGAGTGGATTCTAATTTTAAGAAAGTTCACCAATGTACAGTATCAAAATATTCATCTTTTATTAAAAAATTCATTTTTAGGTTTGAAAAATAGGAATAGTTCAAATAAAATGTACGAAAATGTAAAATGAAAACAAGAAATTATGAATGTACATTTTTCTTTGTTAAAGAAGTAACAGAAGAATTTTTATTAACTCTTTTTATGTAGAATTTAGATCGTATATCTGAAAAATCGAAGAACCATAACGGGTAATTATCATTTTTCGCGATATAATCGGATCAAGAATATTAAGACAAGAATATAAAATTTAAATATAAAGTTTCATTGAAATCCATTTTGCCGTTTAAACGTAATCGTGTTAACAAATATATGAGATATTTAAAAAAAGCTCTTTTCTAAATAGTCAAAACGTGATCAGGAGGTCTTAAAACGTGATTTCCGTAACAAAACTTTTTGCAGATTTTTTTTCATTACAAGAGTATTATACATATGTCGGAAAGTGAAAAGTGTATCTCAAGGCACTCAAGAAGATCGCGCGTGGCGCGTGTCGCTTGCACCTCACCGTGGATCACAGCGTTTCAAGAGCGAGAGAGAAAGACACACATTCGTTTTCTCTCTCGTCTTCCCGACATTGTCCGAAGCGCCGAGCTCACGGACACGCAGCTCCAGCGTAGTGTGCGCGCGTGGTGGGGGAAATTCTCGAGGGAACCCGTCCTCATTCTGGCATCACTGCGTCCGTTGATTATGCTGCATATTTCATGTGGAACTGCGGTGTGGCGACCACGCAGCCACTTCCACGCCTCTACAGGCGAAGCCACGAAGCAACGTTCGGGTTCCCCACGGTTGTGGCGCATCAAGATAGACTGATTAATCTAAGGAACTAGTACAAAAAGAACGTTCGCGAATATCAGAATACCTGCGAAGTGTAATATACAGAAATATATATAATCGTTTCCGTTATTAGAGCTTGTATTTATTCACACCAGGATCCACCTGTCATCACAATCCGTGTGTCTACACACAGTAGGCCACAGCGGTTGTGGCTCTGGCGCCATCTGACAGGGGAAGATCGCTTACCCGACCATTTCGATTTTTTTTTTAAACTGCAGATTTGTAGAGGACCTCGATAGAAGTATCAGGCAATTTATTGTTTGTGCCCATTTTCGGGTTTTCAAGGTGAAAACACCCCCTAAAGGTTAACGAGTGTGTTCCTATTTTTCAGTATATCTTGGCAACGATATATAAAAAACTGTTATAAACAAAATTTAATGGTTCTTGTGCTGTATAAAACTATGTAATCAAATTGTTTATAAAGTGGTGGAGAACATTTTCCTATTTAAATTGCAAATTTTTGAACAATTTGATTACACAGTTTTATAGGTTATAAAAAGCCGTTAAGTTTTCATTTTAATAATTTTTTTTATATCTACTATAGTTTTCAAGATATACAATAGAGTAGGAAATTACACATTAACATTTAAGGGGTGTTTTCACCCTGAAGAACCGAAAGTGGGTACAAGCGAAAAATTGCCCGATACTTCTATTGAGGTCCTATACAATCCTGCACAGTTTAAAAAAAATCGGAATGTTCGGGTAGCCGAACTTCCCTTGTGAGTCAATTTCGCGTGCTTCCGCGTCACCTTCTCCCGTGCACGCTGCTCACGTTTTCGCTTCGCTGGTGTGTTTACTGGATTTTTTGGAGTCCCAGAAGCCTCGCCTTCCTCCCTGAACCTAACTCGTCGGTCTCTGTACATCACCGCTATCCAAGGTCGCTCCCGCGGGAGGTTGGGGTTCTCCCACTCTCGTCCACGTTGTCAGGGATACCGCGCAGCGCTAACCGCGAAGACGCTAGCCCGGCTAGCCCGTCATGGCAGCCTTCTTAAGGTCTGCGCACACATATCAGTTCCGTGTCAGTTCCTAGTCAGTTCTGTTTCAGTTCCGTATCACTAACAACTGTGTAGGAGGCCTGCTGCTCTAGCCCGGCCACGTTTCATCTGTCGACTTCAGACAAAAAGTATCGTGCGGCCGACGTTTGCGGAGTAGACAAAATCAGTATCGCGATACGAGAATCGTCGTGTGAACGGTTCCTATGGAAGCTATAATGATCAATGGAAAATCGGTATCTACCACACCCCACCCAACATTCATGCACCCGATCATACCCTATACCTATACCGTGCAAAATTCAAATACAAAACTCTTTTCATTACAATCATTAAAAATGATCAGAATTATATCACGTTTGGTATCATTTTCATTGCCAAAACTCCAGCAATCCATTGGTGGTACTTGTATGGCGATCTAATATTAATTATAGTAATTCCCATTTTCATTACTGAGCGACCTATTGCTGTCCTTGTCTTTATGACTCTAGGGTCTGGGACCCCCGAAGCGCGTGGTTCGAGAGCCTCGACCCAAGAACCTTTCACGGTCATAAAAAAAGGTCGTCCCTTTCACCTTTCCGTGATTTCAGGACTCCGTCAGTCCAAATGCCCAAATATCGGTTGGCAACCAAATTTTAGTTTCCCTGAACGGATCCGGGTTCCACACTGACATCTGCTGACATCCCTGATACGGACAAGTGTGCGCTGCTCCATTGTAAAGCACGCAACCGATATTTTTTAACAGCGATACTGACGGCCCGGAACTGCCGTGTACGGAAGACAGTCGAATTTCACTGGTCGGATACGGAACTGACAAGTGTGCCCTGCTCCATTCCAAACAAGCAACCGATACCTTTTGCGATCACGGAACTGACACGGAACGGATATGTGTGTTTAGACCTTTAGCGTCGCGCGGTCTCCTTGATAACGGAAGGCACGCTGTGCGAGAGAAAGATTGGAAGGGGAAGCAGGCGCGTGAGGGGCCCTTACGCTGGACAGTGCTGCTGTACATATTACGTTTGAACGGGTCGTGTTAGCAATAAACTTACGTAGTATCTCAGTTTGTAGCGAGATACATGTGGTATCGGACGTGTGTTACGCGTTGTTTAAAGTAAATACAAGTTGTGTTATAGGTATTCATAACAGTTCATGAGTACAATTGTTTGCAAAATGCCAAAAAAACACGACACAAAAGACAGGGTGATTCTCTAGCAAGAGTCGTCAAAGGCGATGCCGCCAGCAATTACCCGCCTCGCTGAGTTTCATGGTCTTCGATACTCGAAATACCAAGTAGCCTCGAAGCTATTATAAAATCAAAAGGCAATCCCACAAATTATTAAAACATTAAATATTCAGTTTATTTCCATAGTTTATTAATTATTTATTCAACTGTACGAATACTTTTTGCACGTCCATTTCTGCACGTTTATCTGTTTTTGTTAATATCTTTGTAAATGTTAAAGGGAATAAAATTTTGTTTATACAAAATCTATTCTACAAACTTCGAAAAATATTGATTAATCATTATTTTCCGTTAAAATTTATTACTGACATGGCATTACAAAGTTTTACTTTAAATTGGTCGCTGTACGAATACTTTCTAAACCGACTGTATTAAGGTGACTCTTATTTACTCTTGGTGAAATTTTTTTCAAGATTTTCTTCGCAGCACTCCTCAGAACAATTCCAAATAATAAAAAAAAAACGTGTAAAGTTTGAGTCCGATCGGAGAACGGGAAAAGGTGCCCCTGGGCCCTTGAACATTTAAATAATTACACTAATTTACAAAATGAAAAAAAATTGCGCAGCAGATGCCGCTATTTTTTTCTTATGTAAAATGGTTCGCTGATTCCGAAAATACGGTTTAAAAAAATTTCTATGGATACGTTTTCGAGATATCGACAGGTGAATATTTTACATGTCTGTCAAACAGGTGTTCCCACTTAATTGCGAATATCTCGTGTTGCGAATGACCGCTATGGTCGAAAATTATCTCAAATTAGAAATAATTGAAACACCAACCAATATACTTCACAAAATTTTAGAAAAAAAGTCATTTTTTCGACCGAAATTGACATCGACAATTCATTTAAGCATCTGGGAAAAATCGAAATCGCAAAAATGGGCCCAGTTTCTCATTTTTTACGTTGAGTCTACACGTTTGCAAAGAAAATAATGTATACTGAAGAAAATCTATGGATAAATACCGAAGCTAGAGACAATTGTGTGAAAACACTAAAATTTCATTTTTTTTCGGTTTTTTCCATTTTATTGAGTTATTTCCATTTTAATTCATTCTGCACATTTTTTCAAGTATTTTGTTAATATATGTGTGTTTTAGAAATAGTGATGGCTCTTCTTTTATCTTTTGTTCGTTTTGGGATTCGTTTCTCTTATGAGGAACCAAATATAATCTCCCATCATTGTCTCATCCCAAAATCTATGATACCGCCGCTCAATACCCTTCATATCCTGATGGAATCTCTCTCCGTGTTCGTTATTTATGTCACCAAGATTTTCCGGGAAGAAATTCAAATGAGAATACAAAAAATGGATCTTCAGAGACATATTTGCGCCTGTTGGGAAAATAAAAAAAAATGAAAGCCATACAATAGAAAATGAACTACTCGCAGAAATATATATATAAAAAAATTATATTAAACGATTTTATTAAAAATGTAATAAAAACTAAAAAATAATTCTTTCTTATACTACAATTTCGATGGTGTTTTTTCACTTTAAATAAAATCGTGGCGCAGGATATCTCACAACAAATTCATTTCGACGCTTGATGCTGTATTAAATTGATTCATATTCTATTACGAAATATCCTGCTCCACGATTTTATTTAAGGGGACATTCTACTCTCTCGGCCGAAAAAACGGCCACTTTTCGGTGATGGTTTTTATAATGAAATAAACACTTAACGTTTTCGAAATTCTGGGGGTATATTCTACCACTCTTGAAATACAAGAAAAAATCTTTATTGTTTGTTTATTTCATTTGTTTACATAAATATTAGGTTGTTGCAAATGAAATGGCCGTTTTCTACGGTAGTAGTTTCCCAGAAGCTGATATTGTGAGGAATATGGTATAGCTATGTGTAGTAGCGGATATAAGTAGATTGTACACAGAATTAACGTACATTTACTGTTAACACCTATACTTAAACTACAATTAACTAGTATTTCTTCTTGGTAATGAGTCTTTACTCTTCAAATGCCTTCGATACTACTGGCAATAATAACGAGTCGATGCATTTATAACTTTTGTCGTCAGGACAAACCTATAGAACTGATAATACCTATCTTATATACATATGGCATATATGTATGTATCTTACTTTATCACGTCTGAAGAAAACATGTTTTGACAGTGATATGTCTTACTAAAATTGATCATCTTTATTTTCCTTGCAAATAATGTATCATCCGTTAAGAATACTAATATATGTATTCTCATTATTAATGCTCGAGAGAACAATAGACATGAGATAATACTTTGATGGGAGACAAAAGTAGGTACAGACAAAGTTATCTAACTATAGTTTGTCTAAATCGCTTATTAAACGCATTGTCTCGCTTGTTTGGTGAGCAAATAAGAGAAAAGTTCGATAATTATGTTAAAAATAAAAAGTTCTAATAAGGATAAGTTATATCTAACAGTTCCCTTCTTCTCCTCTATTTTCACCTGATATATTTGCCCCATATGTAATTAGAGACATAAGTATATAAATTATCTTACTTTCTTACTCCGCGTCGCGTATTATTTCCTAATAAATGTTAGAAAAACATTGCTCGTCGTGCAGCTTAAGGCACGTTACAATGGGATCCAAAAGTTCTTCGATTGTCGCGGAGCACAGTTCCGCAATACAACAATAGTTGAAATTGTATGGACAAAAATATGGATTATGCTGTTTCATAATTATTTAAACATCCAGTTCAGATTTCACGTGAAAACCCGAATTTTAAAAGACATTATTGATATTTTTGTTTATAACTTTCTTCTATTTGTTTAAACAATTGATTAAACTTTTACTATTTGATAGATCTAATTAAAAGAAGTAACTTTTGTCTTGAAACTTTTTTTCTATCTCTTACAGATTGTGTGTTACAAAATAAAATCGAAAAATAGCCGAATCTTCAGGGGTTAATTTCACCCCCTTACAGTGATTTTGGGCAGCAAAAAAAATTGCGTTGTAAACAGTAGGAAATCCCCTACATATCCGCAAAGTTTCAGAATTTTTTGAATTTTTGGGTTCGGGATCTTCCCTTGTTAGCTCTTTTCCATGCAGATGGCGTTGTATTTGTATAATTTGAATAGTACATGTCTCACACGTGATTTGGCGTGTATAATTTCTGTTATATCGTGCAGTATACGTAATTAAGGACCGTTTTAACTGATCATGGAAAAGAAGAAAATTCGAATAATTTACTTGTATGAGTTCAAACTTGGTGACAGTGTGACTGAGGCAACGCGGAATATAAATACTGCTTTCGGCAATGGTACTGCAAGTGTTCGGACCACTAGGCGTTGGTTCGAAAAAGTTCGTTCTGGTGATACAGACCTCGAAAATATCCCTAGTAGCATTTATTGTTGGCATTTTGATGGCCAACTAATTCCCAACTTGGGGATACTGTGGGCCAACCTGTAATGCTACTAGGGATGCCTTACGGCCATAAGCCAACAGTTATCGAAAACGCTATTTTGAAAGACATGGTTGAAGAGGATTCACGCCTAACTGTTCGGGAAATCGCAGTGAGAACGTATATTCACTATTCACCTGTTTTCCGACATCTACAGGCTATGGGGAAAGTAAAAAAGCTGGATAAATGGGTCCCACATGAACTTATTGAAAACAACAAAATCCGCCGCTTGGAGATCAGTTATTCTTTGTTTTCTCGTCATAATAATGAAGACATATTACATAGACTAATTACTTGTGACGAGAAATTTTTGGCAATCGACGACGTTCTGCACAGTGGTTGGATGCAGATGAAGCTCCAAAATATATGCCGAAACTTCATCCGCGAAAGATTTTGGTGTCTGTATGGTGGTCAGCAAGGGGTGTTGTGCATTTTTCATTTTTAAAACGAGGTGGAACCATAAATTCAGACAAATACTGTCAAGAAAATGATATCATGTATGAAAAACAGTGTTTTCAACAGCCGGCATTGGTCAATAGACGTGGTGTGTTATTGCTTCATGATAATGCTCGACCACACAGTGCAAAACAAACCTTTAAAAAGTTAGCAGAGTTGAAGTGCGAAGTTCTCCCTCACCCTCCTTATTCTCCTGACCTTTCACCTACAGACTACCATTTTTTCAAGTACCTAGATAGCTTTTTGATTGGAAAAGTGTTTCGAGAAGAAATGGATGTAAAAACTGCATTCGCCGAATTTATTGCCTCTCGTACTCCGGATTTCTTTCAGAAAGGCATTGGTGCATTTATTTCGCGCTGGGAGAAGTGTATTGAAGTCTATGGTGACTATTTCGAGTGATGAAATACGTGTTAGGTTTGTCAAATAAAAGTTTAAATTAAAAAATCAGAAACGGCCATTTCATTTGCAACAACCTAATATTTCGAAGTGAAGTTGGAGGCTTCAGAATTGCTGGTGGTTGAAATTTCGGACGACTGGATCATCGGAAATAAAAAAACCAAACATATTTCTAATTCGCAGGAGTATGGTTATCTCGCTTCCCACAAAAGAACAATTTTGGACCAAAATTATTAAAATGGTGGTCGATCAAAGTTGAAAGTACCGAAAAGGGCATTTCTTTTCTGTTTAATAGATATAAAATGTGTGAAAATATTAAAAAATCTTAAGATATTTGTGCTAAGCGCGATAGCCACTAATGTGTAGAATAACATATTAAAATTTTGGACTAATTGGTCATGGAGTTTTTGTTTTATCACAACCGCCAACAACGAAAATGTTGTTTCGAGAAAAACGCATTTAAAGTTTTGAGTATTGAATTTTTGTATATAAAAGGTACTTACATTTAATCAGCTATGCCGGCTGCATACAAAATGCCTTCAGCTTCCTCATATCTTTCCTCCTCTAGTGCTCTTCCATCTCTTCGAGATATTCTAGCCTCTTTGGAGGCGTTGGAGCTGCGGCGTTCGGCTTGCGCGATGCGTGCATTATCGTGCCTACGCGCGATTTGAAGAGCTGCGGGACCGATTGTAACGCCCATTACCTCCATTATTTTTAAGATAGTATTGAAGCCTTCATTGAAAACGCATGCAGAGGTATAGGTACCGATCTCAATGATTTTTCTGCCAGCAAAAATGTGCTTGGGAACTAGATGCCACACACAAGCGTTAAAGCTTTCATTATTGTTTTGTGTATTGTTTCCCAAGCATCTCTCCAAAAGATCGCCTGCCGTTCATTCCTTGTAAATAGGTTTCAATATTTCTTGCACATCGTCATCAAGAGGAGGTGGATGTTTATAATTGGTACCCACAGCCTCATGCTTCCGCCACTTGCACCAGGAGTCAGTTCCAGAGGGAATATAAGCATGCTGCGGCTTCACGTCGGTCGAAATTTTGTGGTAATACGTTGCCCAAATTTCTTTTTTCATATCTTCAACTATTTCTGGGTGACGACGTATGGCTAAACCATAGTACAATGACATATCCTACATCAATTTATTCGTCAACTGCGTTTTTTGGGCTCGAAACTTGCTCCTGGTCTTCTTTTTGGTTTGGATTCTTTTCAATACTTTTTCTTGTTTTTCTTGCTTGAGTTAGTAGCTTTTTAGCTTCCTTCGTTCTCCTGTACATTCTCTTCTTAACGTGCAGCACACATTCCTTTTTTTTACAACAACATTTTTTCCATAGGGTTGTTCATCTAATAGAGCTTTAAAGGTTTTTGTATCGCCATCTCCAATATAAAATTTATATTTTATATCATTCAAATCTTCTGATCGGTGGAACATCTCAAGCACACCGTCTACTTCCATTTTTCCGGCGCTGCCATGGTGGTTAGCCGAACATTCTTCCTCGTGCTCATCGTAAAATGCTTCGTTGTTACGAGCCGGGGCTGCGGCAACGCGAGAGGCCGGCGAGAAGGGTATTTCCCAAGGAATACGGGTTATGAGTTTGTTAGTTGAGTGCGGACGAACCTGATGCGAAATCAGAAAGCCGCTAGGATTATCGGAAGCGAGGACGAACCTGATGCGAAATCAGGGAGCCTCTAAGATGGAGTCACACGCGGACGAACCTAATGCGAAATCAGGGAGCCGCAGGAGGGTGAAACGTCGTGAACGAACCCGATGCGAAATCGGGGAGTCACTAGGATGAAGTTCACAGACGAACCTGGTGAGTAGTGTGTCTAGGAGAGTTCTAACTCAGGTCCTCTGAGGGGAGCGCGGGGGGGCGGGTGGAAGTGAGGGCGCGCGGGGGAGCGCGGTGGGGGGAATCGTGGAGGGGATCAGTCCAGGCCGAGCGGCCGCAGAGACCTCTCCAGATCTGGCCCGCCGTCAGAAATTTTTCAGAGGGGGGAATGACCTACAGCCGAAATTTTTTCACACCTAACCGAGGGAGGGACGGCCTTGGCCCACCCCCGAAAATTTTTTCACCCCTGGCCCACACTGATTTAGCGAACCGCCAAGCGCAGAGAAATAATAATTTTTATCAGAAATTGTTTCGAGCGATGTCGGGAAAGATCGACGTTTTACAAACCACATATTCGGGGAAAGAGAGAGAGAGAGAGAGACGGCACTACATAGTTGCAAAGCTAAATTCTGAGAGAGGGAAAGAGACAGTGGTACAATCGCATGCATTCTAAAGCAAAAATTTTTCATAATGTTTTCAATCTTAGCGTCGTAGCGTATCGCGCGATCGTGTGTAATTTGAGTCCCCTGGGACAACCGCGCAAGATGACGTCATTTTCGCGGCGCGAAGAAGGCGCGAGTCATAGAATTATGCGGCGTCGGCAGAAATTTTATTCCAAACCAACAGACACTTTTTTCCCCAACGCAGAGAAATAATAATATTTTTGGGAACATCGAATCTTAGAATTAGGTGGTGAGGAAACAATGAGGGTAAATAAAATAGAGACATAATATGTTTTAAATGATAATATATTGTTACATGTAAAATAGAATAATAATAATAAAGAATAATAAAGAATATATAATACAATAATAAAGAATAAAGAATAATAAAGAATAATAAAGAATATAATTCAATAATAAAGAAGAAATAAAAAGAAAAAGAAAAAGAGAAATATGAACATAATAATAATAAAGAAGAAATAAGAAGAAAAAGAACAGAAAAATATGAACATAATAAAAATAATAATAAAAATAGAAAAAATAATAAAAAATAGAAAAATAATAAAAAATAGAAATGAACAAATTATTCGGGCGACGGCGGCGGTGTCAGGAGCCTCTCGAGTGGCTCGAGGGGCGGCGACGGCGGCGGCGTCTGCAACCCCTCGATCCATGCAAGAGGCTGCAGCGGTGGCGGCATCAACAGCCCCCTGCGTGGATCGAGGGGTGGCGATGGCGGCGGCGTCAACAACCCCCCGAACCACTCGAGGGGTGACGGCGGCTGTGATGACGATGATGACGACGGCGATGGCGACGGCGACGGTGGCGGTGGCGTCGACGGCGATGGCGACGGTGGTGGTGGCGTCGACGGCGATGGCGACGGTGGTGGTGGTGGCGTCGACGGCGGCCACCAGGGTGCCATATCATCAGATGATGATGACGATTGCATCGATGGGGGCCCCGGGGGTGTCATCACCCACCCTGGATGCGATGGTGACTGCAACGTACTGCAGTCTATCCAGGGTGGGGATGGCAGTGGCGACGGTACAAGCGGTCGCCGCAGGGGCCCCATCTGTCGATATGGCACCCATGGGCGCCATAGCCGCGCCGCCATCGCGGAACCAGGCACAAGCTCCGACCGCCGCCGCATCCGCAGATCCAATGGTGCGTCCTGGGGGGGGGGGCGTCCTGGGGTGCGGTCCCCACCAGGAGCCGCGCCAATACCGCCAATTGTTCCGCCAACAGTTCATAATTCTAGAGCACAAACGTCAATATAACACTAACACGTGAATAAATATAATAAACATCAAACGCACAAAGCAATACAAAGTATTACATACCACTAGAGGCGGCGGCGGCGATGGCTGCGACGGCGGCGACAGCTGCTGTGGCGGCGATGGCCAATGGGGAGGTGAGGGGGGCGACGGTGGTGGCGAGTTCTAGAAAATAGAAACCCGCGATTTAATAATCACAACAAAATTGTAATAAACATAAATGTCAAAATATTGTAAAGTACATACCTCTGGGTTGTCCCCGCACGGTTCAGGGTCCCACTCGGGGGCGATTCTCGCTAGTCCCATGTTCACTTTTTGCAGCACAAATGACACAAAAAAAATGAAAAACATTATAGCTGTCAAGAAGACTGATGTCTTCAAAGCTTTGAAGACAACTGGTCTCGCTGCATCTCCAAGCTCTCGCACGTAAACTCGTATCTTGAAATCGAGAAGCGCGTAGCTTTGCAAAAGTAAGATGCCGTTGTTCTCCACCTTCATTTTCGCCGACCACTCATTTTCTTCTTCGCACTCGTCATTTGGCTGAACCGCTTCCCCTTCTTCTTTGGTCACATCATTCGAACCACTTTCAACGTTTAACGTACCACTTTGATCATGTATCGAACGTGTATTGAACCACTTTGATCATGTATCGAACGTGTATCGAACCACTTTGATCATGTATCGAACGTGTATGGTACTACTCTGAACGTCTATCGTACCACTCTGGACGTGTATCGAACGTCAATCGAACCACCCTCAACGTGTACCGAACGTCTATCGTACCACTCTGGACGTGGATCGTACGTCTATCGTACCACTCTGGACGCGGATCGTACGTCTATCGTACCACTCTGAACGTGTATGGTACAATTTTCAACGTCTATCGTACCACTCTGAACGTGTATGGTACCACTTTGATCGTGTAGGGTACCACTCTGAACGCGTATGGTACTACTTCTACATAATAATTACAACCATCATCATCATCATCTTAATCTAGCGTACATCACATGCAGGAAATTGGGGATGGGTGGAGAAAAAAAACATTTTCATATACATTAAAAATTGATTATATTTATTTATGCATTTCTCTCTGGTGTTTAGACCACCAGTTGAATATTTTAAATACATTTTGCAAGGCACAGTGCTTTGCGTGTCTGCCACATCGCAGAGTATTAACTACATTTAGCTTATTTAGAGATATGATATCCTTGTAGTCAATGTCCAGTGTCTCGATGATCGCGTCCGCTCTCGTATTTTCATCGAGGAAATCCGCAAGCCAGTCGCGTTTCTGCAGCCCTTTAACGTATACGATATGGGATGTGTCATCTTCTTCATCGATCGCATCAGCAACAGCTTTCGTAATTAGCTGTTTAGCCATACTGTATGGAACGTCTCCATCTTCCCACCGTAGTCCATGATGTTTTGCTGCCAGCCACCGGATGCTTGATTTGTCAGATTTCGTAAGAAGATATTGGGGCATCGAACTCCCAAAAATATAGTGCGAGAGAATTGTTCCGTTTCGTAGGACAGCCACTTCCTTGACGACAAATCTTCCATCAACGATGAACCTTTGCAGGTCAACAAATGTCGGTATGACCATTATCGGTACAATTTAGAGGTCCGCTCGCTTCCAAGACAGACGGGAGAATGCGATCTTTCTCGTAAAACATCTCGATTTTCACGATGAAATTTTGACACAGGAGAGGGCGAGCAAGTAGCGCGGCAATTTAAATGATTTTTCGCACCATGTTTGTCAGTGGATTGTATTCAACCGACCGATCGTACAGAAGCAGACAGTAGGCTGTAGTATTTGCAGGCACATTCTCTCTGCATTCGAATTCTATGCGCACGTCCACGGAACCATTCTTGATCGACTCATTTTGTCACGAGCAATGAATCACGACGAGGGGGCCAAATTGTAAAAATTCGGCCACGGTGAATAATGCCTCGTTGCAACTATATCCATAATACGATTTACGGAATTGCGTATACATATGAAACAAGATGGCGTGCCTATTCTTGTCAAAGTCCAAGTTCAAGTCATCGTACGGGTAAAATTTCGAGTTGAGAAAAAGTTTTAGATTGATCAGGTTGCAGTTGTCGAGCTCAGTAACATCTTCGCTCATCGCATTCTTTGATTAGTCTGTAGGCCAAAGATAATGCATCGCGGCTTCTCCAGCTGCGCAGATGCCTTCACGGCCCACGAATGCTTGGCCGTGCTCTGCAAGAGAGGATACTCGTACAGATCCCACGGTTGAAAACAAATGCTTATGTTTTGCCCACTTTCCAAAGTATGTAGCAACGATAGCTTATTAACGTCGTTCAGCGTCACATGAGGCATCCGCCATTGCACTTTATGTAATTCAATTTCTGGTTCCAACATCGGCGATCCTATTAGAGAATTGTTGTCGTTGCGCGATCGTATTAAAATCAATTCGTGACGCGCATTAATAATCACGCGTTTGTAGCCCTCGCAAAATCCCAACCAATATTTGAGCGGGATTCAAAAATTGAAATGATTTTTCAATATTGGCCCATTACGTCGTCTCAAGCCCCATCCTGCATTCTCCAAATTTTTGTCTTCGTCAGATGTCAGCGATACATAGTTTTTAAGCATGCTAGTTATTCCAACGTTTCTGTTGCGGTCAATCTCCACGCCATTCAGCTCGTATCGAATCTCGTCAAATAAGAACGCCACACAATTATTTCCCAACGTCACCGTTAATGCATCATTTGGCTTATTTATCGTCAATTTCCCCTCCACGTAGAGAAAACTTTCACACGGCAATGTGTTTAAATCCTGATGCTGTATAGGTATTCTTATCTCATCGCTGTATCCAAACGTCGCGTTGACGTATGGGTTGTATGTGTGAGTCTGGAGCTTGACGATGCGATTATCAAACGTCGGCTTCCCTCCAATGCTTAGAATGTCAACCATTTTTCAACTTAAATGCGCACAATGAATCCCAGTGATTTCAAAAATGCAATGTTCGCAGCACTGAGCCTCTTCGTTTAACGTGATCAGAGCTGTTGCAGTTGCAGTTGTTGTTGTTGTTGTTGTTGTTGTTGTTGTTGCAAACAATTTCGTTTGGATGAAACGGGTTTCTGGTGTCGTTCAACACAAGCATTTCTTTCGTTCGCACCACGCGTATTATCGTCGTGGTCGTCGTACGTGCAGTCTGATGGTAATCTCTTCACCTCGAAAATCGAGCAACCGTCCGTCTTGATCCACAACGCGTATTGTTAGATCCGTAATGATCGGAAGGTAAATGATCTGTGCGGGCGTTTCCGATATCTTATATCCTGGTGGGACCCTCGGAGAAAATTCATGTATCGTATGTACGTGCTTCCCATTGTTGTACGCACCAGCGGTCACGCTACATTCTACGCGAATAATGTTTACGTTCATGATATTAATTGGATCGTCCGATTCGTGCCACCGTCCAGGTTCTAATATTCGATTCATCGAGAATCCCAGTAGCGATCCAATGTTATTGGACATTGTAAAGTCTACGGCGAACGAGCAGTATAGCTCGCTTTTCATGGTGTTGTTGTTGGGACGCAACACTATTGTCACTGTTCTCACCACCACCACCACCATTGTCGTCATCATTGCCACCGAGATTTTGAGGATACCGCTCGAGTAATCGCTGCTTCAAATACTTGGCAATAGCATCTAGTTCGTAGGACCCGTGGGGAATCGCAATGTATTCGCGAGTGATGTCGACTGTGTTGTTGGTGTCATAGTTTACGACGAAGTAGAATTTATCGTTACTCGAGTCAATGTTCGGTATTGTA
This sequence comes from Andrena camellia, assembly GCA_029448645.1. Classification (NCBI taxonomy): domain Eukaryota; kingdom Metazoa; phylum Arthropoda; class Insecta; order Hymenoptera; family Andrenidae; genus Andrena; species Andrena camellia. The sequence goes on from CM055680.1 coordinate 17,370,743, forward strand.
TGATATGTTTCGAAGGTTGTTAGACCAAGCTCGTAATCATCGTTGCTCAAATCTATGGGTGGAAAGTAGCTTACCGCGAGGGTGCTACTGTTGCCGGTTAGAGTGAATGTTATCGAAATATTCCGAGCTGTACTGCTCGACTAGTACTGAATCAGAGCGGCGGGAACTCAATCCTTATATTTGGTGCCGATCGTCTGTAGAAAGCGTAGACACAGTTGTCCACAGTTGCTCTGATTGTACTGCTGATAAGACGTTCTATTGTATTCAATCTTCACAGCATCTTTATCCAGATATTGCACCAATTCCTTGGGCGGTCGAAGATTTCCAAAGCTGTCGACATATACAGCTCGACACCCTCTCTTCGCATACGCCACCCAATGAGTCCCCGGCCCCTCGACGTTGTCCAAATTTACGATGCCGCTCTCGTTCCGACGTACTCCTCCGGCAGGTAGCGCATTGCGCATAAAAACACCCCTAAAAAATGGAATACGCATACGTTTTGCCAACTCCACCAATTGCACATCGGTAGTTACGCCCACAGGCATTTTTATTTTCTTTTCGGCGTTTTTTTTTTCGTTTCGATATTCCCTGTCCGCGCTTGTATGGCGCGAGATAAAGTCCGCGACCTTCCATGGAGCGATTATGACGTTGCATTTCCTGCAGCTGATATTGCGCCGTCTTATTATCGTTTACGGCCTTGGCGATCCCCGCCGCTCCACCAGAGATCCGAGAACACCTTGCAGCGGGAGAAGTGGTAATATACCACCCCGTTTTGCCACCGGAAGAATCCGCCTTTGCGGTGCTCTCTTTGCAGTCCTTTTGCGAGTTTTTGTTTTCATCCCCATTCCGATTTTCGTCTTGACCTTCATAGCTGCCCAAACAGCTGTAGCAGCGCCTCTTTCGCCCAGAGTCGAGTCTCGCGCAACGATGCGTTTTCGCTCTTTGTCAGCGAGTACGTTATCTGCCGCGTGCCTTTCGCTGAAGTCGTTGCTACGCGAATACGCTATATCGTGTTCGCGACACGCTGCGTCCAACGGATTGATACCTTGATCGCCTCTAGCCAATCGTTTTGCCAGACGAGTTCCTGGACCGCATAACTGATATCCCGGGATATGTAATTCGACAGGTAGCGCGTTTATCGCCCGATTTAACAAACCGCAACCTTCCCTTACTCTCGTCGGCGACATTCGCCACAGTTTTTAATCAGTGGTGCTGGACCGTCGATATGCGTTCGCTGCCAAGGGCGATTATAATGTTCCAGACACCGACGATGCTGCCGAACCTCAGAATCGGCTTTTATATGCTCGGGGAGTCTGTCCCACAACTGATCAATGTGCCTGCCAAACTCGCGCAGTAGAATAATCTTTGGTATATATTTCAACTGCTCAGAGGTTAGGTCTCGAATATCGCAATTATCCCACAGAACGATAAGCATTTCGAATACTGAGTTGTTTTGCTTTGGCGCGGGCCTATAAATAGGGCGCGTCACCGCTTCGATGTATCAAAAATCATTTTCGCGGTTCGCAGCGAGGATGTGATTCGTGCGACAACGCGCGACGATACGCGTGACAAATTTTGACGATAAATCGCAAATGATGTCCTCGAAAACAAGGCGCAGACATGGTAGCATGCTGCCAAACACCATACGCTGCCTCATTTGCGGTCCATCAAATTGTGGAAAGACCAACGTGCTGGTGAGCTTGTTGGAAAGTCCTCACGGCGTCCGCTTCGAGAACGTGTACGTGTATTCCAAATCGTTGCAACAGCCGAAATATCAGTATTTGGAGAATTTATTGACTCTGATAGATGAAATTGGCTACTTCACATTTTCGAATAACAGTGACGTCATCCCACCGAGCGAATCGCTTCCGAATTCCATTTTTATCTTTGATGACGTGGCATGTGACAAGCAAGATACGATAAGGGAATACTTTGCAATGGGGCGCCACTCGAACGTTGACTGCTTCTATCTCTTGCAGACATATGCAAAGATTCCCAAACATCTTATACGCGACAATGCGAATCTGCTGATTCTGTTTAAGCAGGATGGCACCAACTTGAAACACGTGTACAACGATCATGTAAACACTGATATGTCTTACGAGGATTTCTGCGCTTTGTGTCGTAATTGTTGGCAGCTGGAGTATGGTTTCGCGGTGATCGACAAGTATAGCGCAATGTCCAATGGACGTTACAGAAAGAGATTTAACGAGTTTGCCGTACCGTGAGATGATCAATCATTGTCAACACGTCGGTGGGAAAGCAACGTCTGCGGTGCAACAATGATCGTTATCGATAGTCTGGAGATTAAGGATCGCGAGAGAATAGCGAAGGAAATTGCAAGAACCAGCGAAGCCATTCGCAAGAAACATCAGGCTTTGAAGACCGGCAACATGGAGGAAGATATCGCGTTGGAGAGATACTTTAAACCTATTGTCGAACCCTTAAAACATATTGTGGAAAATACCGCAGCGGCAGAAGCTGAAATATCGCCGCTGATGAGCACAAGCGTTGAAGGGAATGAAACATTAACGCCTGATGATGATGACGATGTTTTTGAAACTACTCCCGATGAGTCGTTTGCAACATCTATTAGACAGCAACTTCAAACAACCGCGGGACAAGAAACGTTTCGCAGCCATTTGGGTCCCCTGGGACAAAAATATATGGATGCGATCATAAGTAGGGATAAGGAAACTGTCACAGACACTGTGTATGGCGTATACTTTGGCGATAGTAGAATGATGCTTGGGGATAAGGCATTCGATATGGACAAGGCTGATAATATAATCATCGATGGTGTAAAATACAACGCCCGGCCTTTACGAACTGATTTTCAAGAGAATTCCCGACGATGCTGTATACACCGATGCCGATAAACAAAAATACAAAAGTATACTGCTGGCGACGAATGCCTACAGACGCGGTCATTCTGCTCAAAATCCCATATTAGGCAACAAGGGATACAAGTACAAACATGTAATTGCACCGCTACTCCCTCGCGTATCAACCAATAAAGCAGGGAAAGGTCTAACGGCGCCGCGAGTCATGGTGGTAAATGATGACAAGATCGATTACGTGCGCTGGGACGGTCCCAACGAGCTTGTGGATCGATACCGTTTGCTGGAAGCGTCGCGTCAGGCGGGCAACAACTCGCATGACAATGAAATTCGGTCGATTGTGGAGGAACTCTACGAGGGAGGCTTCATTATAAATAAAACCGCGCACCGATGATGCGCACTGTATGCATTGATATGCCGATCAACAAATTTGGAGTATCGCTCGAGAAGAGTGGCGTAGCTAGAATGGATTATTACAAATGGAACGGTTTGCTTCGAAATTATATGCGAGACAACGCTCTTTGCGTGACCGGTGCCGACTTTGATGCAAAATCACGCAAGATACGACGCGTAGCTCAACCGGTGGTCGATAGCGATACTGTCAATAAACTATACGTGAAAAAGAGCATTAAACTTTTGAGAGAGCAGCAGGAAGAATTAGAGAGGAAGCTGATCGTGTTTCAGAGAGAGATGCTGGCGCTGCAAAACAGCGTTCAAAAGATATCGCAGGCGTCGAATTCTATCCCGCAGCAGCGCTGCGAAGGAGAATCATGCGAGACGGTTGAAGTTATCAACGAGACGGTTGAACTTGTCAAGAATTTCCTCGGACCGATGGGGCGCACGTAATGCACGTACACGATAATTATGACATCATTCGTGTCGAAGACACCTCTGCGATCAAACATGCAGCCATCATCGAAATCCAAGAGTAAAGAAAACCATGGCCACAAGAAGCGACAGCTCGTCGAGGAATTGCATGCTCCAGCTCGAAGACATTTCCCGCGGAGGCGAGTCATAGTGCGCGGATACGATGATCTGTGACAAGCTGACGTTGTAGAAATGCGTCCATACTCGCGATTCAACCAAGGCGGCACCGCTCATGACTAAAAGTGGCGCTGAGGTGGCTATAGCGTTTGCAAAGATATTTAGAGATCGATATCCGAAAAATTTGCAAACCGATCAAGGAAAAGAATTTTACAACGCCGATGTGCAGAAACTCTTGACAAAGCATGATATTAATCATTATTCGACGTATTCGGTGATGAAGGCCTCCGTCGTAGAACGTTTCAATCGAACTTTGAAGAACAATATGTGGAAACTGTTTACGCTCAATGGAACCTACAGATGGACCGATGCGCTATCGCGTCTACTTGCAGAGTATAACGCGCAAAAACACAGAACCATCAGAATGCGTCCTTGCGATGTTACCCCAGCGATCGCCGATAAGCTGCTGACCACCGTATACAGCAACGAAAGATCGCTGCTCCGGCGAGATTCAAGTTGGGCGAGTTTGTGCGCGTGAGCAAATTTAAAACCATCTTCGATAAAGGCTACACGCCGAATTGGACAACGGAGGTGTTCGAGATAGCCAAAGTACAGGCAACTAATCCCGCAACGTATCTGCTCCTCGATTCCTGTGGAAAACCTGTTGCCGGAGGATTCTATGAACACGAGCTGCAACGCGTCACCGATCCTGATGTGTATCTAGTGGAAATAGTATTGCATAGGAAGGGGGATAAGGTATACGTCAAGTGGCTATGGTTTGATAAATCGCACAATTCTTGGATAAATAACAATAATGTATTGTAACATAATAATACATGGTTCAATAAATACAATGATACATATACATGTGAACAATTTTATTTTTATGCATAATTCCACCATTTATAATCGTTAATAAATATAATAATTTCTATACATGCGCGAAGAATTTTATTTTTTTTTATGCAATAATTCCACCATTTATAAGAATGAGTTTATAATAAATACAATAATTTCTAATTTACAATGGCACATTATAATGTCCCCAGGGCAGAGTGTCGGTCGAATCGGGTACGATATATCGCTTGTCGTCGTGCGGGCTTAGAGCGATTTTCGATTCCGAAATGGTGTACACTTTGTGCAATTTCGACCGTATGCATGATTGCCTGCGAACCATTTCGATCTCCCTGTGCAAACACTGCGCGTAGTCGTCGAAAGTTATCGTCCTGGCTATGACGTTGGTCTTGACGCCTTTCGCCTTTTTCGTATCTTTTTTACCGTCTACGCGGAGTGCATACATTTTCGCTCTAAGACCTACGAATTTGGTCATTATCGCACCGTTATTTTCGTCCTTCATCAGCCCCGGAATCTTCTTATTTAAGCGCGGCATATTATATGGATTGTCGATGGGATAATCGGATGTGTCAAATCTATCGATATTGTGTTTCATGGTCTCGTAGATATCATCGCACTGAATATGATAAATGAGACTGTCTGTGTCGGTGTATAGAATTTTACAATTTTGAGCGTGCAGGGGAGACATGTGCTCGTGCTGAAATTCATACAAACAAATTTTTGATATGTCCAGAATGCACATACCCACGTATATCGGTTTGTTAAATTTCACCTCGAGTTTTCGCAAGTCAACGGCTATTAAATTTTCCGAAAAAACACTTCTGCTGTGGAAATTCGGTTTCGCGATCATCGCCTCCGCGCCATATCGCCCTTCCCAATGTGTTAAAAGTTTTACATCCACATGATTTCGCACATTTTCCATAGTTTTACCGAATACCGCGTTGTTCATCAATTTGTATAAATTCTTTTCAAAATCATTTGTCGCGCTTGTTCTAAACCGCGTATTGAGTTCGATGTAATCGCGGAGCCAGGGGGATTGATCGAATTGAAGCACGCGGTATATCTTTGTAATACGAAGACCGTGACGCATGCACTGCTGCAGGTTGCGATAATGGATAACGTAACGCTGCTTATTGTATACCGTCGCGAGTACATTGTCCTGTCTGCTGCCAGGTGGTTGGGCACGTGTCGGGCAGAACGGTAGATCGGCATGAGCGTCGTGCAGACGTTGCGGATATTCCAGATCTACCTCGAGAATGTATCCCGTGGGCGAATCGACAGCGATCGAAGACACGTTAAAATTTGCAACATCTTCGACCCATTGAAATTTGGCATGTGGCAGGGGCTGACACATTGCCCATCCATACAAATTATTTACGTCAAAGTACATCAAGTACGATGACTGTTCCGATGCGTCGTAAGATGGCATATACTTGTTATTGGCATGTGCGTATCTTCCGGAACATTGACTTAAACCACCGCGTATACCGCGTTCGACAAACATGACCATATCGATGTCTGTGAGCAATTGGAATGTAATTTTGGTATGTTTTAGCATGACATCCCACGTGAAACTAGGTAATGTATAATAATGCGCCGAATCTAATCCGTAACTCTTAATGCAACTTTCGCGAAAATTTTCAAAAATATCTGCCAACAACAAGACATCTGTTTTCAAATACAAATCGCTGTATTCGCCCAAGGTTCTAATGTCGAAACGCTGCCAGACAGTCTCGGCGTGCGCGTAATCGCTCTCGGACACTGTCTCGCCCGTTAACGAACTGTGGAATGACTCGCGCGGCGGTAAGCATGAGTCCTGCAGCTCGTTCGCGCAATCAAGGTATTCATACGGAAAGACACCCTTTCGCGTCAATAAATTGAAATCCTCTGTGGATAATGTTTCAAATTTGGATCGTAAAATTTTTAATTTATCTGTGCTAAGAAAAGCTGCTAATTTGTCGAGACTGGTATTGAGAAATTTGTACGAATCGATGAATCGAAATTTAATATAATTTCGCGAGTCTGATTCAGCCGTATCTTCGACATTTTTTGTGAAAGAAATATATTTTTCTTTAGTAATGGGCAATACATCAACGTGACCTTCGAAAGCGGTAGCTATTTCCTCGATAATAAAATGCGAATCGTAGCCGGATAAATTATGAAAAACGATGGGGATGTAAAACGCATTTTTATAATTTAAATTGCACTCCGAATGTGCCGGACCTCTAAACCGTCCGGATAGATGGCAATGATCGCGAACTCGTATATCGCTAGCCTCGAATGGCTCTTCGCAAATATGGCAATCTGTTGCATTGCGAAATGTCGTCCACTGTTTGCTAGTTAAATCCAACATGGGAACATTACTGGTCAGGATGGGTTTGGCAAAGTCTGCAAAATTTTTCAATTCTTCGACGAACAATGAAACACAATCCGCGTCGCGGCGACATCCATAGATCGATAGCGATGTATCGTACGAACAATGCATATAATATGCTATGCTGTGCACTTTATGGTGCTGGTACGCGTGTAATTTATTATTATTACCCCTCTGATTGTCCTCCGTTTTCTCGATGATGCACTCGAGATCTGCGTATACCACGAAGGGGGGCCGCTCCTTCCTGCAGTGGTTGCCGAAACTGAGGAAGTTGTTGCCTTCGCTGGGCAGCAGAATGGCGCAGTCGTTCATTTGCCCACAGTCCAGCGAATGAAGCTCCAACTTCTCGGCAGATCCGAAGTAATGCATGCATCTGCAAAAAAAGAAAACAATTTTTATTTAATGGTTTCGCGAGACATTTCAACATTTCATATGTTTATATACGTACCGATCACAGATGAATTTCATTCCATTGTGCTTGCTCAATTGCGTGCTCACCAGCCTGGACAAGTCCTTAATTAGCACATAGTGCCCTACATCGCCGAGCTCTTGATTCGGTGTGTAGAGCAGGTTGACGTGCCGATCCCTCTTTTGGCTGGTGAGGCGCAGTGGGAAGATTGTCGGTCCTTTCTTCTTCTCGAAGTTGTACACATTGACGGAGATGTTGTTCAGCCGTTCAAACTTCCCAATCTGCTCCAGAGGCATTGGAAATTCAATGCCCTGGAGATTTAGTGCTGAAGCATAGTCGGGGTATGAACTTGGACGATCGGCATTTCTTTCCGCGGGATGAAGAGCGGCGACCACTGCCCAAGCGAAACAGGCGTTGTCCGGGGATTGCACGTTAATCGTCGCTTTCTTCAGCGATATTTCCCGCGGCAACTTGTAGTGACACCCCGCGCACAGCGGATTGTACTTATTGACATTGCCGGTCAGATTCAGGATTCTCGTCAATGCCCATCCGCTGTCGCGTTCCTGGAACTCTTCCAGCGATGCCAGGGTTGGTTCGATGACGCATCGTTGGTACCACTCATGCAGATCGGATGTACCGAAGAGTTCGCAATTTCGGGTATTGATGCTTTTACAAGCATGCTTGTCACCTGCCACAAATTCACCGTTGAACTTTTGGTTGAGTACCTCACTTTGAGGTTCCGATGTTTCCTCAAAGGACCCCGCACATGCTCCAACACAATGGCCGCTGCATCCTGGAGGAAGTTGCGCGGTTCGATGTAATTCAAATTTAGCACGGCACCAGTTAATACGCGGCTATCGAACGCAGTGTCTATTTCGCGCCACAAAAGTCCCGTGCTCGAATGTCCGGCACCTTCGCGCACGAAACGTCCGCGCAACGAATATTTCAGTCCTTCGAGCTGCGCGATTCGAGCAACTAACGATTTTCGAACACCGATCGATAATCGAGGACGTTTCACTCGGCTGTGTTCTTCCAAAGATTCGATACATTCGTTGCACCGTTCTCCCCACGCGAGGTATTCTTCGCGTGAAATCAATCGTGCAGACTGATCTCGCAGTTGGCGTTCCACTTGCGCGAATTTTTCCATGATCGTAAATGGAATGTAAATGTACTGTATTATCCGCGCAATGTGTTACAACGATTTGAGGCTTTGTACTGTTTAGAGCATGCTTTTATGGTTGGTACCACGATTTGGCGTCTCTGTCTAACTCTTTCGGTGTTCTCCCTCCCTCGAATGCATTGAATGCAAAAACGATGATCGATCCCAACATTGTTCGATGCAGTTTCTGCTGATATCGCATAATTCTTTCCATGATTCACGCGTATGACGAATTAGCGCGCAAGATCATCCGACACCGTTTCTGCTGACACCGCATAATTTTAAGATTCGATGTTCCCAAAAGTATTACATTCAGCACGTGTCGAGACTTTTATTCCGGTAAGATTGAAAAAAACATTATGGAAAATTGGTGGCTTTAGAATAAAATGTGGCAGTGGGGGGAAGCAATTAGCCTCTATTTAAGCCGGCTCCCGGACGTTATTCCATCAATCGCTCAGTAACCTTAGTGACTTTGATGGACCAGGCAGCGCTACAAAAATTGACCGATAGCATTAATGCAATAGGCGCTGGGAGCTCAGATTATTTCTTTCCAATCATGCGAGATGATGGTATAGCTCCATGTGGGGAGAATATTTATTATGACAGGTAAGACTTATTTTCACATATTCCTACAATTTTTATGTTTATTCCTGATACGAGCGTATAATTTCATAGCTTTAATTGTTCTCTTAGTCCACGCCGAGCATCGCGTATCATGGTCAGAAGATACGCATTAACATCCGTGGGTAGCAAGTATTTGGAAATTGCAATCAACGTAGGACCTATGGCCGATGTAGAAGTTCTTATCGGTGACAATCGCGGGAATCATCTTATATTACCGTGGTATACACGGGGTGCACTAGTCGGTAGCCGTACAACCATCGAAGAACGTGCACAATTGTCTGAATCAGACTCGATGCGGATTGATGAGTTAGTATTGGAATTTTTTCGGATCTATGATTCTACGATTGTAAAGATGACACTGCTTGACAAGTCACTGTATTTCAAACCGAATACAGTATCATTTTTATGTAATCTTGAACCATGTGTAAGCTATGTGTATCCGCGGCTGCATCAAACTGCGGAAGATGTGAAAGTAAAATTTGAATGTTTTGTTAACGTGTTGCAACAGAGCGGTGTTGCCTGCAAAACATTAGATACGCGCAGTGATGCTAAAATCATACGCGATAGCGAATATTACGACGAGGAGTATCTCGTAGATTGCGAACTGGTAGCATGTGCCATCAGTGATATTCTGGCTGATGTTCGTAGGAAGAAAAAATGTTAAATTATTATTATTATTCTATTTTTATATTTCTTTGTAACAATATATATATATCTTAAACTTATATTATGTGTCCATTTTATTTACCCTCCTTCTCTCCTCGCCACCTAATTCTAAGATTCGACGTTCCCAAAAGTATTATTTCCACTGACACTGCATAATTATATGACTCGCGCCTTCTTCGCGCCGTGAAAATGATGTCATCTCGCACGGCTGCTCCAGGGAAGTCAAATTACGCGAGATCGCGCGATACGCTGCGACGTTAAGATTGAAAAAAACATTTTGAAAAATTTTAGCTTTAGAATGCATGCGATTGTACCACTGCTGTCTCTTTCCCTCTCTCTGAATTTAGCTTTACAACTATGTAGTGCCGTCTCTTTCCCTCTCCGAATATGTGATTTGTAAAACGTCGCTCGAAACAATTTCTGATCAATTATTATTTCTCTGCGCTTGGCGGTTCGCTAGATCGGTGTGGGCCAAGGGTGAAAAAATTTTCGGGGGTGGGCCAAGGTCGTCCCTCCCTCGGTTGGGTATGAAAAAATTTCGGGGGTCATTCCCTCCCTCTGAAAAAATTTCTGACGGCGGGCCAGGTCTGGAGAGGTCTCCGTGGCCGCTCGGCCTGGACTGATCCCCTCCACGATTATGGCTTCCCCACTCCGCGGCTCGTGCGCGCGCAACCAGTTTTCCACTCCCCGCTGTCTCCGCGCCTAAAGTTCCCCCCACCGCACTCCCCCGCGTGCCCTCACTTCCACCCGCCCCCGCGCTCCCCTCAGAGGACCTGGTCTAGAAACCGTATTGACATTCTACTGAAGTCTGTCTAACAATAGAAGTTAAGCAACAATAGAAAGATAAGATTTAAGAAATGACAAGGCACTAGATGACAGTCCAAGATAACCTAACTTGGCACACAGCAAGTTGTGATCAATTGTATTAAACACCTTTGAGAAATCCAGAGACGTGATACAAATTAAGTGACGCGAGTCAAACGCACGAAATATAGTGTCCGAGATGTGAACCAAGGCAGTGCTCGTACTATGACCTCTACGAAAGCCCGATTGAAAAGGCGGAACAACGCTGGAAGAGTCAAAGTGCTGAGCATCTGGACAAAACAAAGTTTTTCAAGAACCTTGGACAGGAAAGGCGTAAGAGAAATAGAACGAAGAGAATCGAGGGTGCCGACTTAGGAATAAGGTAGACAAAGGAATGCTTCCAAGCATCCGGATAGGACAGTAGAATTGAAGATATGTAGGAGAGAATCAAGATAGTGAGGAACACAATTAAGTATCATGATGCCAGAAATATCATAGGGGTTGGAGGATGTAAGCTTTATGCCTTTGAAAATAGAGAGAAGGTCGCCAAGTGAGAAAGGTGCAAAGGTAAAGCTAAAGGAAGAAGAGGTCTCGCGCGCCTGGGACGAATAATAGGAAATGAGCTCGGGAGATGCGGAGGTAGACGATAGAGAATCAAGGAAGTGATTGTTAATTGCAGAGGGATCCGTAAATGAATCAGGAACAGAAGAGGAATGTGATCTGAAGCAGAAAAAAAGTGCCAGAAACTCTTAGAGAAGTTGCAGCGGGAGAGATTCTTGAAATATAATCGCTTCTCCGTGCGAATAGAAAAATTAGCGAAATTCCGAAGCAATTTGTAATAGTCCCAAGCAGCTGCCGCCCCAGATCTCCTATAATTCGACAGTACACGATTACGGAGGCTCATGAGCTTTTGACAGTAGATGTGAGCCAAGGCATAGGAGTCTTAGAGAGACGCATTAGGCGTACAGGCGCAAACTGATCAAATAAAGCGGTGGTTAACGTAGTAAAGGCTTCAACCTTGGAGTCAACAGTATCCAGGTTATAGATAGACTCCCAATTGACCTGCTCAGCAGCGATACTGAAGCGCTCAACAGGGATACTTTTTAGGTCTCGACTCAAAACATAACGCTGTCGCATATGTGACTTAGGGATATCAAAAATCGCATAAATTAGACAATGATCACTAATGTGACTTATATCATATACATCCGAAAAGACTACATCCATATCCCTGCTGACCAAGATCAGGTCCAGTAAGGTCGATGAAGTTTGCGTAATCCGCGATGGCTCAGCAATGATTTGTTTTAAGGAAAGAATAGACATTATACTATGAATGTAGTGTAAATCGGAATTGCTAGTGTTATTGAAATTGATCTCCAGAGTTCTTATATTATAGGTGTATTAATTATTCAAGGGCAGTACTGCGATGTTCTATTTGAAGTTTCCGGTGGTCCCCCATCGCGCGATGGAGGCCGTGGGGTTTTAGTGGGTAAAAATCCCACAATACCCTGGCGCCCTCGGGGGATTCCCCTCTGAAGGTGTCGGAGTGTCTTTTGAAGATTTCCCCACGTTAAAAAAAAATTAATTGTATTTATACATTTAAAACAATTAATAATGAACGTTACCTTTTTTCTCACTGTTCATACAGTGTGGAAAAAAATAAAGTATGAAAAAAATATATAGACACAGGCCGAATGGAACTCACGACCGCAACAACACCACGTCGACGTCACAGTGTTCGATCCACAAATTCTTGTATGTTAAAATGTTAATAAAGAAACATAGGTTTTAATGCTACCCATAACTTTTGCTAAATTTACCAATTTTTTGTAAAAAAATGGCATTAGAAATTTATTCCAAATCTCGGTGCATTTTTTCAAACACGTGCCATTGGCGGAATGTTTATGCTTTTCATTTGATTTTTAAAAGTTGTGTTTAGTACTGTCATACCTTAAAAACTGCCAAGACAGTTTTTTACAATACTAACAATTTGTACGAATTTTTTATGTTAAGTGTTTATCAACTTCAAGGGGACTTTTAAAAAAAAATACCAAAAAGTACCTCCGTGATTTTTTGTATATTAATTTAGGGGACATTAAGCTTTATATTAACGTCAATTTCAGCTGCCCGAATTTGCCCGAAACAGAAAAAAGTCAAAATCATTATCAAGACGTTCGCCGCTCAGGCCCGTGCTACGCCCGCCACTCAGGCCCGTGATGCGCCCGCTGCGTAGCGTAGGGCTACTCGTACGTTCCGTTAAGCGATAAGACGTTTAGTCTACACATTCATCTGTTGTCAAATTTTCTCTTTACAATGTATTGGCATTCGTTCATCGTGGATGCTGTCTTCAGTTCTGGAAGAGCAGTCACAGGCAACACACAGCGTTTCACGAGTTTTCTAAGTTAGTATAGTGCTATATATATATACGTACATTTCTAAAGTATTGTGTGGCTTAAATATGAGCAAGTAATGTTTATTAAATTCTTTTGCAGTGGCTAGAAATTTCACGTTTTATTTAGCTACCGAAGTTTTCCCCAAATGGAGTTGTTACCCTTAAAACAACACATTATGCCGGGTTTACACCAAGGCGAACACGAACAAAAACATTGTTCGCGAACGTGGTCGTCTGTTCTTGTCGCGTTTACACCGCCGCGAACACGAACAGAATACAGCGTACGAACGTTCTCGAAGATGTTCGCGTCAGTAGGAACGCAGCGGACGAACATTTCTGACGATACCTGGCGATCCGCATCCCTTGCCGTTGTGGCACTGCTCGTAAACAGGCGACCCTCTAGGACCATTCGCCGGCAGGTACTCCACAGAAATAGTATGCATGACAAGCTCGAATAAAATGTTTATATTTTTTGTTTTAGCATAATGAGAATATTTCAAACGTATGGACGAGATTTTTCTAATAAAAATGAAACCAAACCCGACGCAATTCAGACAAGTTTGAGTTCTGCTTATAATATATAATGGCTTTAAAATATCAATATTTTTAATACTAGTCAATAACAGATTTGCTTGAAAAAGAAGATAAAATTTTTGTTAGGAATCCCATCTCAACAGAGATACATATAAAATATTTCTTAAGTTGCGAGATTTGTAAATATCTATATGTCCTATGTATATGTACGTATGTGTGTGTGTATTGTATAATGTTTGTATATTTTACATATGTGTATATTGTGTGTTTGTATATTTGATATGTTTGTATATTGTATAACTATCTTTGTGTAGTGTTGTATATGTTTTTAAATATATGCATATCTACAGGGTGTCCGCGGGAAGACTGAACAGCTGGATATCTCCTAAAGTATTGGAGATAAAAAAATAAAAAAAATACGGAATCGCATGGTTCGAGGGGGCCAATTTATTAGCGCAGACGAATTTTTTCTTCGATTATTATTTTAAAAGATACGATGGTCATGTTCGGTTTTTTAAATGGAACTATTTTTTTTTGAAGAGGTCACTTGATAGTGCGTTCCAAGACAAATTCAATTCGATGAGTGTCGTTTTCGCAAAGATCTGATAAGAAATGCGCTAGTCGAAGATTGCTCACTTCTTAATAGGCACTCGAACCCCTCTGAGGGTCGAAAGCCATAAAATCGGGTGAGGCACTGCGAAGGGCTGTTCTCGCCACGGGGTACTAGGCCGCATCTCCTTGACGGGCGTTGCTTCAGATTTACCCTGTGTCTGTTTCAGCAATAAAATAATCCTTTACTCTTTATCGTATGGATATGGACGTGTGGTCGATGGATTCCTTGGGATTTTCCGATGAAAATCATGCCAAATATCGTGTAAATAGGACAACTTTTACATAAGGAGTACAAATAGCTTGTGTCAAAGTAGTCCGATTTGCATGACATTTGGTATGATTTTCATCAGAAAAACATAAGGAATCCATTGGCGTCACGTCCCTTTCGATGCGATGAAGAAAAGAATTTCTTACTACGCTGAAAGGAATATTTCACATTTTCACCCTCGACTGCGGGGGGTCGACCACAATTTTCCGGGGTCGGCCGAGGATTCATACCTGTTCCAGAAATAAAATAATTCTTTATTTCTTATCGTATCGATATGGAAGTGACACCGAAGGATGCCTCATATTTTTCCGATGAAAATCATGCCAAATATCGTGTAAATAGGACAACTTTTACATAAGGAGTACAAATAGCTTGTGTCAAAGTAGTCTGATTTGCATGACATTTGGTATGATTTTCATCAGAAAAACATAAGGAATCCATTGGCGTCACGTCCCTTTCGATACGATGAAGAAAAGAATTTCTTAATACGCTCTAATGGATATTCCACCCTCGACTGCGGGGACTCGACCTCAATTCGCTACGTTCGGCCCAGGATTCATACCTTTTTCCGGAAAAGGCCATAAAATTCGGTGGGGCACTGCTGGGGGGTTGTCCTCGTCACGGGGTACCAGGCCGCATCCTTCGACGGGCGTAGCTCCAGAATCACCCTGTATCAGATGTGCAGTGTGTGACTCGAGTACCCTCCGTGTAATCGGTCTGCGCGAAGTAGGGCGCAAGTTCGATCATTATCAGTACTCCTGCCTGAGAGGAATACGATTTACTTTAATATTATAGTGCATGTGTGTTTTGTAATAAAGTGTTTCTATCGTCTCCTGAATTCAATAACTGGCATCCAGACATCTACGCTCCTACAATCCACCGTCAATACGCCTCGTGGAGAGACACAAGAAGAAAACGGGTAGCCCGCTGTCGACGCGAGGTCCTCCCTAAAAATTCGCACAGATCCCTTATCTCTCGAGTATAAACACCAGCTCGAATATCAAAACAGAAGCATGCGTTGACGTATTCCGTGCGAGAGCAGGTGGGCATTGGGGAGGAGGTATTGCTGTGAAGAGGCTCTCCTCAAGAGAGCAGCCGTTTGCGATGGATGCAAATCCAATTGGTCCTAATACAATCTGCTCCCTATGGTTGAAATTTAGTCTAGCAACTTCCACACCTCCTAACTCTAACCAATGGAACTTGCATCCCTCCCAAAAGAACCGGCCATTCGAACGTAGAAGTAAGTGCGAAATAAAAGTAACGGTGCACTTCTCGATACCGCAGATGTACCTACCTAAGTAGCATTTCTGACGGAAAAGAATTGTCCAGCCTTTGGGCCTGCCATTCCCGGCGTAGACCTTTGGCAGGTAGCTATCTGTTTCAATAGGCAAGGCCACCCGTGGCACCAGCAAGACCGTCCCCGGTCCTTGCTATTCCAGCGGGTTTTGTTCCAAGGAAAATCAGTAAATTTGCAAGCGCAATATCTTAAAAACCAGTGAAAGTAAAGTGCATACATTATAGCTTATTGAATTTGTCTTGGAACGCACTATCAAGTGACCTCTTTAAAAAAAATAGTTCCATTTAAAAAACCGAACTTGACCATCGTATCTTTTAAAATAATAATCGAAGAAAAAATTCGTCTGCGCTAATAAATTGGCCCCCTTGAACCATGCGATTCTGTATTTTTTTTTTTTTATCTCCAATACTTTAGGAGATATCCAGCTGTTCAGTCTTCCCGCGGACACCCTGTATACAGTATATGTATAGTTCTAAACGCACATATAACTTGTTAATACTTTCTCCTTATTTCCTAGTAAGTAATATCCTACAGCTTTAAACACGAATCTCCTCCAAACAAAATTTGTATCTTCATTTTCAAACAAATCTGTTATTGACTAGTATTAAAAATATTGATATTTTAAAGCCATTATATATTATAAGCAGAACTCAAAGTTGTCTGAATTGCGTCGGGTTTGGTTCCATTTTTATTAGAAAAATCTCATCCATACGTTGGAAATATTCTCATTATGCTAAAACAAAAAATATAAACATTTTATTCGAGCTTGTCACGCATACTATTTCTGTGGAGTACCTGCCGGCGGATGGTCCTCGATGGTCGCCTGTTTACGAGCAGTGCCACAATGGCAAGGGATAGCAAGGCCCAAGTTTCATGGATTTGGGCATCCGGACGATTTCACGGCTATTAGTAGGGTCAAATGTTAGCGAACACTGCTATTTCGCGTTTACACCGAGGCGAACAGCGTGTTGTGTCCCAACCGACACTCCAAGCGCAACGACCCCGCGGCATTCCGATTGCCACAATCGAACGGCCGAAATCGGGCACAACCGCGTAAGCATTTCGGAAACATTCCGAGACCATCAGCATATGGTTGAAACACCCAAAAGCGGGCCAAAGACGGAGACCCCGATGGTCCCCGCTTCGCCCCGATTACAGTATAAGAATGATGTACGAGCATCGCGAGCTCAGATTATATTCAGACTTGATTGAGACAACACGGAGACTTGATACAGACGCTGTACAAGCTCCACGCCTGATAAAGGCATAGTACCAGTGTCACCCAGATCGGGACAGAATAAACTTGTTTAAACCTTACGGTGAGTTCCAACTCTTTAATCAGCAACGATCCCCTACCTTCGGTTTCCGAACCGAATCCTTTCGTCCCGGCATTCTCACCCGAACCTTCGGAGCCCGTTGGACGACGACCGTGAAGGACGACCCGGAGCACCCCGAGATTCGCTGCCAGAATCTCGACCCCAGTCCCCTTGACACAACAAGCGTGTTAGCGAACATGTTCGCGAGAAAAGACGGAAACGTTTTTGTTCGTGTTATTGTTCGTGTTCGCCTTGGTGTAAACCCGGCATTACATATATTTTCAGATCAATATCATATGATTACATTTAGTAAATGCTTAGATGTGTGGAAGATAAGTTCAGATTCAGACAAAATTGCAAATCTATCTGAATGCATTAGAAACTGTTTAAATTTGACTGATGTTCCTGACTATATAAATGAAAAAAATCAAAAACGCTTCAAAATTTGTTCATATGCGAATAAAAAAAAAGTTTATTGAGGCAAATAGAATGTACGATAGGTTGAATGAAGAACATCGAGAATGGTTTAACAAGAAAATATCAATTGACAAATCTGTAACAGAAGCAATATTACTTGATGTGCCTTATTACCCGCACTTACCTTACATGCATTCAAAAAAAATTTTAAAAACTTATAACATCATTGATGTATAAAAATAGTCCTTTTATAAACAAATATGAAATTTATTTTCAAAAATTTTACTCCAGAGAGAAGTTATTAATTTGTGTCTATTTCCCTATACCCATCGAACACTGTGCGTCATACCGAATACTCCATGGCATATCTTTAAGTGGAGGTTATGGCTTTTATGTTTTACACGGGCGCTATGAAATGTTTAATAATTTACATGTAAATATCTCTATTATTAAGGCCCATTGGCAGAAACGCTCGGACACGTATTTACTTATTTTCGACATAGATCCATCGTGCCAAGGCTCATCAAAATCGATGTCTATCACTTGGTGTCCTCCCCTTGTTAGAGGCGTCATCTTTTTTTATATAAGTGATATCACGCATCATTCAAATATATTTAAAGTTGTGCTCCTTCGCTAACTTCTTCGCCTCCTTAAGAGTGTTGCGCTCACTGGCCGTGGATCGCTCATTAATATACACCAGCATACTCGGCCAGGTGGGGATAATTTCCCCAGCCCGCAAGTCCTTCTTAAGGGGGTATAGGACTATTGAAATTTCGAAAAATCGATTTTTTTATTATTATTAATTCTGAAAGTGCCGTGCTTTGTGAACATTTACAACAATGTATCGTGAAGAAATTCGAATAATTACGGAAATTACAGCGCTGAACGTAATTGAGTGCACCGTCGAGTAACGCCCTCGCAAAGCGGTATTGGCGTATGGGACTTAACTTTGAAGCCGTTTATCTTAAAACTACATTTTCAGACACGGTGTACATCATATCTCTTGAACGAATGAATATTTTCACTTAAAATTTTAGCTGAAGCTGTAGAATTCCTTTCTCTATCGTGTGGAATTTCCGCATCAACATTGGGTGTTTGTAAAATATTTTATAACTGATTAAAGACGATTTTTCCCATAAAAATGTGGGGAAAAAATTGATTCGTGTGTGACTTTTACAATTTTTGTTTAAATTCGCTCAGCAAAATTTCACACGATAACTATTAGTGTAGAAATTACTCACCCCAAAGCATTTTGCTTTTAGATGATTGGTTCACCTGGGACTATGTACACCGATTACAGCTGCACGCTACCCGGGACCATCTTTAGCGTCAAATAACTTGAATAATTTTCCACATTCTGACAATTTTTTTATTTTACATTACTTGTAAAAGCGTACATAAAAAACTGTGAAAACTGCCGGTATGGGGATTATTTGGTATCTAAGCAATCCAACCGACAAGAAACCGTCCATTTTAGTTGTTCAATAGTCCTATACCCCCTTCATTCTCTTCTTAGAGATTCAGTCATCCCGTATAAGAGTAGAGGTGAACCGAATAATAAGCGTCTTGAAAGCGGCATTGGAACTCTTGAGCCACCTTTAGAGTTTGTCGGTTTTTATAAGCAGAGTTTAAAAACCGGTTTTTATTTATGAATTTGTAAAATTCGAAAACCGGTTTTTAAATTTAAAAAACCAGTTTTATATACTAGAAGTAATATGCAGAAATTAATTAATTATTTAATTAGAAACGTTAACATTTTGACTTAAAATCGCCTCGGACACAACCATATTGTAGTAGGTAACAGTTTACTCATTACTGTAAAACTAATCTTCATGAGTTCATATTTTCTGAAGAAAAATACTAAATGGAATAAAGATTTATAATTCGGTACCACTGTAAAAGATTTATATTTTGTGTGGATTTTAGTTTAGTTTTCTTTTATTTGTTTTTTTTTTATGCAGTCTATTTTATTGTGTTATATTCTTGTAGATCCATAAATATAAAATGAACTCAAAAATTGTACGGATTTGTACGGATTTTAGTTAATTTAATTTTTATTTATTTGGTTTTGTATAGATACAGTATATTTCATTTTGTTATATTTTTGTATTTCCATAAATATTAAGGAAACTGAACATTTTTAAAATAAGTACAAATATTTATTTACTATTTTAATTATATATTTATTGTGAAAATTCGAAAACCGGTTCAACCGGTTTTTGGGGAATAGTAGAATTCGAAAACCGTTTTTTCAAAAGTCGGTTTTTGTATAAACCCTAGCCACATTGTAGAGAAGACATCTGATGGTGTAAAAGACACCTTTATAGCATCAGCTATACTCGTGACCACCTGAACCGGACCGTCGTTAGCATTGCTAGGAATACCAGAAATGACCAGCTCGTGATCCCTATTGGACCGCTCAATACGAGTTATTCTCCTAGTCACGTCAACAAAAGGCGCAGGAGGAGTAACAGAAGCAGCGGCCCCAGATGTAGAAGCAACAGATTGCGATTGCTCAAGAACCGTAAGACGTCGATCAAGAAGGTGTTGATCACCAGTAAGATTATCGACGCGCGAAGCAATGTCAGAGACTGGAAAGCGTAAGGTATTCACTGAGTAGGTATAGATATTCACCCGAGCAACTAGGTCATCAAGAGTATTCAATTTAGCCTTTATTTCCTGCAGACAGGTATGAATATCCTTTAGATCCGGAGATAGAGGCACCTGAGAGGGTTGGGTGCCCAAAACTAGCGACAGTCCAGAAAGGAAATTAGAGCCACTAGTGTTGACCAGCGAGCTACCACTACTGGGCTGTGTAGATATTGCACCATGGACTGATGCATGCTGCGATGAGGTGCGACCAATCTCATTCTCCTTATTACCGTCAAATCCACAGCCTGTGCAGATACCCGATTTTGGCAAAAATTTTGAGCACATGGGACAGCGAGCCATACCGATAAAGTCAATTTCCCACGATAGTTTGTAGACAGAGACAATAAATGTCACTAATCACAGACAGCTGATTACTTGTCCGTAACCGCGAAGCACCAGAAAAAGCCTCACAAAAACAGTAACGGCAATCCACAGAGTTAGCCGAGGTTAGGCAGCAATGAACAAGAAGTGAGATAATCCAGTTAATACAAAGATTTACAGCACAGCACAGCAGACGCAAATAGATATACACCGGATCCACACAGGCACAAGACACCGAAACGCAAAACTCAGTTAAAAGGCCGGAAAATACGGAGAGAGATAAGAACACGACCATTTATCCAAATGATCTCTCGCGTATATAATCATAGCTAAGGGGTTAAACACTCGTTCAGCAACAGCCAAAATAACATCATTTGACCTACGAATTGTTGCTCGGCATGTATGTAATCCGCTCGATGTACAAGCGTTTGTTACTTGTACCGTAGGAACGTGAAATAACGACACCTGAGAGACACATTCTATTCCGGAACGTAGTAGCGATAGCACGTTCATTTTTGAGCTCACAATTACTTACAATTCATATTTTGCACCTATAAGTTGATGTGAATAATAATAAAACAGTTAAAACTACAAAGAACGCAGTCTCCCTGTACAATTGAAGGTGAATCTACATTAATACGACGGCCCATTACCGAGCAAAGCGGTTCAGCATTCCTCTGGCACCAACCCAACCTCTAGGACCATCGCCAAGCCGGAGGTCTACGGAACAAAATTGGTGACAGCGATAGGACGCAATAAGAAGAATTTCTGCAATTTGCCGGCTCGGAATTTGCGCAGAACATTGGTGCAACCTCTCCCTCTTGGGCTTTCGCACGGTTTCCCCAAGGGCCAGGGTAAATACCGGAGACGGGTGGTTTCAGTGGCTGCGCACGCTTCCCTGGAATCACAAGACACACATCGGCGTAAGGATCCATCAAATTCTACAATTCGGACCATCCGAGCACATCGATGAAAGGGGCTTACCAGGAGTAGCAACGGCCCACGGAGATCGTCGTCTGCACAGGAGCAGCAGCGGACCGCGGAGATAGTCGTCTGAACCGGGAGCAGCAACGGACCACAGAGATCCTCCCCTAAGCGCAGGTGCAGCAACAGACCAACCGGAGAAGCCGACACGCTAATTAGATATGTTTCAAATTCAAAAAATTAAGTTATACACGGCAGACAACCGATAAAATCTTGTAAAATGTTATCATATCGTAGTACGTTGAAAAGGTTTAAGAGAAATCGCAAACCTAGCTTGAGTTGTGGTAATTTCTTCGAAGTTGAATATTTGGTAATAGAATCATCCGGGACCGAATCTTCTCTTAAAAGGCCCCGAATAATTGAAGTAAGATCGATGCCGATGCAAACTCCTATCCAGAAATTTATACTAGGTGCGCAACTAAGTTTCCGTGTTTTTTCGATCAATTAAAAACATAAAATTTTAAAACAAATACAAAAAATTATTTATTCAAAATATCGTCCCTCGCTAGCTACACAGTTTTGCCATCTCTCGTCGAAACGAATCATCCAACCAATTTTGCACTTCTTCGAAATTTGCCAAATGTAGCCCAGCCAAGCCATGCGCCATCGACCGGAACAAGTGATAATCTGAAGGTGCCAGGTCTGACCCCAGGTGCAGATCCCATTTCAGCGTTTTTATAGTGTCCTTGACGATGGAACTGCGATGGCACGAAGCGTTATCGTGCTGCAATATCACTCGTTCGTGTCTCGTGTTCCATTCTGGCCGTTTTTCGAGCAATGCATGTTTCAAATTCAGCAGTTGTTGTCGGTAGCGATGCCCATTGACAGTTTCGCCGGGTTTCAGCAGCTCATAGTAAACTATTCCTTTTTGGTCCCACCAAACGCAGAGCATTGTTTTCTTCCCGAAACGATTTGGGCGTGCCGTCGATGTTGATACTTCACCAGGTGAAAGCCACGATTTTCTGCGTTTGGAATTCTCGAAATAAATCCACTTCTCATCGCCAGTAATAATTCGATGCAGAAAACTCTTTCTTTCTTGTCGCGAAAGCAAAATTTCGGAATTGACTCTTCGATTTTCCATCTGTCGTTCAGTCAACTCATGTGGCACCCATTTTCCTTCCTTTTGGATTTTTCCCATCGCACGTAAACGTTTGGAGATACCTTGACGAGTCACGTTTAATGCTTCCGCAAGTTGATCTTGTGTTTGCGTATCATCTTCATCCAATAACGCTTGCAGATCGGCGTCCTCAATTGTTTTTGGTCTTCCGGAGCGCTCCTTGTCTTTAATGTCGAAATCGCCACTTCTGAAGCGTTTAAACCAATCTTCACAGGTAGTTTTCGATGGTGCATGTTCGAGCAAACGACGTGCTTCAGCTGCATTGCGTTTTAGATTAAAATAGAAAAGCAAAACTTCTCGCAAATGCTGTTTATTTGGTACAAAACTCGACATCTTTGTTGTTAGAAAAAAATACTTTTGCGTAGCGATATTTTTTAATGTTAAGACTAGATATTGTTCACAGATGTTTACACCACGAAAACAATACAACTTCATACATGTATGTCGACTACATGCGTCGTTAGCGTCATCCATACGTGTAATCCGGAAACTTAGTTGCGCACCTAGTACTGCCTATCCATTGCGATGAATTCATTCCTTCCAATAGTGTAGATAACCCGTATAGTATAGGATTTCCTTCTGAAAGTACATTTATGCCGTCGGCAGTACATGTACTAAAATGTAGAACGCTTCACGTACTTAGCTTTAGGAAACTCTTGTTTCTCGTATTCCTGTAGAAAAACAACTAAAATATATCAATGGAAGAGTTATTACCTGTTTCCACTGTTCTGTTCGCTGTAGATCATTTTTTCAGCCTTATTTCCATGGTCAACAATGCACCCTGGTAACTGACTATCGACAACTGGTCTGGTTGCATAACCTCTAAATAAATGGGATGGCGAATTAAATTAAACGAATATAATTAGAACATCGTATATTAACCTGGTAGAGTCAATTCAAGTGCTGATGTTGATGCACTTTTCACGTAAAATTGCGTCCACTCATGTCCCAAATTTTCCCTCACGACCCTCACAACCTGACAGAACCTATAACTCATCTTCAGAGCATCTACAGAAGGCACTCGTTTGTGTAAACGAATCGCCGATCGCAGATCTCGAAGTAATAAGGACTGATTACAGACTCTCAGAGCATGATAACGAAGTCAACATGGCTTTTGTTTTCCTGGCGCGCGGGAACGCGGAATCCGGACAAATAAGGTCGTAGATAAATTTAGTTATTACTCTAATTACAGTCAAATTCGAGATCACGAATATGTATTTCCTCTCATAATCGTATCGAACATTAGAAACATATTTGATAAAGACGAGACGATGCACTCTCATTCAACGACTACGTTTTCGAAACGATAGAAATCATCCTTTAATAAAGATAGTATAACATGTGGGGGATCACTTCAATCGAACACTAATGACCGGAATCTACTCGGACACTTGCGGGTTATCGGTGATTCCCAATTCCAGCAACCCACTTCAAGTGCCGTTAGAGGAGGCCAATGTTCGGTAAGAGCGAATACAATGTTTGCCTATAAAAAGGGGACATGCTCGCGGGATCTTGAGTCGTTGCAGAGGCTTGGGGAACTTAGGCCGGTATTCATAGTCGCTACTTATTCTTAAGCAAATGCTTAAGCATTCGGCATCCTTTACTAGCTACTAGGTTAGTAGAGGATGCCGCATGATTAAGCATTTGCTTAAGAATAAGTAGCGACTATGAATACCGACCTTACAAGGGAAGATCCCGAACCCGAAAATTCAAAAAATTCTGAAACTTCGTGGATATGTAGGGGATTTCCTTCTGATTACAACGCAATTTTTTTTTGCTGCCCAAAATCACTGTAAGGGGGTGAAATTAACCCCTGAAGATTCGGCTATTTTTCGATTTTATTTTGTAACACACAATCTGTAAGAGATAGAAATAAAGTTTCAAGACAAAAGTTACTTCTTTTAATTAGATCTATCAAATCGTAAAGGTTTTATCAATTGTTTAAACAATTAGAAAAAAGTTATAAACAAAAATATGAATAATGTTTTCTAAAATTCGGGTTTTCACGTGAAATCTGAACTGGATGTTTAAATGATTCTGAAACAGCATAATCTATATTTTTTTTCCATACAATTTCAACTATTGTTGTATCGCGGAACTGTGCTCCGCGACAATCGAAAAACTTTCGGATCCCACTGTAACGTACCTTAAGCTGCACGACGAGCAATGTTTTTCTAACTTTTATTAGGAAATTATACGCGACGCGTAGTAAGAAAGTAATATAATTTATATAATTTTGTCTCCAATTACACATGGGGAAATTATATCAGGTGGAAATGGAGGAGAAGACGGGAACTGTTAAATATAACTTATCCTTATTAGAACTTTTTATTTTTAACATAATTATCGAACTTTTCTCTTATTTGCTTACCAAACAAGCGAGACAATGCTGGCGTTTAATAAGCGATTTAAGTATAGTTAGGTAACCTTGAAAACACTTGTGTGATTATGAATTATTCTTCATGGTGATGAAACTCTTCAAAAAAATGTTGAAAACATAAATATTGCTTACACCACGCACATCGTATGATAGCATAATTGCCACATATGGAACAACGAGGTGGATGTATGAAATCTTGTTGTGAAAAAGCGAAATCTACTGGATTTTCAAACTGATTTGGTGCTCAATAATATATCCACTTTTATACCATGCGTAAGCAAACACATCGTGATACTGTGGTGTTGAAAGTTGATTATGAATAAGAGACTGTAATTTAATGACATTATTCCTTGCATTTAGCTGCACATCGTAATTAAACAATAATACAAGGTCGGAAAATTTTCGTACCAAGTTTTTCCATATCCGGAAACCATATACATCAAGCGGTTGTATCATTCCTGTAGTTTTTTTCGGTATTGTGAATATTTCCACGTGTTGATTAGCTGGTATACCGTTTCGTAATGTAGATGGACAGTGACCAGTCCACGAATCCAATAACAAAACGCTTCGAGATCCCGCATGTGGTAGATATACGTTTGTTAACCATTCCATAACCAGTTCACCTGTTAACTTTCCAGATGTGGACGCCTGTATATAAACATTCCACGGTCGAAACAAAGATTGTTGTACACGTGGACCAAAATTACCATCCTTTTCCTGCAGAACAATAAATAGCGGAGAGAGTAGTTTCCCAGAAGCTGATATTGTGGGGAATATGGTATAGCTATGTGTAGTAGCGGATATAGATTGTACGACTGCTGTAACACTTTTGGTTCCTTGTTCAGCTAAAGTACGGCCCGAATGTAATTCTAGATTGAATCCGCTTTCATCAGCATTGAATGTATTGTTTGTTCCGATATCTCTAATACGAGGTTTTACATTATTCACAAAAGTCGAAGCAATTTCATTTAATTGCGTGGTATCTGTACCGTATGATCTGGTGATAAATTTGTTCACTTTTCTTGAAACTATTTTATACGTTCTCTTAAAATTCCAGATCCAATGTCGAGATGCTTTAAAATTTTCCAACCCTGTCTCTTCATTAGCTTGTAAGGCCCATCTTCGAAGGTCCAAATCATGAAAAATGGCATGAGTTTCAATCCCGTCAACAAACTTATTATACACATATTCAGAAATTTGTAACAATTTTTCCCGACGTGTCCCTCCCCTGTTCACCGTTTCTTCCCATCTAATGAAAACAAGGCAATTTTGCATAGATATGAAACAAATAGATACGGAGCACCTTAATATAACAGTACATCCTTTACCACTCACCTATACAATTGATATACGGATGAAACTTTTCGAAATTTATGTTGGACAGATTGTAAAGAAAGCCGTCTCTTCTTACCACTTTTCCAAAATGCAACAGCCTCTGTTTTATATTCTAAAGTCACAATACGCCCTTCTTCTGGTATACACTGCTCTTCTTCGAACTCTATCGGTTCTAAAAGTTCTTCGCGTGTAGGTACATATATATCATCCACAAATTCTACAGAATGTGGTCTAAACGGTTCCAAAAATTCTAATGTAACATCAGCTTCCATTGAAAATGATGTGTCTTCTTGCGATTTAATAAGCATGTCTTTTATTATGTCGTGTAACTCCATTTCTCTATTATTAATAGGCGTCTCATTATTATTCTCAATTAGGAATGTTGTCATAAGTAAACGAATTACATTTGCAGGATGTATGGGAACCACTTTCAACACTACACGTTTGTTACACAGAATCAACGTACATTTACTGTTAACATCTATACTTAAACTACAATTAACTAGTATTTCTTATTGTTAATGAGTCTTTACTCTTCAAATGCCTTCGATACTACTGACAATAATAACGAGTCGAAGCATTTATTACTTTTGTCGTCAGGACAAACCTATAGGACTGATAATACCTATCTTATACGTATACATATGGCATATGTGTATGTATCTTACTTTATCACGTCTGAAGAAAACATGTTTTGACAGTGATATGTCTGACTAAAATTGATCATCTTTATTTTCCTTGCAAATAATGTATCATCCGATAAGAATACTAATATATGTATTCTCATTATTAATGCTCGAGAGAACAATAGACATGAGATAATACTTTGATGGGAGACAAAAGTAGGTATATATTCACATCACACAAGTGTTTTCAAGGTTACCTAACTATACTTAAATCGCTTATTAAACGCCTGCATTGTCTCGCTTGTTTGGTAAGCAAATAAGAGAAAAGTTCGATAATTATGTTAAAAATAAAAAGTTCTAATAAGGATAAGTTATATCTAACAGTTCCCTTCTTCTCCTCTATTTCCACCTGATATAATTTCCCCATGTGTAATTGGAGACAAAAGTATATAAATTATATTACTTTCTTACTACGCTTCGCGTATTATTTCCTAATAAAAGTTAGAAAAACATTGCTCGTCGTGCAGCTTAAGGTACGTTACAATGGGATCCAAAAGTTTTTCGATTGTCGCGGAGCACAGTTCCGCGATACAACAATAGTTGAAATTGTATGGAAAAAAATATGGATTATGCTGTTTCATAATTATTTAAACATCCAGTTCAGATTTCACGTGAAAACCCGAATTTTAGAAAACATTATTCATATTTTTGTTTATAACTTTTTTCTAATTGTTTAAACAATTGATAAAACCGTTACGATTTGATAGATCTAATTAAAAGAAGTAACTTTTGTCTTGATACTTTATTTCTATCTCTTACAGATTGTGTGTTACAAAATAAAATCGAAAAATAGCCGAATCTTCAGGGGTTAATTTCACCCCCTTACAGTGATTTTGGGCAGCAAAAAAAAATTGCGTTGTAATCAGAAGGAAATCCCCTACATATCCACGAAGTTTCAGAATTTTTTGAATTTTCGGGTTCGGGATCTTCCCTTGTTAGTAGGGTTCCGACTGAGGTCGTGGCAGAGGCTGACGAGCCTACTTACAAGGGAACACCGCGAACCCGGACTTACCGATTGGAACGCAACTTTGTGGGTTTTTAGAGTGACTCAAAACAAGAACAACGGTGTGTTTCATTTGGGCCCAATTGCTCTTTAATGGGGTTAAAACTAACCCCAAAGTCAAATTGGCACCTCCACTTTTTCGCGTATAACTCTCAAAGTACAACAGACAGAAAAAAATGATTCAAACAGAAGTTTAATGGTGCAATGAGCACTGCAAACTTGCGCTAACAAAAGTTTAAATAAAGTTTTTTCTCGTTCAGGTATTTTTTTAACTGTTTTCAAAATTTTGTTAACGTAAGTTTGCAGTGCTCATTGCACCATTCAACTTTTGTTTAAAACATTTTTTTCTGTCTGTTGTACTAAGTGCGCAACTAAGTTTCCGGGTTTCACGTATGGATGGCGCTAACGACGCATGTAGTCGACATACATGTATGAAGTTGTATTGTTTTCATGGTGTAAACATCTGTGAACAATATCTAGTCTTAACATTAAAAAATATCGCTACGCAAACGTATTTTTTTCTAACAACAAAGATGTCGAGTTTTGTACCAAATAAACAGCATTTGCGGGAAGTTTTGCTTTTCTATTTTAATCTAAAACGCAATGCAGCTGAAGCACGTCGTTTGCTCGAACATGCACCATCGAAAACTACCTGTGAAGATTGGTTTAAACGCTTCAGAAGTGGCGATTTCGACATTAAAGACAAGGAGCGCTCCGGAAGACCAAAAACAATTGAGGACGCCGATCTGCAAGCGTTATTGGATGAAGATGATACGCAAACACAAGATCAACTTGCGGAAGCATTAAACGTGACTCGTCAAGGTATCTCCAAACGTTTACGTGCGATGGGAAAAATCCAAAAGGAAGGAAAATGGGTGCCACATGAGTTGACTGAACGACAGATGGAAAATCGAAGAGTCAATTCCGAAATTTTGCTTTCGCGACAAGAAAGAAAGAGTTTTCTGCATCGAATTATTACTGGCGATGAGAAGTGGATTTATTTCGAGAATTCCAAACGCAGAAAATCGTGGCTTTCACCTGGTGAAGTATCAACATCGACGGCACGCCCAAATCGTTTCGGGAAGAAAACAATGCTCTGCGTTTGGTGGGACCAAAAAGGAATAGTTTACTATGAGCTGCTGAA
The DNA here is from genome assembly GCA_029448645.1 of Andrena camellia. Taxonomy (NCBI): domain Eukaryota; kingdom Metazoa; phylum Arthropoda; class Insecta; order Hymenoptera; family Andrenidae; genus Andrena; species Andrena camellia. The sequence goes on from CM055680.1 coordinate 17,399,916, forward strand.
ACCCGGCGAAACTGTCAATGGGCATCGCTACCGACAACAACTGCTGAATTTGAAACATGCATTGCTCGAAAAACGGCCAGAATGGAACACGAGACACGAACGAGTGATATTGCAGCACGATAACGCTTCGTGCCATCGCAGTTCCATCGTCAAGGACACTATAAAAACGCTGAAATGGGATCTGCACCTGGGGTCAGACCTGGCACCTTCAGATTATCACTTGTTCCGGTCGATGGCGCATGGCTTGGCTGGGCTACATTTGGCAAATTTCGAAGAAGTGCAAAATTGGTTGGATGATTCGTTTCGGCACAAAGATGCGTCGTTTTATCGTCGCGGTATTCATGTATTGCCAGAGAGATGGCAAAACTGTGTAGCTAGCGAGGGACGATATTTTGAATAAATAATTTTTTGTATTTGTTTTGAAATTGTATGTTTTTAATTGATCGAGTAAACACGGAAACTTAGTTGCGCACCTAGTAGTTTGGGAGTTATACGCGAAAAAGTAGAAGCGCCAATTTGCCTTTGAGATTAGTTTTCACCCCCTTAAAGGGCGATATGACCCAAATGAAACACACCGTTGTTCTTGTTTTCAGTCACTCTAAAAATCCACAAAATTGCGTTCCAATCGGTGAGTCCGGGTTCGTGGTGTTCCCTTGTTGGTATTAGATAGTTCAATAGAGGCCGAGGAGTCCATGAAGTTGGTGACCAAGACCGCACGGAAGATCCCCAGATATGCGACCTCAGTAGAGTTTCAATATGTGTCAATATCAAGGGCAGAACAGACTATTGACTATTAAAGGCTCGTATAGACCAGGCAACAATCGCCGGCAAGTTTGTCGCTGAAGTCGCTGGCGAGTCGGTGGGATAACCGACTTGTCTCCAGCGACTTGTATCCGGCGACTTGTGTCCGGCAACTCGTCCTTTAAAGGTTAAGAGAGACGAACAGACCTGGCGCAGTCGCCGGCGACTTGCAACAATCTCTGTGGGATACAGCAACTCGACCCTTGCCTCAAACGGCCTTCTAGAAATGACTGTTGGCCACATGTTCCCGAAAAACTGTATTCAAGTGGACGGTGAGCAACATCGCCCGAGTGTCTAGTGCCTGTATTCCTGTTTCCCGTTCCAAATGGGAAACATCGCCGACTCTGTGGGAACACACCATCTATATATATATATATATAGATATATATCCTATAGTAGATGTATACGTTAAAAATTTACTATAGGATGTACTTCAATACTTTATAGTTAATTATCAATTTCTTCTTTTTTTTCTTCAACACGTCCTGTATTGTTCTTAATCTGTACAATTTCACTAACTCACTATTGCATTAAAAAATCACGCTTACTAGGGATGTCCACTTAAAAAAAACATCGGATATTTTTTTTCGATGTAATGCATCGCAACTACGCATCGATGTTTTTTTAACATCGAATACTTTTGCGTTTGAATTAATTAACAGGCCATAACTAGTGAAATAAAATAAAAAAACGAAAAGCACAATTTAGAATCATATCTATTTATTATCATTACTATAACAGTATTTGATTTAAATGTTCCAGTGTTCCTTTTGTACGCTTAGTAAAAGCAATAGTTTGGTCAATCGTTTACCCTTCAGCAAAGAAATAGATTGGTAGGTAAAAAATTGAACAAACTATTATTTTTATTATGCCTACAAAAGGAACACTGGGACATTTAAATAAAATACTGTTATAGTAATGATAATAAATAGATTTGATTCTGAATTGTTCTTTCCATATTATTTTTGCTACAATATCAAACATTGTATTGACCATAGGTAAGGAGGATCAAATGAGTAATTTTTTTCCAAAATCGAGCAAACTCACGACATGATCAACCCGCAGCCTGGGTCATTGGTTTGATCTAGGGCTGGGACTATTCGAATATTTTACAAGTATTCGAATGCTACGAATAAACTTCGAATATTTGAGTATTTGAATGTTATTATTCGAATATTTAAGTATTCGAATACTACTCGAATATTTCTGTTTCGGGACCACGCGCAGTCAGCGGGCTCCCATTTTTTCTGCCGGCAAATCGTGGTCGACTCCCCGCAGTCGAGAGTACAATATCCATTACAGCGTATTAAGAAATTCTTTTCTTCATCGTATCGAATGGGAAGTGACGCCAATGGATTCCTGGCATTCTCCAGATTAAAATCATACCAAATGTCATGTAAATCGGACTACTTTTACATAAGGAATACAAATCCGATTTGGTGCAAAATCCGGTGCAAAAGTAATCCGATTTGTATGACATATAGTATGATTTTCATCAGAAAAACATAAGGAATCCATTGGTGTCACTTCCATACCCATACGATAAAGAATAAAGAACTCGACTGCGGGGGGTCGACCTGGAATCGCTGCGGTCGGCCGAGGATTCATACCTGTTTCAGAAATAAAATAAATCTTTATTCTTTATCGTATCGATATGGAAGTGACACCAATGGATTCCTTATGTTTTTTTCCGATGAAAATCATACCAAATTTCTTGTAAATCGGACTATTTTTAACGATGTCAGCTTGATAGCCAGCCGCTCGGTTCAAGTCGCTGGAGACAAGCCGATGCATCCCAGCGAGTCGCCAGGCGACCCGCTGGAATCGCTGGCGACAAAGTTGCCAGCGATTTTTGCCCGGTCCATACGAGCCTTAATACTTCTACGGACGAATGGAACATCCACTTCCCCCAACACCAACCATCCTATATACGTACTAAGGATTTTCGATTTTCTTCTTAACACCTCTCCTATGACGCTTTTAGAAAATAAATATTCTGTCTTTCATTTATTTCACTAATTACCTCTCAAGAAAACCCAAAATTCACCTAAATAATAACTTCGCTCGAATCTCTTAAATAATTTACGGATTCTTTAAACATTAAATCTGTTAGCCTCTCTTATTGAATATGTAGAACGCTACTGTGCCACGGTAGATTGGGACGAATAGATTAGATTTTGTATACCCTGCTGGAACTGTCAGTTAGAACCGTATTACAAATTTTTAAATCCGGATTGATGCGGTTTTCTTCCCGTAAATTGCAGATTGAACCAGATGAAATATTTGCTATCAGTTTCAAATCGGATATGCATGTAAAAATCTTGATGGTATCTATCTGTATTTCCTTGCACAACTTGTCATCGGTTCTGCTTGGATTTACACGATGTAACTCGCATATTACTAGTAAACTTCTTGAGTAACTTTGTTCATTTTTTAATTCTGGTTCTATCTGGAAATCCAGATCCAAACCAAAATGCGATTCTATTGGTCTTTTCAAATTATTTTGCTACCAGTTCTTACACAGACTTGCATATCGTAAATGCATGTTCAAACACACATATTTCTGGATGAAATCGGGTCAAATTTTTAGTTGTTTCTAACTAGAATCTAGAAGTGTAGATCAAAATTCAGATGATACTCATTAGTTTTTCCAAGCCATTTTACTACCTGGTTTTATTTGTATCACGACACATTTACCCTAGTAGCATTTTTGGTTGGCCAACGGTAGCCAACAGTTGGGAATTAGTTGGGATATAGTTAGCGTTTTGCCTACAAATTCCCAACATAGGGCCTACGGCAAAAAACTTACGACAGTTTGCCAACGAATATTCAATGTTGGCCCTGTTACGTGAGGGCGTTAATTTTTAAGCGACCGAGCGGTTGAGTCTAATTTCCTCACGCAAAGCTTAACGAATTTTAAAGACTTTTATAATTTTGACATAATCAAATTATTACGCAAAAATCAGGATTGTTTTGGTAACGGCTTTCGTCTGCAACCTATACAGGTTGCGGTACTTTGGTGAGACTGGTTCGAACAAAATGAGACTAGATTTAAATAAAATGTTACCATGTATTACAAAATATGCAAGGGAAAGATTTTAGAAGGTGGTACACAATAATGGGGAATTTACATGGTTTTACGTTATGGATAACAATGCAAGGTTAAATCACGATATGTAGAATTTGACAATATTCCCAAAACTGTATTCTACAGCGAACAGACGACAGAATATGGCCTCAAACGTCAGTTAATAGACAATGATTGACGGGCAACAATTGAGCGAGGGAAAATCCCATAACACACAATGGTTGGATCAACTGTCACCTCTGTACATGGGTGGCAATAGCCAATTTCGGAAAACTGACGTGGCCTCACGATTTATATTATAACAGTGAAGGATTCAAACGGTGCACACTATTCAATGACAATTTTGATCATAATAACATACTTGAATGCACTCACCGACCTTGCACGCGGTGACTGTCAGATTTAATAAGTCTCTCTCTCTCTCTCTCTCTCTCTCTCTCTCTCTCTCTGTCTCTCTGTCTCTGTCTCTGTCTCTGTCTCTGTCTCTGTCTCTGTCTCTGTCTCTGTCTCTGTCTCTGTCTCTGTCTCTGTCTCTGTCTCTGTCTCTGTCTCTGTCTCTGTCTCTGTCTCTGTCTCTGTCTCTGTCTCTGTCTCTGTCTCTGTCTCTGTCTCTGTCTCTGTCTCTGTCTCTGTCTCTGTCTCTGTCTCTGTCTCTGTCTCTGTCTCTGTCTCTGTCTCTGTCTCTGTCTCTGTCTCTCTCTCTCTCTCTCTCTCTCTCTCTCTCTCTCTCTCTCTCTCTCTCTCTCTCTCTCTCTCTCTCTCTCTCTCTCACTCTCTGACCTGGAGGGGCCTGCGATGCACGCTGTTGAAGCGCAGGATACGTCGCACGGTACACTTTGTTTAACGTTGTAAATGTCACGACCCCGCACTACGCGGCTCGCTAGCCGACTGTTCTTACATCGCGAATAATATGAAATGTTGAATACAGTTATATATAATTGTAGCGGTTTGGATTTTAGCGATGAAAAGCAATATATATATATATATATATATATATATATATATATATGATTTAATATGAAATGGTTAATATAGATTTAAAATGAGTCTCTACGAGAACTAAGTCCTTCCACGTTCACTGTGATACGATGGAACTCCGGCTTATAGACCGGTTAAACAATGCGGCAATATGTCCTCGGACAGAACAACCACGCACTATGCGACTTGTCAGTTGACTGCCGTAAATAGCGAATAAGATGATATATAATTATAACGGTTTGAATTTTAAATATAAAGCGCAAAATATAAGATTTAAATTGAGTCTCTACGGGGACTGAGTCTTTCCGTTGTCTCACGATCACTCGGAACTCCAGCTCAATAACTATTTTACAAATAGCAATGTCCCTCGGACAGAACAACAGCGCACTACGCGACTTGCTAGCTGACTGCGACGAACGAACGCAGGGTAGGCCCGAGCACTTGGGACTTTGAACAAAGAGCGCCAAAATTGCTGACTCCGCACCTCATGCACACGGGCCCAACCGTCGTCGCTCGGGACGTTCCCAGCATCTCAGTGCTCAGGTTGTTATCGCGTCCGGCGTTCTAAGAACGTCGACGGCGTTGGAAGATATTCGCATGGAAGAACGCAGTGGCGTAACGGTTCATGTAAAGTTACTATTACAATTCGGTCTGTAGATCATTGACAATTGATTGAGGGAAAATCCCACAACACGTAATGGTTGGACCAGATGTCAATGGTAGTGTAACAGAAATTTAGCAGGGAAGAAGAATATAAGGTGGTCTCCTTCAATGCACGGGGTTCGTAATGCTTATCACAACGCGCATTCCAAGAACGTCGACGGCGTTTGGAATATCGCTGACAATAATCTTCCATGAGAATATGCCGTGGCGTGAGAGGCTTCATGTGAATTAAATTATAACTATTAAGGATTTTCACTGATAATCGGAATGAATTTTAAAAAGTAACCGGCACGTAACAGCCCTACAATTATTTTGGTTGGTTATATAACAAAAAATTACGACAGTTTGCCAACGAATATTCAATGTTGGGCCTACAATTATTATGGTTGGTTAATTAAGAAAAAGTTACGACAGTTTGCCTACGAATAATCAATGTTGGGCCTACAATTACTATGGTTGGTTAATTAACAAAAAATTTACAACGATGATTAAATGTTGTCTCACAAACGTCAGAAAATTTGCTACATCCAAAAACCTGTTATTATATTCCATATTGTGATTTTTCTTTTCTTATTTATAAATACGTAATGAAAACGTCTGTCTTGAGACGAATGTGAAAGTCTAAGGAATGAGTCTAAAGGTCAAATGATGATATTTTGTAGAATATTTCGCGTCACTGCGCAGTTTTTATAAACAATTAATAATAGGTATGTGACTGGAAATTAGAAGTGTTTACAAGGAAATGTGTTGGGTAAGTGCGAACAGCGGTTGTTTCGTAAGCGGAAAGATTGGGTTCGATTCTCCTCACCGCGAATTTTTTTTTTCCTAAACCAGGCCTGAAAAAGACGTGTTTAAGATGTCTTTTGAAGTTCTTCAAGACGCCTTCTGGACGTCTGTAAGACGTCTTTTGGAAAGAAAGTGTTGGGCTTATAGAAAAAAACCTTCAGTTGGGCCTATGGAAAGAAACCTTCAGTTGGGCCTGCGTTGGTTACAATCGCTGGTCCATTTAAAAATAGCGCGACACTTCAACAGTTGGCCAACGGATAACACGTCATTGGCCCAACAAACTCCCAGCAAATAAATGCTACTAGGGTATGGTCCCTCGACCGATTTACTCAGGTTATCAAGGAGTCGTCGAACAACCGTTACCACTTACACCGTGAGCTGAGGTTTGATATAATTTTATTCTTAAACCAATCAATCTTGCATCGAAGTGTTGATCACGGAACAAGCTGCCTCGTTAGCTCGCGGCGCCGAACTTATGTCTCGCGGCGCACATCGTTGCCGCGAGAGGAGTTACCAGTATCGCGGCCACCTAGCGGTATTCGAACCAAATCAATTATTTCGAAGTATGAGTTTCGTAAAACCGGAAGGAACTGCATTAATTTTCTATCCGCCAATCCATTGGAAACCGGTTTAAATTTTTTTCTTCGAACCCCATATGCATCCCGTGAATTATTTGCTCTGCCAATCCGGATCGTGACGGACTCAAAAGAGCTTGTGGCATTTCCAGACGGAAACTATTATGTTGTGTAATGATCATTCCAGATAAAACCGAATCAATTTTTTCGAAGTATGTGTTTCGTAGAACCGGATAGAACTGCATTAATTTTCTATCCGCCAATCCATTGGAAACCGGTTTAAATTTTTTTCTTCGAACCCCATATGCATCCCGTGAATTATTTGCTCTGCCAATCCGGATCGTGACGGACTCAAAAGAGCTTGTGGCATTTCCAGATTGAATCCGTAAAATTTTTGATCCGCAATTTCAGATACGAAACTTTCGGGTTTATACAAATGGCAATTCCTGATAGAAACTGATAAATTTTGGACCTGAAAAATCCTGTTTCATCCATCGATCTGGATATCCGCATTGAACCGGATTCTTTTTTTAACTGCCAAAAATCACTGCTTGAAAATCCAGGTAGTACCGCATTGAACCAGATAGATCGAGTTCAAAATTCAATGCGGTTCTAACTGGCAGTTCCAGCAGGGTATTCTCATATAATACTTCGGTACATGAGGCCACTGGGTTCACACCACACGAGTTCATTTTGGGTTACTAAGGCCATTATTCCTTCCGAACTTGCCAAAGGACACATTTCACGAAGGTTTGCCCAATATTTAGATGGACTTTTCACTAAAATTACAACAACTCAAGTTACAGCGGCAGGAAATCGTGAACAAACTAAAAACAGCCTGTATTAGATCGGATATGCCTTAAAATAATGTAAATAATTGTAAATGAAGTTAAACTCTTTTGGGATATAAAGATGCATCTTTAAACTGGCACAAAATATTTTTTTATGTCGATCCTTATTATTTATTAATTATTGTGGGATCTTGTCCCCCTCTTCGACTTTGTAACTCCTGTTGGCGGGATGTGTAGTACCTATCACAGTCATTTGATTGCAAAAAGAATAGAAGTTTCTTAAAGTTAAATAGTTTATGCTGGGATTGGTCCACTTTAAAGAAAAAAATTAAAAATTGAAAGATTTATAGCGTTTGAAAGGAAAAGTAAGTTGTTTCCATAGACAAATTTTTCATATTATTCTTTATATCGTCGAAAAAAAGTATTATAAATAAAAACTAAAATTAAATTTTAGGTCCAGTCCCAGCGTAAATTATTTAACTGTAAGAATATTTTCTTCTTTTTGCAATCAGATGACTGTGATAGGTGCTACACCCGCCGCCAACATTGTCGAAGATGTATTACAATAATTAATAAATTATAAGAAAGATCGACAAAAAAATATGGTAATGGTATAGATAGAGGGCAACCTCACGGATTTTGACGACCTTGAAATATGTTGTCAAGGACGTCATTCTGAACAACTTTTTCCTTTAAACTTTTTGGCGGTCGACCTTATTTTCCGAGATAATTACAAAAATCTTTGGTAATTATTTAGAAGTTTTCCATCCTCACCGATTTCAATGAGTTTTGGATATGTTATCAAGATCAAGATTCTGAACAACTTTTTGTTATACATGTTACCGTCGCATGGCAGTAGTTTCCGAGATATTCGCACAGAACATCGCCGAACGCTGTGCTGCTACGAACGCGTACGTATAGGTAGAATACAATGTCGACCTTTCGGTTGATTTATTCCGACGCAACGGACACAGCGATCAATTTGAGGTGGTTGGTCATCTGGGGGATGTGTTTATCTCTGTCTCTATTCATGTAGTCATTACCACGTGGATAGCACGTGGTAATGTGATTGAAAAAATTACATTCTTTTTGAAAAAAATTACTTTCTTTTTTCAATCACATTTCCACGTGCTATCCACCTCGGGGCGCGAAGCGATATAAAAAGGATATAGCCCTTTGTCTAGAGACAAATATAAACACATCCCCCAGATGACCAACCACCTCAAGTTGATCGCTGTGTCCGTTGCGTCGGAATAAATGAATATAAGTTTTTCGCAAATATCTCGGAAACCAAGGTCGACCGCCAAAAAGTTTAGAGGAAAAAGTTGTTCAGAATGATGGGCTTGACAACATATTTCAAGCTGTCAAAATCCGTAAGGTTGCCCTCTATCTATACCATTACCAAAAATATTTTCTGCAAGTTTAAAGATGCCTCCTTATATTCCAAAAGCGTTTAACGCACCATTAACAATAGATTTTTAAAAAAAAATCAAATTTCGGAGCCTGCTACAAGAGAATTCCCCCTTAAGCATCTGTAAAACCTACAAGACGGTTATTCTTAGAACATCTGAAATTTAGTTCATCTAAACATTCACAAGATTTACCTACAAGACGAATGTTCTCCGAACATTCGAAAAGTAGTCGTGCAAAACAATCACGAGACTTACAAGATTGTTTGATGTTTCTGGAACATCCGTTTATTCTTTTCGAACATTTATTACATTTTCGAGACGGACGTTCCCAGAACATTCGAAATTTAAGACCTGAGAACATCCGTAAGACTTTTGTGACGGACGATCCTATACTGCATTCCACTTTAGAGTAGACTCGTTCCGCGCAGGGATATACTGTTGATTGGTAGGAAAACGGCAGAGAAAGTGCTACGACCAATCGCGTGTGTCAGATTCGCGGGAGCTGCGCAGATGAGTCGCAAAGCGGTAGGGGCGTAGGTCTACTCTTATATGGAATGAAGGCTAGAACATACGAAATTTAAGTCCTCAGAACATTCGTAAGACTTAAGAAACGGACGTTCCTAAAACATTCGAAATTTAAGTCTTGAGAACATCCGTAGGACTTAAGAAACGGACGTTCCTAGAACGTACTAAATTTAAATCTTGAGAACATCTGCGGACTTTTGCGAGGGACGTTTGTAGAACATCCGAAATTTAAGTCTTATGAACATCCTAGGTATGTTCAAAATGGACGCAGGACGTTCAGATATAAACTGGACATGAAACGGTGGTCCTTCGGAGGTAGATGATATCTGGAATTTTTTTTTCAGTATTGTCAAGGTCAAGCATATGTTTTATACAGAAGTACATATTTTTCCCCTAGTATGATCATAGACTCCAAAACCTACAATCAAATTTGAAACTTATTTTCTTGGAGATTTTGGATTTCAATCTTTTTCTGTAAAGTAGAAATGCTAACAATAAGAGAAATATTACGCATTATCAACATCCGCCGTAAATAAAATCATTCATGAAGAAATTAAAATCAATGGCCTTTTTAAAGTCAAACGAAAAATACATTCATGTACTTACTTTCGTGATTAGCATGATAATGAATATTCCAAATCAGTTTGTGATTTGTGTGTTGTAATCTAAGATCATATTACGGTCATACTATTGTAGGTATATGTTTGAATGTATGTAGTTATATACATATATTCATATAGTCTACAGTATGTATACTGTAGAGAAGAATACGTATTTGCATGTGTAGATAAACATGGGTGACTTTCTTTTGGGGTACATAAAGGCGACAAGAAAAATTTCCTTGGGTAATTATATAGAAGAAGGCACATCACACCGATTTTGATGTCCTTGAAATATGTTGGAAAAGTCATCTTTCTGAAAAACTTTTTCTTATACATGTTACCGCCGTTCGGCTTTAGTTTTCGAGATATTCATAAAAATATTTTGGTATTGGATGGCCTGCTTTAGGTGAAGTATCCTATACAGGGTGTCCAAAAATTATGAGACCAACCGAAACATGCAAATTCTTCATCCAAAAAGAAATCGAAACGTCTTTTACCATTTTGTAACATGGAATTTCGTTTTTGAGATATGGGCAGTTGAAATTCAGGAGTTCGACTCTGGGACTAGGGTTTCCCTTAGAATTGAAGGTGCGATAAAATGTTGGGACGCCCGCTAATTTTATTCCTTTTGGTGTGCTAAGTAAGTATGCAAAATTTCAGAACAAACGGATTATTCTGAACCCTGCCTCAAGAAGCTTAAAGTTACGATATACTGTGAACTTTTTTCTATTTTTTTTCGTCCACCTTTAGAAAATAATCGTTCACTTGGAACAGAGGTTGGTGGAATGCATAAATATTTTACCGCCATAGTCCGAAGACTGGAGAAATGGAAAATTTGTAACACTTTCGTTCTTCCACCACTTAACGATATATTAACGGTATTATTCATATAGGGTTAAAATAAAAAGTTATCGATAAGATATCAATAATCGATAGTCCCAACTCTAGTTCCATCACACATTTGTATGCATACAGGGTTTAATATTAAAAAAACAGTTGTTTGCATGAGCGCAGTTTCGTTCGAAGCTTTGAGCCTCCTGAAGCAGGGTTTAGAGTTGTTTAATCGAACCGAAATTTTGCACACATATTTACCACACCAAAAGGAAATAAATCAAGGGGACTCTTGCCCCGAATTCTTCAATTTAAAAAAAAGTCATTTTAACGGACACCCTATCTGGAGCGCGCTGTTTAAACATTGGAAGGCGAATGGTTTTGGCCCATAGCAAAATTTCTGTTGTACACGGGTTTCACGAAGGAATTGAATATAAAATTAATTAATTAAAATTATAAATACCTATATACATACATAATCGTCTTACATCTTCGCTATTTTACTGAATACTGACAGCGAAATATCTTCTTTCGAAGTACTTAAGTAGTGTCACGATCTAGACGCGAGGACTCAGATGAGTAGGAATCCGTAAATCGGGTACTTTTCGAAATTCGCGATAGGTTTTGACACAATCGCACAAGTATATTGTTTAGTTGATGGATTATATATCAAAAGACAACACTGTGAAATATATTACGTTTAATGTAAGTAGACGTTCGTTGATTGTACAGACTGTCTAGAAATGCTGCTTACTGACTTATACAGGGTGTTCAACTACACGTGAACGAAAATTTAAGGGGTAATTCTAGACACCAGAATAAGACGAAAATTAAGAATAACGATATTGCGGTTGAGGCTTCGTTTGTTATCTAGTTATAAGCATTTAAGGATATGCCTAATAAGGCAGTGTAATAACACTGCTTCTAGACGATCAATAATATTGTACAATATTCAATATTGCACAATAATATTGACCATCTGTGGATAATATTAGAAGATTGTACAATACAGGGTGTTCATCTACCTATGGTCAATACCTGGGGGGGGGGGGGGGGTCCTACGGGCAGCTGACGTGAGATAGACCTATTAGGATCGTAGCGTAACTGATTTGGTGGTTGCCTTCTCCGACATATATTTTATATTTTATTTCATTATATAAATGTCCCATTAATTGTACTAACGTTTTGATAACCATACATCGATACTTCCACCATGTATGAACTGATGTTGAAAGTGTAGAGTCTTTTACATGCCAGTAGAGGGCGCATGATTCTTTTGGCTTTCGCCAGAGGATATTAAATTTGACGTAGCAAACGGGGAAGAAAACGGTAGCCATTTTAAGAGTGCGATCGCGCCATGGACATAGGAATATAGGGACGGAGCAATAGTTAAGGGGGGTGAAGCAGCCTCTGGGGAGCAGCGAACTATGATTACGTGGTATAATGGTGCCGCATTTGCGATTGGTTGTGATCGCGTAAACGCAATCTTATTTTCATCGAGTAAGAGTGAATGAGAACCAGTTGGAGCCAGTGATGCCAGAATCGTGGGCGAACCACCCACGGGCTCTGGTGATTGGTTTTTCAGATATCATGCTAACAAATTCGAAAAACATCGTTTTGAGAAAAACGCGTTTAAAGTTTTAGGTACAGTTTTTTAATTAAATTTTTTTTAAATGTTGCCTAAATATGTACAAAGATGGGCATAAAGTTTTCAATTAATATAATTTGAGGGTTTCTCTTAAAAAAAATCCCAAATATTGCGCTCCTCTTCAGGCCGTCAAGGTAGGGTGACCCCTTAAGAAAGGGTGAAAAATTATTTGCGCAGCATTTGGTTTCCTGTAAACAGTTCATGTCCTCGACATCAACAAACCACTGCTATACTGCTGCCAGGCTTGGCGCGCGCTTCAGAACTTTCCGTACTGTCGGAAAGTCCACGCGCCACGCCGAACCCTTGGTTTCAAGTGTGGTTTTCCTTTTCTAACTACCTTTTCTGTCTCTTATGTAAACTCTTCTGGAGTCGAGGTTTGCGCGCGGGCAGAACTGTGGTGCTTTCTTGTGCGCCATACTTTTTCGAACGTGACACACAGGAGTGTGGGTGAAAAAATTGACCTACATCACGCGCAATCAGAAGACTACCCCTTTTCTTCAAAACATCTTACAAATATTACATCTCTTCATCATTTATCTTACATATAACATCACTTGCATACCTATGTGTATTTGTTGTCTATCAATATTAGTTTTTATATTAAAACAAGCAATGACATGGTAATTATTGCCGTCAATAGTAATAATTATGATAGTCACAACAGTGAATGTGTTAACTGCAATTTCATTTGCCATCGCATTGCCGGGGAAACATGTGGGCATTTTTAAATGTACCATTGTAAAATTTTACAGTCGTTATAACTGAGTCATAAACCATTTCCATAATTTGTAGCACTTTCAGGTCAACCAAATGTAGCTTCGTAAAAACAGATGTTTCAGTGTGCCCTACAGTAACAGCATTTATGATATCCTGTATAAGCCAGGTATATCGAGGAATTTGTATTCTTTTCGCGAACGTATATCGCGATCGTATATAGCGATCGTTTTGCAGATCAATAATATACACGAATAGGTAGTACACAATACAAGACTGCGCTGGATCGTGGAAAAAAACATGTAGATGGAGTCGACGTAGCAATGTGAGGCCGAACCCGCTGTCTCTAAGTAGTGCCGAGTGTATAATCTTCTGGCGTGCACGAAGGAGAGCGCTCCTTCCTTCGCTCCCGCGTTCACGTACTTTTCCGTGACCCGCCGGCGTGTGGCGCCAGGGTTGCCAACTTGAAATCTAACGTTTAAGCCAAATAATACTAAAAAAAAAGCCAGAAAAAAGCCAAATATGTTTGAAAAATATTCATAGTAATTAAATCACAATAAAAGTTTGAGATCCGGATTCTCTTCGCTGGAATCATAAACATTTTTCGTTGCTAAATTTTGAAGCATTTGTTGAGATACACTAAGATCATTGCAACATTTGTTTGAGACCACTAGTTCTGCTCTAATTCTTATAATGGCATCATGAAGCAGAAGCTTCAGCTGCACTCTGTTCCTTGCCTTTGTTTTAACGAAGGATAAAAGAGAAAAGATCCTCTCAACTACGGCATAGCTTACAGGAGTTATTAGGCAAGTAAGGACAAATGTAGCAACCTCCTTAAATCCCCGATGCTGAAATATACCAATCCAAAACTGCTCCGTTTGAAATTATTTAAGAAAAAAGTTTTAGGGAAATGATTGTAAGAAAAAGTCAAAAAGCCAAATGAATTTTCCAACGTCAACCAATTTGAAAAAAAAAACAGATTTCTGGAATTTAGCGCCAGAAAAGCCAAATTGGCAACTCTGTGTGGCGCGCAAAACCATGCGCAAGAACGTCCGTGTAAAGGGCCCTAAAGTCGTAACGATTACTTCGTCCCTGTATTCCTATGTCCATGGATCGCGCTGATCCCGTTCCGGGTGGAAATACCTACCTATACCACGGTCCATCTGTGCTTCGAAGTTAGGACAGGAATGACATATCTCCTGTGACGTTGCACTCCTTCCAAATAAGTGCCCCCTCTACGTATGGCTTGGGCCTTGGGATTGTACGGAAACGTTAGGCACGAAAGCGTGTTTCGTAGCACTATGGTAGCAGGGAGGCTAGGCACGAAAGCGAGTTTTGGTAGCACTTGGAAACTGGCACATATATGTTTATACAGACAATAACCACTAGCAATATATAAGAATATGAAATCGGTAAATATTAGCAATAGAAAATAATATAAAATGCGATAAGCATTAACAATTGACAATAATATAAAATGCGGAAGGCATTAGCAATAGACAATAATATGGAATGCAATGAACATTAGCAATAGACAATAATAAATGCAATAGGCATTAGCAATAGAACATAATATAAAATGCGATCAGCATTAGCAATAGACAATCATATGAAAAGCAGTATTACAATATTATGATAAGTAGTAATAATCGTTTACAGTAGTTGCCGAAGATTAATAATCCCTTTGAACGTTGTAGAACCAGGGTCGTGACACGCAAATGGATTGTCCGTTAGCACAGGATTAGTGGTACCGACACCCGTGAGGCAGCGCTGTACTCAATATAGTTGAGAGAATTATGCGCTAGATGGTCTTAGCAACGTCGTGTGGAGCTGGAGTGAGGAGCGATGAAGCGCAAGAATGGAGGGGGGAAACACCTACAGAAGTGGTGGTAATGTTCCGTGAACTGACGCCAGCGCCAAGTCAGCCGAATGGCCTCAACGCGAAGCCAACCACGGCCAACCAGCGTCGACAATCTGTTTCCCGGTGACGCTGGTTGGCCGTGGTTGGCTTCGCGTTGAGGCCACTCGGCTAACTTGGCGCTGGCGTCAGTTCACGGAACCTTACCACCACTCCTGTAGGTGTTTCCCCCCTCCATTCTTGCGCTTAGTCGCTCCTCACTCCACTGCTGGACGCGTCTCTCGACGCCATTGTGTTAATTTCATTGTGATGTGGTGCTTCGAAGTTTTGTGTTGTATTGTATTGCAAAAATTAAAGAAACCCCTTAATTCAATTTTCATATGCAGACTATGTAAGATACATGTGTTAAATAATGAAACAAATGCATCTAGTATTTTATCGAAATATGAAGCATATTTTTTAATATGTATTTCACAAATTTATAATATAACTCACTATATGCTCACGTATTGCAATATAACACATGATATTAAGACAATTATTGCAACGTATGTAAAACGATATGTACATTTCAGTTTCATCTGTGACCATAGAGAAGAGGTGATTGTAACAATAATTGATAGTATTATAAGATTCACAATTACTGAATTTGTTAAAAAGGTGAATAATATTATTACAGGAAAGGATATTATAAAGTGCGATCTTAATAATATTAAATCACACATTATAAAATACGCTGTATTAACACGTAATAAAAGATTCCGTTAAAAACATAAATGTCGCTTCATTTTCGTTTTTTAGAAAAAAAGCGACTGAGATGCAATTTTTACAAGACTATACACACTTCTACATATTCTTCATATTTAGGATGCATAAAGTATGATTATGTATAGTCGTGCAAAAATTGTATCTCAGTCATATTTAAAGTTTAATGAATTGAAGGGTACTTGATCCACGTTTTAAATTTAGTGGTAACGGCTCCCGTCAGATGGTGCTTTTCGTGCTAACAAAATAATACATAGGCCGGTATTCATAGTCGCTACTTATTCTTAAGATCGTCTTAAGCATGCGGCATCCTGTACTAACCTAGTAGACTAGTAAAGGATACCGAATGGTTAAGACGATCTTACAATTAGTCTTAAGGGGAGCTTCCGATCTAAAAGCCGATTTTTTTAATTATTTCATTTTTCGATTGTACAACCTTATAGGAATACGTGTTTAAAAGGATTTGTTGAAATTCGTAAAATTCCCGAAGTTATAGGCATTTGAGTAACGGCAAATGCATGGGCAACAACCGGCCACTCGGCGCCCACGTAAAACTTTCAACGCGGTTTTCTCGAAACAGTGTTCTCAAAACGGTGGGACCTGTATCTCCAAAAGTTATTATCTGATTCGACTGAAACTTTTTTTATTATGAAGAATATACTTCTGGCTAGGGGGGATACCAGAAAAATTACAAAAATGACATTTTTTAGAAAATAACGACACTTAAAATTTGAAATCACTTTTTCCCTATATTTTTCATCCTTTCAACGCCTTTGAAATATATAAATTTTCAATTTTTTTTTCTGGTATCCCCCTAGCCGGAAGTACCCCTATTCTTCATAATAAAAAAGTTTCAGTCAAATCGAATAATAACTTTTGGAGATACAGGTCCCAGCGATTTGGATCAATTTTTTGACGCCTTGACTTTAACGACTCCCCAGTGTCGTCTACAATGATTAATTATAAAAAAAATATATTTCTATAATTTAAGACATCCTTAAGGCAATGCAAAAAGTCCCATTAAATTATATATAGTAGTTTTCCTTTAATTAATTCCTAAATATCACATATTTTTGGGGCTCTAGACCGGAAAGTCCCCTTAAGTAACGACTATGAATACCGCCCATAAGGCTGGTATTCATAGTCGCTACTTATTCTGAAACAAATGCTGAAGACGATCTTAGTCTTAAGCAACGACTGTAAATACCGCCCATTGAGTGTCACGACCCTGGTAGAACTGACTCGATTGTTAGAATTGATATAAATCCTTGAAGTATAACGCAACCTTGCACAAAGGTAATTTGTACACTAAGTAGGTTGTACAATAACTAGGTTGTACAATAAAGTAACTTGTACAAAAGTAGTTTGTACAATAAAGTAATTTATACAATAAGTGAGCTCCAAGCGCGGTGTCCCTTGTATTTATATGGTGTTCTGGAACGTCAGGTATAAGGGGTATGCGCGGTATGCAACATGACTCATGTGCAAAATATGCGTTGTATGAGCGGAATGTCAGTGGTCCTTTATTTAGGACTCCGAAAAGAGGTATTCAACCCAATTGATAGGTTTTGGTAGTTTTGGTTGGGAAGGGATAAGAGTGGCTTTGATTTGGTGTGGTTTAGAGAGGGTGAGACGTGGTCTCGATTTAAGGGGGTATTATCGTCTATACACTCGTTTTTGAAGGTGATATTTGGAAATTAATTTTGACAAACCTATCGCACCTAGAGGGCAGTGTTTTTGCACACATATTTAATAGTGTTTGAACTATCAACACAAATTTTTGCAATGCATTATATTGAAAATTGTACAAGTTACACGCCGAAACGCAGATCATGTCATCAAACACCGGCCCCCATTGGGCCCATGAATTGCGGCCGTTCTAGTCATCTGAAACGAAAGTACCAAAGATTTTTTTAATTTATATCTGCAGTTATCGCTCCTAGCAGAAGTAACCAAGTTCGGACATTGTTAACGAAATTGCAGCTCTTTAAAAATTGATATTTTATTTTTTCGACTTTTCTTGAACTAAAACAAGGAGTGTGTGTGGGGGGGGGGGGGGTTGTATTGAAACTATTGACATAATTCTACTACAGACTATAGGTACACATTCACTTTGAATGTGTGTAAAATTTTAGCTCAATCGGCACAGTAGTTTCTGAGTAAAATGTGCGTTCGATCTAAAAAATTTGTTTCGAGAAACACGCGTTTAAACGTTTTCATGCAGTTACGACCTATATGACTGAAGTTACGGTAGATAACGACTAATTTCTGTAATTTACCCCTAATCTGCTATGCAGTGAATCCTCGTTATAGTCCCGTTTTTACCATGCGTAGTACGCCCGGTATTTCATGGAATCCTTCGGTCCAGAGTGAGAGAACGAAAGAGTCGACGGCAACTTCGTGTCAACTGTTTCGTTCCCTCTCGCTCGGCTCTTGGGTTTTCTCACTCGCGGCATCGGCCGCACGGAATAGTCTTAGAGCGTATACTACTCTAAGGGAATAGTGTTCATATCGCGTCGTTCGGCCGTCGCCAGCCCCGTTCGTCGGGTTTATTACGAGGAATTACTGTACCACAGGCATGGAACTAAAGTGACCGCAGCGGCCGTTTTTCGGAGGCAACGCCTCCTTTCTCCCGCCGCGCGTCTTGGCCCCCGCGGCGGGCCCAGGAGCTTCGAGCGCCTCAGACCCGTACCATATGAACCGCGCGTGGCGCATTGGGGCGACACCCGTATCAATAGATTTCCGCATTACCCATGGGGTACTATTATCGATGCGTTTTTTTTAGCAGTGGTATCCCCTGTAGGCCTATTCCACTGTGTCACGCGATAAAAATGGATAGGAAAAACGCGTTTTACTATCAAAATTTTAAATACGTTTGGGAAAACTTAATTTTCACGCACGTTTAGACGTGCTGGGCATATCTAAAATATCAACGAGGAGGCTGGTCGACGTTGTACGTATTAAAGTTGAATGCGAGGAATCGCTTAGCCGTGTGCGCTGTTCTGTCTTAATGGCACGCATTTTTGAGAACGAACATTCGCACAAATATGTTGACCCGAACATGGAAAAAATTCGGAGCGCGAAATTTCTAAGTTTAGGGTATGTCGATTCTTCCAGCGTTTTAAAGAATTCGGCTCCTTTTTCTTCCCTCGTTTTCAAAGAAATGTCGTGCTGAAGATCGCACAGTTCTTCTTGATACTCGAGGGCCTGTTCTTCAATTTTTACGGTGAGGGCATTCTCAAAGAGAATTAGATCATTTCTGAGCGAATCGAAGTCAGTGAAACGCTCATCGAACTGATCTATCACCGATTGAAGAACGTGTAAATGATTATTAAAATCACACTCATTGCCAAATTCCTCGAAAATTACCCTACACGAGGGAAAAAAGAAAAAAAAATTTTCTTCCAACAGGAGATGATTTTGATACACTACCAGCCTCCTACGAAAAGAATCGACGTGGCTGCACAACTGCGAAATAGTTTGACCGGGTTTCTGCAGTTTTAAATTTAATGTATTTAAATGATTAGTCAGATCTACTATAAGTGAGGGTTCACAAAGGAAACTCGCATCTGTTAATAAGGGGAAATATTCTGCTCCCTTTTTTTCTTGATATTCTTGCAAGGAATGGAAGATCTCATTTCTTATAGCAAAGAATTGACTTAGACATTTCGCTGCACTGAGCCAGCGTACTTCGCAATGCAAAGCGACATCAGTGTAAGCAGCGTTATGCGTTTCAAGAAATTCTATGAATTTCCTGTGAGATAGAAATTTATTTCCGCCCTTGATAGAATTGATTAGTTGCGTAACCTTCTTCATGGCGGAAGATAATTTTATATCTCTCCCACATAACGCTTCCTGATGAATGATGCAGTGTTTTTTAAACTGCCCGTTCAGTCCTATTTTGGCACCTGTCATGGCTTTTGCACCATCGGTTACCACTACAGAGCATTTAGAAAAGTCAACCTGGAATTTTTAACAGTGTTCTCTACTGCGTTAAAAATATCCAGTCCTGTCGTTGTGTTGTGCAAAGGCACGAAGTCCAAAAGCTCCTCGACATACGAAAAATCATTTTGTACAATGCGAGCGAAAATGCTCAATTGACTCGTATCCCGTTTATCGGTGCTTTCATCCAAACACAAAGAGAAATAACGACAGTTAGTTAAAAGTTCAATTAACTTTTGCTCTGTGGATGCGCCTATATAAAAAATTCGGGAGCTCACAGTTTTTCTACCCAATGCGATGCTCTCAGCTTCTTCAAGAGTGATACACGTCCCGAAGGATTTAACCGCTTCAATGAGACATTTCTTTACGAAATTGCCCTCAGTGAACAGTTTACCCTGCTTTGCTATTAAATGAGAAATAGCGTAAGAAGCTATGCGAGCTTTTTCCACCGAAGAAGCTTCTTCAGGAATATACGTACGACCTTCTTGATATACTAATTTGAGCCCTCTATTAAATCAAATTTTTCGCGGCCTTCATACGATGTATACTTTTGCGCATGATAACGTGAAAAGTGCCGTTCAATAGCATTTTTCTTTACTAGGGCAGGCTCAAATCCGCAAAGAAGACATCGTACGATCACTAATTTTAGCGAAAAAAAAGTTTTCCCATACCTTGTCAAAATTTTGATAATACCTTTGCTCTGTAGATATCTTGATCTGTTTCGCCGTGTGTTCGATCTGACCGAATGGAAACGAAAATACGTTACAGTTACAGAGACTGTTTTCTGTTTTCCAACATTGTATCAGCGACTGTTTTCTGTTTTCCAACATTGTATGTAACGTATTTTCGGTCAGACGTTTCCATTCGTCACAGAACACAACGACAGGACTGGATATTTTTAACGCAGTAGAGAACACTGTTAAAAATTCCAGGTTGACTTTTCTAAATGCTCTGTAGTGGTAACCGATGGAGCAAAAGCCATGACAGGTGCCAAAATAGGACTGAACGGGCAGTTTAAAAAACACTGCATCATTCATCAGGAAGCGTTATGTGGGAGAGATATAAAATTATCTTCCGCCATGAAGAAGGTTACGCAACTAATCAATTCTATCAAGGGCGGAAATAAATTTCTATCTCACAGGAAATTCATAGAATTTCTTGAAACGCATAACGCTGCTTACACTGATGTCGCTTTGCATTGCGAAGTACGCTGGCTCAGTGCAGCGAAATGTCTAAGTCAATTCTTTGCTATAAGAAATGAGATCTTCCATTCCTTGCAAGAATATCAAGAAAAAAAGGGAGCAGAATATTTCCCCTTATTAACAGATGCGAGTTTCCTTTGTGAACTCTCACTTATAGTAGATCTGACTAATCATTTAAATACATTAAATTTAAAACTGCAGAAACCCGGTCAAACTATTTCGCAGTTGTGCAGCCACGTCGATTCTTTTCGTAGGAGGCTGGTAGTGTATCAAAATCATCTCCTGTTGGAAGAAAAAAATTTTTTCTTTTTTCCCTCGTGTAGGGTAATTTTCGAGGAATTTGGCAATGAGTGTGATTTTGATAATCATTTACACGTTCTTCAATTGGTGATAGATCAGTTCGATGAGCATTTCACTGACTTCGATTCGCTCAGAAATGATCTAATTCTCTTTGAGAATGCCCTCACCGTAAAAATTGAAGAACAGGCCCTCGAGTATCAAGAAGAACTGTGCGATCTTCAGCACGACATTTCTTTGAAAACGAGGGAAGAAAAAGGAGCCGAATTCTTTAAAACGCTGGAAGAATCGACATACCCTAAACTTAGAAATTTCGCGCTCCGAATTTTTTCCATGTTCGGGTCAACATATTTGTGCGAATGTTCGTTCTCAAAAATGCGTGCCATTAAGACAGAACAGCGCACACGGCTAAGCGATTCCTCGCATTCAACTTTAATACGTACAACGTCGACCAGCCTCCTCGTTGATATTTTAGATATGCCCAGCACGTCTAAACGTGCGTGAAAATTAAGTTTTCCCAAACGTATTTAAAATTTTGATAGTAAAACGCGTTTTTCCTATCCATTTTTATCGCGTGACACAGTGGAATAGGCCTACAGGGGATACCACTGCCAAAAAAAAACGCATCGATAATAGTACCCCATGGGTAATGCGGAAATCTATTGATACGGGTGTCGCCCCAATGCGCCACGCGCGGTTCATATGGTACGGGTCTGAGGCGCTCGAAGCTCCTGGGCCCGCCGCGGGGGCCAAGACGCGCTGCGGGAGAAAGGAGGCGTTGCCTCCGAAAAACGGCCGCTGCGGTCACTTTAGTTCCATGCCTGCTGTACCAGGACCGTAGAGGAAACCTTCCTCAGCTTCAAAGAACTCATGTTGGGCAGCTCTCTCTTCTCTGCTGGCTGTCCTAGCCACTTTAGATACAAGTTTCGAGGAAACGATTACATGCCACGCTGCGGCCTTAAGCCCCTATAACTCTGAGAGTTTTACGAATTTCACTCTAATATTTTACGAACATATTTTCGAAACCTATTAGAAAATCAAAAAAAAAAAAGAAAAATCGAATTTTTGGGTATAATACCCCCTTAAGAGGAGTTTTTGGGGAGTGAGTCGTGCTTTTGATTTAAGAGGGTTTTTTTGGGGACGCGGGGCTTATTTTAGATTTAGGTGCGAGAGGAGATCGTGCCTCGTAAATGACCATCGCGAATTGGGGACCGCTACCCTAGTAGCATTTATTTGCTGGGAATTTGTTGGGCCAATGACGTGTTATCCGTTGGCTAACAGTTGAAGTGTCGCGCTATTTTTATATGGGCCAGCGATTGTAACCAACGCAGGCCCAACTGAAAGTTTCTTTCCATACGCCCAATTGAAGGTTTTTTTCTATAAGCCCAACAGTTTCTTTCCAAAAGACGTCTTACAGACGTCCAGAAGGCGTCTTTAAGAACTTCAAAAGACGTCTTAAACACGTCTTTTTCAGGCCTGGTTTAGGAAAAAAAATTTCGTAGTGAGGAGGAGAATCGAACCCAAACTTTCCGGTTACGAAGCAACCGCTGTTCGCACTTACCAAACACATTTCCTTGTAAATACTTCTAATTTCTAGTTACATAATTAGTATTAATTGTTTATAAAAACTGCGCAGTGACGCGAAATATTCTACAAAATATCATCATTCGACCTTTAGACTCATTCCTTAAACTTTCACATTCGTCTCAAGACAGACGTTTTCATTACGTATTTATAAATAAGAAAAGAAAAATCACAATATGGAATATAATAACAGGTTTTTGGATGTAGCAAATTTTCTGACGTTTGTGAGACAACATTTAATCATCGTTGTAAATTTTTTGTTAATTAACCAACCATAGTAATTGTAGGCTCAACATTGAATATTCGTAGGCAAACTGTCGTAACTTTTTGTTAATTAACCAACCATAATAATTGTAGGCCCAACATTGAATATTCGTTGGCAAACTGTCGTAAGTTTTTTGCCGTAGGCCCTATGTTGGGAATTTGTAGGCAAAACACTAACTATATCCCAACTAATTCCCAACTGTTGGCTACCGTTGGCCAACCAAAAATGCTACTAGGGTAATCTTCTAGATGACCCAGTGGTTGCTGAGGGGTAAAAGTTGTGTTTTTAGGGATAGTTGTGGAATCGTGGAATGGTTTGTGGGGAAGAATCTACCCCCGGGACAAAAAGATAGCACATCTCATATTTTTTAATATTCTGTACTATAAACTGAAAAAAATACATACTTTTTTATATCAGCCACTCTGGGCATGGTTGTAAGTGTAACGTGTTGAATGTCGTCCACAATACACATTTCGACAAAGTTATACGAATATAAACGTAAACATCGTAGGTCGCAAGTCGGACAAAATGATAGCACAAGCAGCAAATCTGCGCTCCTCAGTTGTACGTAAGCTATTGAATGACTAATATTCATTGTGAAAGAAGGTTAGCGAAGTGTGCACTAACAATCAGTGGTGTCTATTTATTAAGAAAATACAATAAAATATTAAAAATGGGCTGTGCAAAGAGACTGAATGCAAATGAAATACATAGGTACCATATTAAAATTAAAAGAAGAAAGTTATTAATAGAAGTCGGAAAGAAGAAAATTATTAATACAATCCAAAGTTATTAATAGAAGTCGCAAGGCAGTTATGAATTTATTAAAACATCCTGACAACTACGGGAAGAAAAGGAGTTGTGGACGTCCACAAAGTTTAACAGCTCGAGAAAAACAATATTAAGAGCTGCATCCAATGTAAAGATGACATAAAGGCATATTGCTGAAAATGTTGGAGTAAATACTAATATCAAGAACGTTCGACGTGTTTTACAAAACTGTAAAGATTTAATAAGAAGGAAAATGTAAAAAAAACCGTGTCTAACAGAGCTGCAGAAACTTCACCGTTTACAATTTGCAGAAAACTATACCTATACATATGAAAAAAAATGGCGTAAAGTGATATTTAAGGATGAAAAGAGATTTAATTTGGACAGACCCGATGGTTTTACTTATTATTACCACGATTTGAGAAAGGAAGAACAATTTTTTGCCGTCGTCATACGGGAGGCGGTAGTGTAATGATTTGGGCCGGTATTGGGTATCGTGGTAAAACGGAAATAAAATTTATTACAGGCCGAATGAATAGCAAAATGTATCTCGAAATGATTAATTAACAAATAAATACGTATGCCACAAAAATTTCCGGAGACAAATATATCTTCCAACAAGATAGTGCTGCCGTGCGAAAGTGATAAAGCAGTACTTTTCTACCAAAAGAATTCGACTTTTAGACTGGCCAGCAAAATCTCCGGATCTCAATATTATTGAAAATTGTTGGGGAAATCTTGCGAGAGCAGTGTACCAGAATGGCAGACAGTTTCAAAATGTGAACGATTTCAAACAATGTAAGCAGGATGAGTGGGAACAATTAAAACAAAAAACATTAAAAAACTATATAAATCGTTGCCAAAAAGAATGATTGCTGTAATTAAATGTAAAGGAGGTGCCACTAAATATTGATCGTTCAATATCACCAATTATTTTGTTCATATCCCCAGTTTTATAACAAATGTGTTATCATTTTGTCCCACTATATTTCCTTAATATTTCTGTTCTTTTGAATAAAAATGAATCCATTGTTAAAATTTAAGTTCGTTTAATTTATATGTGTTAATACACGCAGTCTGACAAATGTATATAACAAAAATTTAATTTGTAATGTTTAATACACTGAAATTAAGTAATTCTTAAGGTGTGCTATCTTTTTGTCCCGGAGTGTAATTAAGATACGCGAAAATTAGTGGGACGTCATAATACTTCCCCTACATCGTGAAGGTGTTTAAGAAAGAATATATTGTTTGATGAATAGAATAACGCACACAGAAAAGTTTTTTGAAATGTTTATTCGTTACATGTAGATACCAATCGATATCCCGCGAGATTATACTGCATCAGATCTTGATGAAGAACATCGTGTTGCCTATTGGAGAGAAGATATCGGAATCAATCTTCATCACTGGCATTGGCATTTAGTTTATCCCTTTGAGGGCGACATTAATATAGTTAACAAAGACCGACGCGGAGAACTTTTCTACTATATGCATGAACAAATCATGGCTCGGTGAGTATGGCTCGGTTTTTCTAAAAATATTTGTCATCAGTACAATTGTAAAATTGATTGAAAACTTTTAAATTTACTGTAAACCATTTCATTCTCTGTAAAAAGTAGTGAGTTACATAAAAATCATTTTCTTTTTGAATTTAATTTTTCTTTTGTAGCAGCAAACATTTTAATAATTTTAATACTGCCCAAATACAATTCAATTATCTTATTCTCAGATATAACTGCGAACGCTTCTGCAATCGGCTCGGACGAGTAAAGCGCTTCATAAATTGGCGTGAACCGATTCCTGAGGCATATTTTCCAAAATTAGATTCGATAGTTGCTGGCCGTACATGGCCAGCTAGACCCAGCGGTGCTATTCTTCGAGATATCAATCGACCAGTGGATCAATTGGATTTCGATATTCAAGATATGGAAAGATGGCGTGACCGCATCTATGAGGCGATTCACACAGGATCTGTGATCAATACACGAGGCGAAAGAATACCACTGACTGAAAAGAATGGAATTGATGTATTAGGAAATATTATGGAAGCTAGCATATTGTCTCCCAATTCAAACGTTTACGGTGACATTCATAACTTCGGTCATATTGCTATTTCATATTGCCATGACCCGGACCATCGCTACTTGGTAAGTACAGATGATTACAATTCATGTAGAATATTGTAAGAGAAAGTGTTTCGAAGATATAAATGTGGTAATTATATAGACGAGGGTTCACCTCACCAATTTCATGATTTTTAAATATGTTGTTCAAAATTTTGAATTAGAATCATGATAAATACACAATACATGCATTTAGGAGTATATTCAATTTTTTCTACATACAGGTTCTTTGACTATAGGTGGGTGAAAATTTAAGGAGTGATTCTAGCCACCAAAATAATACGAAAGTCAATAATAACGGTATTGCGGTTGAGGTTGCGGTGCGGTCCGCCGCTATGATGATTGGTTTTTGTCACCGATTGGTGCACACTCATAAAGACAGAGCACATGTATTTTTGTTGTTGGTGGCATTAGCCACATCTAATTACTTCAATGTACACAGACGGAAATTCAGGCGGAGCTAGCGGCGGACCGCACCGCCTGCCAGGAGCCTTCTTTCCGCGCGTTAATAGTACACTCGGGGTTTTCCCACTCTCGTCCGCGTTGTCAGGGATACCGCGTGATGCTACCCACGAAGATGCTAGTCCGGCTACTGGCTAGCCCCTCAGGGTAGCCTTCGTAGCGTCGTGCGTTCTCCTTGACAACAGAAGGCACGCTGCGCGAAAGAAAGATTAGAAGGGGAAGCAGGCGCGTGAGAGGCCCCTACGCTGTAGAGCGCTGTTATAAGCGGTTAAAAATATGCCTAAAAGCAGGCAACCAGCGTGTAGCGATACACATGGGACACGTCAGGCGAGGGGTCAAGTAGTGGTAGTCAAAGCCAATGTCAATGTTATATAACTACATTTATTTAAAAAAATGTGGGTAAGCTTACAAAAAGAGCTGCTCGTAAAAAAAGAGCCGTTTGATAGAAATGGAAGATTCCAAAAATAAGCGACTTGAAAAGTGAGAATAAGGATGTCTCAAATTCGTTATATGGGGTCTACAACTCAACGCGCGAAAATACTCTGAAATGCGAGAATACATTAAATACAAATTATGTAAAGAGGCCAAGTTTGAATTAACCAGTATTGGCAAAGTATTGAGCCAATATTGAGACAGTGTAGGATGGAGCCACCGCGGTATCGCCCTCTTCCGAATAAAAAGAAGACCATCAAAATCGCAGTTATGTGCGGATACACATGAGAAAAAAATACATACGGGTCGAATCTATAACAAATCTAATGTTTCTAAAACATGTATAAATAAATATTGATCATTGTCATATAGCTACGAATTCAACAAATACATAATTAATGTAAAAAAATCACCCTGAGGGACTTAGAATTTCCGAGGCTCGAACCTACGTTCAAAAAGTTCGCAGCGGTTCGGCAGTGCGACACTTAATTTTTTTTTATAAAAAAAATGTTTATTGGGAAGGGTGGTACAATCGCAGAGTTTTTAAAGCACCAAAAACATAATATGTGTTGGAGACTGAATGAGCGTAGTGTCGACGTCAAACGCGTCACTACGCGCGTCGGCTGCTACGCGCGGTAGCTGACTCGAGTTCGCGGTGAACGCGACGATTTCAAACTAATTGGGCCATCTCTGGGCCACAACATCTAATTACTAGACCGCGGCAAATTACCTGGCGGCGTGTGAGTCACGCGTTCGGTGGTCACGTGACTTCTAAGAATCGTCGACGGGATTCCAGGAAGGAATCTCCGTTTCTTCTCCATCGAGTCATCATCGAGAACTCACGTGTCGCGATCGCGCGCCTTAGTTAACGATCCGTTACAGCAATTCAAATCACTCAGTTCGCGAATGCAAACTTTCACCTCTCGTTAATACACATTAAATATAGTTCTTTTGTTTGTTTGAGTGCGTTGTGTGTGGGTTGTGAACACTGTAAATATTAGTGATAAAATTATAGACAAGCTTTTAGTGCTAAAGTGCTAAAGTGAAACGATTTATTGAAATACTCTGTACAATCTATTCCCTTTTCGTTCGATCGTGAATATATGTATAAGAAAATTGCCATACAATCATATTCTTAAATAGCTAATTGTTCGACGGCTTCAAAAACTTTTAACTAGACATCATTGTTAATTATAACTATAGTAAACCAAAAATACTTTGGTGTAGATAATATTGCCGTATTAAACGCTCTATATCACATTAGTTTGTAACATGGGGAAACGCTCCCTTGACATAGGCCAAAGGAAAAACCCACGAACCAATCTTAATAAATATGGCTAAAACTACAACTAGGAAACCGAGGGAAGTAGGATTCTTGGCCAGTTAAAGAGTTAGGACTCACCGTAAGGTTAAACAAGGTTTATTCTGCCCCGATCTGGGTTACACGAACACTGTGACAATCAGGCGTGAGTCTCGTATAGAGTCTGAGCCGCATTGCTCGTACATCGTTCTTATATCTTAATCAGGGTGAAGCGGGGGCCATCGGGGTCTCCGTCTTTGGCCCGCTTTTGGGTGTTTCACCATATGCTGACGGTTCTCGATGCGCTTCCGAGATCCCTTACGTAGGTGTGCCGGATTTCGGCCGCTCGATTGTGGCAATCGGAATGCACGCGGTGTCGTTACGCTTGGGTGTTGGTTGGGTCACGACATGCCCTAGTAGCATTTATTTGCTGGGAGTTTGTTGGGCCAATGACGTGTTATCCGTTGGTCAACTGTTGAAGTGTCGCGCTATTTTTAAATGGGCCAGCGATTGTAACCAATGCAGGCCCAACTGAAGGTTTCTTTCCATAGGCCCAACTGAAGGTTTTTTCCTATAAGCCCAACAGTTTCTTTCCAAAAGACGTCTTACAGACGTCCAGAAGGAGTCTTTAAGAACTTCAAAAGACGTCTTAAACACGTCTTTTTCAGGCCTGGTTTAGGAAAAAAAAAATTTGCGCTGAGGAGAATCGAACCCAAACTTTCCGGTTACGAAGCAACCGCTGTTCGCACTTACCCAACACATTTCCTTGTAAACACTTCTAATTTCTAGTTACATAACTAGTATTAATTGTTTATAAAAACTGCGCAGTGACGCGAAATATTCTACAAAATATCATCATTCGACCTTTAGACTCATTCCTTAAAATTTCACATTCGTCTCAAGACAGACGTCCTCATTACGTATTTATAAATAAGAAAAGAAAAATCACAACTTGGAATATAATAACAGGTTTTTGGATGTAGCAAATTTTCTGACGTTTGTAAGACGACATTTAATCATCGTTGTAAATTTTTTGTTAATTAACCAACCATAATAATTGTAGGCCCAACATTGAATATTCGTTGGCAAACTGTCGTAAGTTTTTTGCCGTATGCCCTATGTTGGGAATTTGTAGGCAAAACTAACTATATCCCAACTAATTCCCAACTGTTGGCTACCGTTGGCCAAACAAAAATGCTACTAGGGTGTGCACGCTGTCAGCAGACAGCCACCCATATCATTCAAAATTAAATCTTCGGAAATCTATAAAGTCTCTTTTGGGGATGGCGGTTGAGAACCTAAATCTAGGTCTATCAGACCAAAAATCTAGGTGAGAGACCGCGAGTCTTTTATCTGCTTTGTTACGACGCCAATGATATATGAGCGGAATATTGTCCGAGTTCTGGATTAACACAGTAGGTAAACGCCTGTGGCGATACGTAACCAATGGTGAGATGCCTACGAGTGAAGTCATCCCCTTGGAAGGCAAGGGAATTAATAATTGTATTGTTGATTTTCTGTAATCTACAGAAGTAATTCCGAGTGAGGTTTATCATTAATGTGTCGATTCTCGGGATATTTTCTTTGTTATGTAAAGTTTGATTCTTGACATAATGTAGCCAGTCTGTGCTCTGGGTCTTGTAAAGGCGCAGGCAAGCTTGTAGGTATTTGGGCTCCACAGTTCTAACTTTTTGAGCTGATGTATGATTAAGGTTCCATAATAACGGGGCAGGATATGTAATAATTAGGGCAGTCCGACATTTTGCCTTCCGCTGCGCCTCCGACACGGTTGAAAATATGGTAGACATTTTAGACTGTAATGACACAGCATGTTTAGTTCGTTTCAATCCAACGCTGTTTTGCTGTATGCCAAGACATTGAAGATCGCATGAAAGACTTATTTCAAAAAGCATGTACAAAAATTCGACCTATAAGTTACTCTGACACGGAAAAACACGAAAAATTGGTCTTTAATTTTTTTAATTGCGGCGCAACAAATTGGAAAATCTCAAAAAATCAGAACAATAGTAACGATGATGCGTACTTACAGTAAAAATATTATTATAGTTCTGCAACTGCTTCGATACACAACCGGCATTTTTCAGCATGTTTTGGCGTTTTTTATTTTTCACACCTTGGATCTTCAATTTAAAAATCTAGAACGATTTCTTAATACGTGCCTCGGTAACAAAAATGACTCTGATTTTTTTCAAAATTTGTCATGCACTAGTATAGTAGCAATTCGGCAAAACCCTGTTCTTCTGTTTTTGCCCTTACTACCCCCCGGATCGAGATACAAAGTTGAAACGTGCCACAAATGGTTCTTTTTTTATAAGCTTTCGAATGACTCGTCGCGAGTTGAATTCGATCCAGGGGCACATTTGACCATCTTAACCGGCTATACCCTTTATCCGCACTGAACACGTAAAAAAACTGCTCAACCCTTCTCACCTGACGTGTCTCGCATGCACCGCTGCACGCGGATTGCCTGCTTTTAGGCATATCGTTAAACCCTTATAACTATCAAATGAAGCCTCAACCGCAATATCGTTATTCTTGATTTTCGCCTTATTCTGGTGTCTAAAACCACCCTTTAAATTTTCTTCCACCTGTAGTCGAACACCCTGTATTAGGCATATTATCAACTATTATTCGCAAACAGGTCTTACAATAAGGACAATCGCATTTAAACGGATAGAATTAAAATTATAGAGATTGCCAATACACACAACTCTTTAAAACAGCAAAGATACTGTAATGTGCCATTGTTGTAAATTCCAATGACTATGTTAACTATACTGTTAGTATCAAAATGGGTACTCGTGAAGAAATTACAATTTCCAACCCTGTATATTTGAATCCTTTCACTTTTTTTACTAACAGATATTTTGGCCCCTAATTTATTTTTGAAAGATACAATGTACGTAAGTTAGGAAAAAAATCATTATTTTTTTAAGCTTCTGTATTTTTATCAAAGATATACATGGTGTTACTCTACCTATAATCAATACTCTGGGTAGTATTTCTACAGGCGAATATAAGATAAAAATCAAGAGTGACGAAATTACGTGAAATGCTTCATTTATTAATTATCGAGGATTACCGCCTGGAACGCCTGAATCACGGTAACTTAACGCAGGGCTGAGCAACTTGCTCGCCACCGCGGGCCGCACAATCCCCGTTACCAGTTAGCCGATTCCCCACCATCAGCAATATCAGCTATGTAGGAGCGAGAGCTCCGTGTGGCTGTGTAGAGTATAGGAGTTAAAAGAGTATGGTGGGGGTCATTTTCCTGCGGCCCATAGGCCGTAGGTTGCCCAGCCCTGACTTAACGGATAACGGCAGACACACAACAGATTTACTATGTAGAGCACATACTTACCCACCTCGCGTAAACTGTGAGCTACGGTTACAGACACAACCAAAGACACAAACGTCACGTTGTACAGCATTAAATAAACCTGCCTATCCGTAAAAATTCACAAGGGCATATCAAAACTCGTCCAACGGGATTCTCAAGTATAGAGAATCTATATCATAAAAAATTATCATAAAAAAAATTAAAACAAATTGTTTAATGTGAAATTTTGTACACCTTTGAGTTGTTTTCTACTGTTAAGCATTAAAGTTTTAGTAGTATATTTTATGTTGCAACTATAATAACAAATAATGAAAGGTAAAAATTTCAATTTACTAATTATATTATTGACAAGGAGTATAGAAATTTCATCTCACCTATGCTGATATAAAGAATTCTTATATTCTGTCTATAAAATGTGTAAAATTATTTTATTGTTTTTAGAAAATGTAGAACAAGGTGGCTTTAATACTGAAGAAATTGATAAATTATTGGCCATGTTTTTTTTTTGGTTGCAACATATCACAGACGAGGTATAGAATAGACCTATCACCTTACGAATGTTCGTGTCACCACTCAAACTGTGTTACCGACCCATAATTTGAGGACTGAATTTAGCAGTCTCTGTTCATGAACAGCGTCCAACTCAAGAACTACTCTGAAATGTGTGGAAATGCTGAAAAATGTGTGCGTGCTTGTATACGTGTGACTTGTTTAGAGTGAGAGTTTAAATAGAGGGCGCGCTTTCGCTAAGCTACGCTTTGGCTCGGTTTGTCAACGACTCACGCGGATTTCTCTCTGAAAACTTATTTCGGAGATCAGGAGCCTATATGGCACTGCAATATGGCACTTCTTGAGAGCTTATACAAGCTATAAATTGCAAGATGAAATTTATTGTTAGTATTTTACGTGTAGTTACATTTAAATAATATTTTCACGTGTCATGCGCCGAAAAATATTAAAAATTGACGCTGTTACTGATATTCCCGCAAATATCTGCACTCCGCGCGTGTCTAAATAGACGGTGCCCATTCTACAACACGTAAAAATCATTGAAAATAATTAATTGAAACGTTTTTGTAAAATTTATATTCGTAGTTTTTGGGCCCCGAGGCCCCTAAATCCCTACGTTTCATTACAAATTGATTGGCTCTGTCCTCATTAACTATTGAATGGATTTAAAAATTATAAAAAACATCTACATACGATGTAAGTACACGAGCGTAGGTATCGCTTACATGAGGTTTGAAAACAATGTCGACTGGTCTCGTACCGGTCTCAATTTCAAAAATTTTAGCTACGACAACCTTTTTTATACGAAAACGGCCCCAAATTCTTCAACCCGAGCCGGGAAATTCCGAATAGCTCTTTGCGACGTTAATTTGAAAGAGACCATTCAACAATTTTCGAAGCTCGGGCATCACTGCTGTCCAGCGGTCGCTGGCAATTCTCCGA
This sequence comes from Andrena camellia, assembly GCA_029448645.1. Taxonomy (NCBI): domain Eukaryota; kingdom Metazoa; phylum Arthropoda; class Insecta; order Hymenoptera; family Andrenidae; genus Andrena; species Andrena camellia. The sequence goes on from CM055680.1 coordinate 17,433,147, forward strand.
ACGCCGGGCCGGTGCATGGTTGTAGTGGAAAGTGTCCGTGAGGCGCTGTTGCCATTTTACCTGTTCGCGCGAGCGTGGGTTGCAAGATACAATACTGACTCTGTATAACTAACCTATTGTTTATCACCGCCATGAATTTTAAAAAGAGCATTATATAAAGTATTTAAATAAACAGTTTGCAAAAGCTTTTCGCAACAATTATGGTTAGAAAATTGAAAAAAAAAATTTAAGTAAACGTAAAATTTGGTGAATTTTCCATCATTAGAAGGGAATAAATTTTCCCCATTTTATGGCGCAAATTGCATTAGGATATCTTTTGTAGTTCAAAAGTTATGCCTTATGTAGTTCAAAAAAGCCCCAAATTCTTCAACCCGGGCCACTAACGCGTCAGCGTGGTCTAACCCTTTCGCTACGGCGGTCCGGTCCGCGGGAGCACCAGTGGTGGGTAAAGACACGAATTTTTTATTTTATACACGACACGTGTCTTAAATGTTGTAAATGTCGTAAATGTCGCAAATGTGTCATAAATGTCGTATATCTGAAATGAAAATAACTAACCCATAAAACGTTTTTCGTATAGGTTATGAAGAAGTGCCAATTTATTAATAATTATAATTCTGATTTAAAAAATTAAATTAAATTAAGTTACACTAACGAAAAATGGATATTGAAAGATTAGTAAAAGAAATGCATTGGGAAACCAAAAATTTTGATTCGCCAACTAGTGACAGAAAATGGAACTCCTGAGGGTAGGTCGAAATCCGTCGAAGTCCACATGATTATCAGTGTTTAAATAGACATGTTGTGAAAAACGAGTGTTTTTAAATTTGTTTGAACACTAAATTTTTACTTATTCGATTAATAAATACTTATTCGGAATGTTTGGCGGGATCCGGACCTACTTTTAATAGTTTGCCAACTTACCACCAGAGCGCTGAAATCTAAGCCACGCCTTCACTAAGTTTCCCAATAGAATAATAAATATAATTTGTTTAAATTAAAAATTATATTATTAAAAAGACTATTTTTATTTTAGGAAAAGAAGCCATCAATTAAAAGTATAGCACCTTGCTGTTTATTTTATCCAATGGAATTGTATAATTGTTCATATTGTACATTTAAAAGTGTTGTACTTAATGTTTTTCTCGATGGAACTACATAGCTCTTATTTAGTGCATGCACAAAAGCTTTAAAGTGGCTTGATTCCACCACATTGAAAGGGATATTGCACTGAAAAATAAAATTTTATGATAATTTATCAATTTCATTTTTTCTGAAACAGATATTTTTATTTACACAATTTTCAATTCAAATAAGTTTGATTTATTATCGTACATTTATTTCTAATTACTTTACCTTTCATGATTCATTTTTTATTAGTTATTGTACCTGAACGATTACAAAACAATAATTAACATCACGCTTTTGGGGGGTTAGGAAAGTAGCGATTATATGTAGTTTTCGACGTATTCTATAGTATTCGCATGCAACCAATAAGCGAGTCAGAAAGAACTATATTTTTCCAACATTTTAATTGTTGAAACCTTAAAATAATGAATATTTCTATTTACTACATTTGCGACAAATAACACGTATGAAATGGGCTTAAAAACGACATATTATACGTACATTTGCGACTCGATGTAAAATACCGACCCATCACTGAGGAGCACCGTCACTGAACGAGACCTCGCGCCACGAGTGTACACATTTCGCTACGGCGGTCCGCTCCGCCGAGTGACCTCCACTGAACGGGACCCCGCGCCCAAAGTGTACACCTTGCGTGTGGACAGTCTTCGATGTTCAGGTTTACGTCTTACGCCGGGTTACCTTTACTTCACCGACAATCATTTCATCGACAATCATTTCACTGACACGATTTCATCGACACCGTATTTCGCCGACAGTATTTACTCACCGACACGTTTAAATCACCGACATTCATTTCACCGACCAGGGCCGTCTTAACAAAATTGAGCGCCCTGGGCTATACAAATTTAGCGCCTCAACACCTCAAGTAAAATACTAACTCTATACACCGTATAGACTGCAGTTTCTTCCCAATCTATACGATGTACCGCCTTGCACCGATTGGGAAGAAACTGCAGTCTATACGGCGTATAGAGTTGGTATTTATTTGAGGTGTTGAGGCGCCAAATTTTTATAGTCCAGGGCGCTCAAATTTGTTAAGACGGCCCTGATCGGTGAAATAACTGTCGGTGAAATGATTGTCGGTGATCTAAACGTGTCGGTGAGTAAATACTGTCGGCGAAATACGGTGTCGATGAAATCGTGTCGGTGAAATGATTGTCGATGAAATGATTGTCGGTGAAGTAAAGGTAACTCTTACGCCTGAGAAACACCGCCGTGACATGTTTTTGGAAGAAAAGGGACTTTTCTTTAAAACAAAATATTTATAATATCTCCACAAACAAAATTTTAATTAAACATTGAAATTAATATTTTTACACAACAAAACACAATAGTAATATAATGATAACATAATATTGAACAATAACTTTTTAATAACAGTATTCTGTATGAAATTTTTCAAAACAGGGAGACAAACATAACCCAACATCGCAAATCTTACACTCGTATCGCAAGTGAAGTCTTTTATCATTTTTTGCACATACCACACATTTTCTTAATGGTTCTTTTTTTTCGCATTGTGATTTACACACACTGATGGAAAGTGTCTTGCAGTAAGACGCATTTAATTAATACGAACAGATTTAGTACATTTGTTGGCGATTTGCGGTTGTTGATAATGTTTCAAAATTTGTCGGATTAACTCGAGATGGAATTTTGCCATCGATATAGTCGCTATATAAACTATAGTTGCCCGTCGTATGTACATGGCGTCTTGTGGCCAGCGACTATAGTCGCTCGTCGTATGTACATAGGCATCTTGTGGCCAGCGACTATAGTCGCCCGTCGTATGTACGTGGCGTTTTGTGGAGGGCGACTATAGTCGCCCGTCGTATGTACATGGCGTTTTGTGAAGGGCGACTATAGTCGCCCGTAGTAGCGAAAAGGCTAATACCGCTGCTGGACCATCGCATACGTAGATAACGGGATCGGCGCAGTCGCACTTTTAAAATGGCTACCGTTTTCTTACTCGTCTGCCACGTGAAATTTAATATCCTCTAGCGAAATCTTTCTATCCTCTTTCATCATTGGCTCATAGATGGCAGAAGTATCGGCGTATGGTTGTAGTGGAATGCGTCCGTGAGGCGATGTTGCCATTTTCAGCTGTCACGCGCACGTAGGTTGCAGTCTTAACGGATGATCTTGTACACATATATATTATTGAATCTTTAAACCATCTTATATATCGTCTACTACAATAGAATAGCGTACTAGAAATATAAAAAATAAAAGTATAATTCGTCATATCTATAATTAATAGCATTAATATCTTACCGCTCAGTTGTAATAATATGCAAATTATCACTAAAGGCGAATGTTTAATACATGATCATATGGAATATTTTCATAAATTATTACAAGCTAACTCTAATTATAAACTACGCGAGTCATGGAGAGTTCAGTTGCCTGCTACAATTCAGCCAGTTCCTGAAAATCAGGATCACATACAGATTTTGCACCAATGCAATAATTTTAAAACCAATGCAGGAGGACATTGGGTTTGTAGGTTTTAAAAATATGATGAAAAAAGACATTATATTTATGATTCTGTTAATTCCTTGAAGTTGCATAGTCATCATAAAATTTATCTAGAGAAGTTATACCTTTTTTTGAACTAAAATGACGGTAAAATTGACGAACAATTTATTGAATTTCCACATGTACAAGCTCAACCTAACATTCGGGATTGCAGATGTCTCGTTATTATTTAAAATATTACCAGACAAAGTAACGTACAATCATGCGTTGATACGTCAACATTTGATCAAAATGTTTCAATCGAATCGTATAGAACATTTTCCATGCATTTAGGATCAACAATTAACACGTTATGTGTATGAATATGAATCTGCAATTGGTAGTACAATTAATAAAAATTGCTCTTGTGGAAATGATCCTCCATTTAAAATTAGTCAAAGTGACATTACTAATGACAAAGATGAAATATTCCCAGTTCAAAATGTACCACTTAGTGACAAAGAATACAAGTCTAATTATCATAAAATGCATAAAGCGGAAATTAATTTAAAAAGTAGTGCTGTTTATGAAGTAAAGAAAGGGGAGTGTAACATGAAAAAAGGTAAAGATTGTAAAAAAAGGGAGAAATACATAAAACTTTATAACTATGAATATTATAATGCACATAAAGAAGTGATATACGAAAAGCGAAAAGATGATTATCAGCTAAACAAAGAAGTTATCTCCAAAAAGCGAAAAGTACATTATGATGAAATACGTAAAGACGATGATTATAATAAAGTAGCAAAACGTCGTGTTGCTCTGAAAATAATAAAAAAGTATCGTTATATTGATGTAACAAATAACAATATAGCAATCAAAAATAAAAAATAAACTTATATTAGAAAACTTTAAAAAATTATTAAAATGCCGTTCCGAGAAGCAAGTAGATTGGAAGCTGAGCATATAATAAAATGGTGTTTTCATATTAGGCAAAAGTACATGTTGGAAATGAGGAAACTGTTGAAAGATTGTAAACAAAAAGTGGAAGTTTCCTTAACGCGTACAGCAGAATGTTTAGAAATTGAGGACAGGATTAATGCTTTGTGTGGAGACTCCAGACATACATCTTTTTCAGAATCATATTTTGCGGAACATTCGTACCATTCTTTCAGCGGTTCTGAATCAATCTGTAGGAATAATTAGCGAGGACCGATTTAATACTGGCATAAAAGAAAATTTTATTAAAGTATGATATTGCGTGAGCCACGTTTAACGATCAACAACGGTATGGAGGGCAAAAGATACATTCCGGATACATGCTAACTAACGGTTGCTAGTTTACATGGTTAGGTACAGATGTCGCCACGCATGCATAGGAAGATCAAATGTACTATATGCGTAACACAATCATACTGAATTCGGAAGGGAAAGCTATAAACGTTTTACCTGTATTGCAATCGAAGAATACGACAAAAGCATGGCATTGTAGTTATCTTTCTAAAACAAAAGATGATGAAATTCTGACTAATTTACAGGATTTCTTCAAACGATTGTTAGAATGGACATGATTAAAAAAGGTACATAAATTGAACAATCATATCAGTAGCTGTTCTAATAAAGTGCATGCTGAAAAAGTTGGTCATTCTCATGATTGTTACATAAACCCTAAACTATGTAAGTCCAATTTTTTAGCGTTTGAGATTTTGGCACCTCACTTTCCGAATTTACGAAATTTGAAAAGAATGATATACAGAATAGCGAACATTTATAAAGACCTATTACATAATTTAGACAAAACTTTAAACGATAATGACCTTGAAACACTTGGACGAATAACACTGTAAGCTCGGAAAGAAGCTGAAGCATTACAAAAAAATAATACTGACATAAGCTTGAACGAAGAAGAGATTATATCTCGATATTATATAGCATTTCAAGCTTTCACAAAGCGGTCTATGGACACCACGCATCCCGTGCATTTCCTGCGAGAAACTCTGTTTTCAAAGAGAGGTTCATAAGTTTCATATTTCTAAGAGAACATATAAGGGAAATGTAATGCTATATGTATTATATGTATAGTACTTTGTGTACAATACATAGTGCGTGAAGCAGCTTATGGCGCTGAAAGCAGCCTTTGGCGCTAAACGTATTTAACATTGTAGTGTAATATCAACCACAATATTAACACCTTTTGAAGAAAAATATGTATGCATTTTTAGCATTTCGTGGCCAAACTTGTTTTTCTACTCGTAAATCATCAACGGATACCCACGTTGTGCCCTTACCCCTTACCATACTCGTGTAATGACTATCGGCAATACTTTTACCGTGGTGGAAAATCGCTGCCTTAACTTTATAACAGTGATCCCCCATTTGTATTTTAGTAGCAGGTATTGCTTTGATGCAGAAATTTTCCACTTTCGTTATTATTCCACTACTATCGTGATCGAACAAATGTAATTTTGCAATAAGAATTTGTTTGGAAGCAGTTATATCGATTTTCTTCATTGTGTTTGAATTTGATTTATCACAATTATTGCAAGGATCTATTAGATTTTTCCATTCTGCGAAATTGTGTTTTATTATATCTCGAAATTCAAATGATTTTTTTTTAACATCTTAGGCAGTGCAAGATGTAGCACACAATTTGTACTGATAGTAGTACTTGTGTAATTACACTCTAAACATCTTAATACCGTTGTAATTTCGTGTTGTACTGCATTCTTAATAAGAATCTCATGATCACAAAGAGAGGTAATAAACTCAGCTGCATCATGTAGCTGATTGTTAGCGAATTTTTCTCCTGCGAATTGCCGTAATGATATTATGTTTGGATTTTGATCCGATTTATATTGGACCATAAAGACTTTTATAATACGATCAGCTTTTTCAGTCGAAAATAAGTTTTCTCTTATGGATGAACAATATAACATGCATTGGATTGTAGCATTCGCATAACAAGACACACCATCAGAATTCGGGAGACCTCTTACGTAGTATTGAATGGTATCCACGATGTGATCATTAGTATTCTGACATTCAGATACATTATAATTAGGTACTGCCCAAACAGCATCACGAACATTGAGAACGCGGTTTTTAGAAATTAAAATAGTCATAAGATCAGGTCTATATTCTTTCGCAATCTATTGTACTCTATTATAGCCGATTCTTGTGCCTTTATGGAAGATGGATCATAATTAATAAGATGCAGTCCTTGTAATGTGGTCACCCGAGAAAGAGCAACGTAAAGTCCGCAAGTAAATATTGAATTACCTGCTTCTATGACAGCATTCTGCAAGCTTACTCCTTGACTTTTGTGAATAGTTATCCATAGCTGAGGCAAATGGGAAATTGTTTTCTAATAATGAACGCTCTATCCATTACTTCAAATTTAACACTTACCCGTTCTATTATATGTTCTTGCCCCGTGGATAATATAATTTTCAATTTTTCAACGTCATTATCAATACCTCGTGTAACTGAAATAAGTTTAGCAATAGTACCGTTGACAAGACCTAGTGTAACATCAATATTTCTTCTAATCATGATTTGCACTCCTGCTTTAACAATTACGACTCTTGCAAGTCCCGCCGTTTGGGAGCTATCATCGTCATTATTGTTTAGTACCTTTGACACCTTTTTTTCAAATATGGTGCACAATTCGTTGTAACATGAGCAATCAAATGAATTTCTTCGGATGGAAATCGACTCAGAATTGCAGCGTTCAAAACATCACACTGAACACATGTGGGAAGTAAACACACCGTATTAGATCCCACATTAAGCATGTAATCACTTAATTCCTTTAATCGGTCATTACAATTTGTCGCTTTGAAATTTAATTTCCTCCATTCTAAAAGCTTTGTATCCGAAACGGTCACTACTCCGATGCGAATTCTCGACAGGATGTCTCTGTAAATATTATCACCCTGCTGTCGCATGTTTATTGTCAATTCGTCATAGCTAAACAACGCTAACCATAAATTATATGCACCTAATCCTCCAACATTTTTCTCCATACTCTTATTGGATAATTGTATAAAAGCAAGTTCTTCGTGAACAGGAGGAAGTTGTAGTAAGTCACCAAATAGCAGCATAGGCTTTTTTCCGAACCAAACATCATCGGAATCTGTAGTATCAAACCCCCAAAAAACTTCAAAAAAGTAAAAAAATTACGCCAAGTACATGAAATCAAATAAATGGCAAAAAATAAAAGATAAGAATAATAATTAAAGAATAAAAAAAAGATGTGAAATCAGAATGAGCTGCAAGTACATAAAGGTGCTTTCCCGCTGCGTGCAAAGACGACACTGTGTAACGCAATGTAAGATTCGGTGCTTTCCAACTGCGTTTAATAATATTAAGCAGATATATTTTTATACAAATAAATATTTTAATACGAATAAATATTTTATTCAAAATACTTGGCGCTGCTCACCGAATTGGTGTTGTTAAACTGAATACATATGTATAAATTGCATTAATCTTTTTCTTTCTTTCTTGTGCGTGCGTTCGTAAATGTGTGTATGCGTGCGTTTGCATATGCTACGTATGATATTAGAGTTAAATATACCAAGCCAATTAACATTTTTTCGGTTTCGCAGCGCCAAGTATTTTGAATAAAATATTTATTCGTATTAAAATATTTATTTGTATAAAAATATATCTGCTTAATATTATTAAGCGCAGTTGGAAAGCACCGAATCTTACATTGCGTTACACAGTGTCGTCTTTGCACGCAGCGGGAAAGCACCTTTATGTACTTGCAGCTCATTCTGATTTCACATCTTTTTTTTATTCTTTAATTATTATTCTTATCTTCTATTTTTTGTCATTTATTTGATTTCATGTACTTGGCGTAATTTTTTTACTTTTTTGAAGTTTTTTGGGGGGATCTCACTTCTTTTTACAAAGATAATTTACATACTAGGGAATGACTTCAGATAATTTTTAATATTATTATAACTTACAAATTATCACGGGACAGAATTAAGGATACATTCTACATAAATTTAACAACTACGAAAAGAAACCATGTGCACCACATTGCCAATCTATATGTATTATACGTAATCTACCAATTGTATTTTAGTAATAGGCATTGCTTTGATGTAGGAATGTTCCACTTTCGTTGTTGTTCCACTACTGTCGTGATCGAACAAATGTAATTTTGCAATAAGAATTTGTTTGAAAGCAGTTATATCGATTTTCTTCATTGTGTTTGATTATATATATACTCATAGCAGAGTTATTATTATCGTTTACTCTAGCCCGGTTATCTTTATCTTTATTCGTTAGTATAATTCATTCATGATTAAAATTCATGATTTTTTGAACATCTTTGGACTTGTAACCCGGATTACAAGCAGCCTATGATAGAAGAAAGTCATACATGTAGCACAAAGATATGCATTGTTCAATTGCAAATGGCAAATTGGAAATTCGGAAATAAAAAAAGTTGAAAGTTGAAATAGTGTATGATGCAAAATTATAAAAATTAATTCAAGAGCCTTTCCATTATTCAATCATACATACAGAAAACTGCAAAGTATTATTATAACTTTATTTTGTAAACAATTCACACTTATAACTAATAATACAGCAAGAAGATATTCGACAAGTTGAAGCATATTCTAACTTGTAACGCCAACGATTAGAAATATCAAACATATCTTAGTTGAACGTAAACGAACATGTAAAGTACAACCTTATGAAAGTCTTTGATATGCAATTTACCTACGTTAAGTATCAGAGGACATAGACCGTAACTGTATATAACAAGTAATACAATAAGAAGATATTGGATACTTAGAATTCGACGCGTTGAACCATATTCTAACTTTAGATTAGAAATATCAAACACAACTGAGTTAAAACATGCTTCTATGTATCCAATATCTTCTTGTGGCATTCACTGATACTTGACATAGGTAAACTGCCTATCGAAGACTTTCAAAATGTTGTAGTTTACATGTTCGTTTACGTTCAACTCAGAAATTTGATATTTCTAATCGTTGGCATTATAAGTTAGAATAGAATTTGATAAATCAAAATTGGTTATTTTTTATTTACTCGTGCAGCAGGGTTACTTTCTCTTTCAGCTGTTGAAATAATTCTCTTCGTCTGCATCGTTAACTGAAAAATAGGACACATTTACTAATTATATAAATTATCACACGTGCTCATTGTCAAGATCATTGAATGAATAATTGCGTATGCAAAACCCTACCTGCAAATTTGTGCGTACATAGTCTGATGTAGATCCCACTGCATCATCTTCTGCTTCGGTTATCTGTAAATATATATAAAAGCCACATTTTAGTTATATACAACTTAATGTAGTAGAACTTACTTACATAGAAATAGAGTAGCCTTTTCCTATAGTGAGTGTAAAGACTACATAATGTGTCCGAAGGAGGTAAGAGCATATGACAGAAAGTCTTATTGCAGAAAATTTAAATAAATGCTTATGGTAATAATTCAGCGAACATGAACAAAGAGATCCAATATTTTCAACACACAATTTATTGGTGTTGGAATAAAATTAATTTAGTATGTTTATTGGTGAATTGAAATATTGTTAATGGGAATCTAAAAAATTAATGAATTAATGAATAGCGTGGCAACTGCTGTGGATTTTATTAAAGTATTACGAATGTTTTTCACAAAAGATTGAAAAGCATGAAGGGAGATGTGTTTTCAGCGTACTTTCTTCACTAATGTGACTTGCTCTACATTGCAAGCAGTCCACCATAATCTATTTTCTTAATAATTCTTAATGCTATGTCTTGACAAATTTTGTCGATTTACCTGATTTGACAAATTTCCAGAAACTTGTGCGAAACAAGATGCTCTGTCTATCTACCTAATCTTCTCCGGAGATCCTCCAAGCCTGTGCATCCCCTTCATATCTATCCAAGCGTCACCTTCATTTTTATCCAAGTCCTGTGCGTCCCCTTCATTTCTATAATATAAACGTTACATAAAAACTCTAAATTGCTGATATAATAAAAATATCTAGCAATTGAAAAGCAATGCAATTTGTTACAATATATATATTATTTTGTACATGCATGGTACAAATTTCCAGAAACTTATGCTAAAGGAGATGCTTCTCAGTCGAACCATCTCTGGACAACTTCCAAGTCTGCGACTCTACATAAGAAATCTATTTAAAAAATTTTGGCGACTTATCTTATTAATTGAGACAATAATTCAGTCTCCTATGTAGTGTAAAAACTCGTGACATTTCAAATTCGGACAACGTACTTTATTTGACACATCACTTGGTAGGTTATAAAATTCAAAATAGTATATATAAGTATTGTGTATGTACAATGACCGACGACGATCCCTGCCGAATAATCCCGAGAGTCGACGAAAGTAGAACGCCATGGGTTGGTTGAAGGTGTGTGTGTAACGCGTGTATACGTATTATGTGGACGAAAATTTGGCCAGGGGTGTGCACTTCCTATATAAAAACTGTTGGCAAAATTTAGTTAGGGGCACTTTCCACTCGTGGCGCTAGGATCAATAAAGTTGAAAGAATTTGGTAACAGATGGCGCTGATGAGATTATTTTGTGGCGGCAAAATTGAATCCTGGAATAATGGTATTGGTTACAAGAGAACATATGGAACCCGCACACGCCGATTTTAATGGAGCTTTTGTAAGATGTTCTCAAAATATTTTTTTGAGAACTACTTCATACAAAAGCCCCATTAAAATCGACGTGTGCGGGTTCCACATGTTCCCTTGTTAGGCAAATTTATTTAAAATGGGAAATAAATTACAGAAATATAAATTTCATTTATATTCTTTATTTTATTAAGAAATTATTTTGAATCGTATCACGCGAATTCATTGCTGCACAATACCCCTGCACATATATTCTAACAATAATTTTAATAACATGGTCCATAATTAAATCTTTGTGGCATTTCAAATTAAAGCAAATGAGGTTTGCACACAATATTGTTATAATTTTTAATATATTTTGGGCCTCCTTTTTTGAATTGATTACATAGGCCGTAATGTTGTAAATTTTTTGGACAACTTCCAAAAACTCTGCTTTATAAGAACTTTTCCTAGAGTCATCTATTTCAATTATTTCTCCAATGCAGGTTTGGCACTTGTGTTTAGAAATTGTTTTTTTTATTACATTTCCAATATTTATTATCACATCAGTGCTGACTTCGTGTTCCAAAATATTGCTATTTTCGAGTTCTTGCATATAAATTGGATTTGCCACAACTTCTGCTGTGTTTTTAGTCGTTGTTAATAATTCCTCCAACTGTAGCAATGACGTCTCAAATGTTTCACTACAATTGCTTCCTAGCGAATGTTTCCCCGAAATATGTTTAACCATAACTGCTTTATAAGACTGTTCAAATTGTTTTGGTGATAAGTAATTTAATCGGCATCGATGCTGCCTTATTTGTCCAAAGAAATTCTCTAACGAATCTTGATTCAAATTACGTGGCGCATATTGACTCGTATATTTAAAAATTTTTTTGGAGACCAAGTTATATCCTTGAAGGGTCAATATAAAATTTTTCAGGGACGGAGGTACTATTTTGTTGGGACATCCCTCTTGAACAAAATTCATGTTCTCTAAGGCTTGTATTTGCACTTTCCAAAATGCGATGTGTCCTGATTGCTTTGAAACGGGTCCTTTCAACCGCTTTGAACAGTCGTCAGTTCGTACGCGACCTCCATTTACACTATCAAATAGAGTATCGAAGAATTTACATAGTCTAGCAGTTCCAATACTATTTACATCTAATTTATATTTTCCATTTGGATGTTCTTCATTTGTAACAAATTAGTTTTTTATAATTTGTGCAACAAATACTATGAAACAAATATGAATGTAACACAATATAATTTTATTTACAAGATATTATAATCCCAACACTTACTATTTTTGGCCATTGAAAATATAGCCACAGCCATGGAATTACTCAAAACTTGTGTGGCATATGCCACTTTCATCTTCTTTCGTTAATCGGGATTTATATGATGTGGCTTGATCCTTCAACATCTTTATTTCTTTCAACGGGTCTTTACAGTCATCGATTTTATACGCCGCAATAACGTCCCTCCATGTTGCTTTTAATATAGTTTCTTGTTGCACCCATATTAAGTCTTTTGTCAATAAATTATTCCTTATCCCTTTAATAAGGTGGGGAACATCATATAAAGGCACTACTTCATAGCTCCCAATTAGCACACATCGTTTTGGTGACATATTCCTTTGCAAATAATGTATTCTGCTCTCTTTCACTAAACTTTCGACTGCGGCCCGATTGGTCGAGCCCTGGTCGCATATTAATGAAATGATATTTAATTCTGCAAAATAAAATATATATATTATAATACAAACTTGAAAAATAGTTTAATATTATTTCATTATATATCATTTTTCTTTCAATTTCAAAGTGATAAAGCTCTTCTTTACATACCAGTTTGAGAATTTATAGTTTGTACTACATCCTTAATAACCTGTTTTAATTCCAGAGTTTTTGTTGTAGATTTACAAAATGTGTATAGTACGGCTTGTTTTCAGTGTCCAACTACCGCCTTGATCATGAATACTATCACGTGGTCGAATATAATTGAATTTTGATATCCCACTAACTTATCGCTGGATTCGTCGTACTCCACATAAGGTATTAGTGACATTTCATCAAATATCAGGGAGCACAACTTGTCCGTCGGTTTTAATTTTTGCGCCATTTTCTTCAAACTAGAAATGACACACGGGTTCATCCCGCTTTCAATGGGTATCATGTGTAACATTCGGTTCATGGTCCTTCTGGATGGCAATTGAAACCATCTTGATAATAGTTGGTACCCTGCCCCAGATGTTTTATATAAAGCCAAACTCATTAACTTTTCATGGAAAGAAAAGCGTTGACCTTTCGTAGCTACGCGTTTTCTCAAAAGTTGCTGTAAACAAAACTGAACTGTGCCTTCAGGAAGGCTTGATTGCTCATAATTACAAAACTTTTTCGCTAATTGTAATCTACTCTTAAGCGTAGCATTCCTAAGCTGATAAACACTAGTTTCTTTTTTTAAATTTCTAACTTATTTATACAAATATTTTGCCTTGGGGGTTAATTGCGCAGGTTTAATTATAAGTGGCATGCTTAATCTAGGAGGAGAATCTATAAACAAAAGCAAGACATGTTAATAATCAAATTTGTATAATTTATTATGTGTAAATTCATTAAGCACATTTTGCATATTGATGACATAGTGCATAAATATTGTATAATTCAAAATTAGAGTATGCATAAATATTGTATGTCCACTTTTAGTGTTTGTGAAAAACAGGTTTAAACATGTCAATAACTATTTGTTGCATATAAAAACTCTAATTACACAAAAAGTGGACATACAATGTGCACTACACTGTTCTCCACATTAGAGCGTACTCGGTCACAAATTGGTAGGGGCACTCTTATATGGTGCAAACTGAAATGTTTTTAACTTAAAAAAAAACTTTTAAAAAAATATATAAATGTTATCGGCGCACTGGGTCGGTCTATAATAGTTTAATAGTTTAATATAATAGACCGACCCAGTGCGCCGATAACATTTATATATTTTTTTAAAAGTTTTTTTTCGGTCAAAAATTTTCAATCATTTTGTTTTTAACTTACAATGACAACCTTGCATTATCAAAGGTAATACATTTCTTTGTGGATTGACCACCTCCTCTCCCATAACAGGTAATATTACTGTTGACGCTGTTGCTGTCGACTCGGATGCTGTCGACTCTGATGCTGTCGACGCTGATGCTGTCGACTCTGATGCTGTCGACGCTGATGCTGTCGACTGTGATGCTGTCGACGCTGATGCTGTCGACGCTGATGCTGTTGGTCCTATACACAAAACAATTAAAAATGAAATAGCTGTTTATTTCTATATTGTTACCAAAACAGTTCTGTTTCTACTCATATTGTGCAAAACCAATACCTGTGGCAGGCGGTAATTTTTTTGTAGGTACTGCTGTTTTTATCAAATACATGTTTGATGAAATATCATTGATCGTAAAATGTTGATGACACACACGATAATTAGCATATACCCGCTGGGGATCCAGAAGACATAAAGTTGAATTTTGAATAATTTCAACCCATACGTTGTAGCGTTTTCTGTCTTTGTCTGCATTTGGAAATCGATGTCGTGTAGAGCGCGTATCCAAACACCCAGGGACAGCACATGAACGATAGTTTCTTCCCATCTTGTATCTTTAACCAATAATGTAACGCGTCCTCAATAACTATACTATTCAATTATTTTCTTTCTTAATCGTTTATTTCTTACCTCTCAATACGACGCTTTTCTGCACTTTCCTAAGCTTTTCTACGCTTTCCGATGTACGTGGATGTACGGTTATGCACGTTATGCACTGACCGCTATAGGGACGCTGCCACTGGGTGGCGCTGATTATGTTCTACTCCCGCCACAAAATAATCTCATCAGCGCCATCTGTTACCAAATTCTTTCAACTTTATTGATCCTAGCGCCACGAGTGGAAAGTGCCCCTAACTAAATTTTGCCAACAGATACATAATGGAAGTGCCCACCCCTGAATTTGGCTTGGAGAATCAGGAGAAGAAGAAGAAAAACCTTATCGGATCCGACCGATTCATGAGACGATATTATGATATCTCTGTCATGTGTGGACCGATTTTATTGAAATTGGTCTTGTTCGAAAGCCGATTTGCGGTTTACATAAGAAAAATTGCTTTAAATTTACAAAATTTTGCAGGCGTGATGAGATATTAATGTATAAATGTCAGAATTAGGTTAGAGTGTCTCCGCGACGAGTAAAGATACACGGTAGCGACAGTCGTCATATACAGGGTGTTTTTCATGTACTTGGCGTCGAGACGCTACCGCGTCTCTAGATATTTCTGTAAGTCGCAAATGTATGTATAGGAAAGTTACGTTAGAAACCATCGAAATTTCATCGATGATTACTAAAGCAACATTTTTGAGTTGATCTCGTACAATTTTAAGGGCTGCATCGCTAAGTTGCTTAAAATAAAAGGTAATACATAGAAATTACATAATGGAAGGAACTACGAGTACATAGATCTGATGTATGTACATGCGTTTCGGAGGGAGAAATTTCAAGCATGAACACGAAGAGCTTGGGATAGCCGTAGATAGATTATTTCAAAGTTAAATGCAACATCGACTCGTGGTATTACATACCTTTAAACACACCCTATATATAAAACCCAGAACACTCGTAATGTAGAGAATGTGTTGAAATATATGTAACACAGAAATAAGAATTTATCTAAATGCGCAATGACCGCTTTCCTTTTCTCTAATTTATTCGTTGTAAAAATTAAATGCGTTTATACAAGTGTATGTCTTCTCTTCTCTTATTTGGATAAAGGTGGGTTAGGTTTCTGAAAGCACGTACAATTCCATGAATCTGGAAGCACGTACAATTCCATGAATCTGGAAGCAGGTACAATTATCCATTTTGTTGTTGTTTTTTTTTCAAATTTCTTTTAATACTTGAAGAAATAAATAGAAATAGAGTGACCTTTTTTGCTTTTGTAAGTGTAGTTATTACTAGTTCCAGTAATAAAATAATATATAATAATTTATTTAAAAAAATTAAAATTCTTTATTGAAACAAGAAACACTAATTAAATTCATGCATTATCGAAGGTGTTCATGTATCAAAATAACTGAATAAGTATGTATACGAAATCCTTCCTGCAAAATTATGCGTACATTCATAGCCTGGCGTAGGTCACAGCGTCATTTTACGCTTCGATTATCTACATATACATAAAATCCTCAGTTTAGTTACAATTAAAAAACAGTTTGATGATATACAAACATGTCGCAATTCAAATTTCAGCAACTTACCTTGTGTTTGAGACTGCATTTTGGTTGCAATTCAATGGTACAACGATACATATTTATAAAAACGTGGCATCTCAAATTTGGACAACTTACCTTATTTGACACTCGTCAGGTTATAACCTGACTGTAAGCTGTCAAAATTTGGAATAGATTGCATAGTGAAGATAGCAATTGACGAACGAAACATGTATTAGTTCGTTTTGGCTGAAGGTGTGCGTGTAACGCGTATATATACGTATCATGTTTGACGAACAATTTCCTGAATAATCAGAAGAAGAAAAATCTTACCGTTTTCGACTGATCCATGAGACGATATTACGATATCTCTGTCATGCGTGGACCGATTTTATTGAAATTGGTCTTATTCGAAAGCTTATATGTGGTTTACATAAGAAAAATGCCATTAAATTTAGAAAATATTGCAGGCGTGATGAGATATTAATGAAATAAGTTTCAGGTTAGGTTAGAATAGCCCGGCGACGAGTAAATGATAGCGGTAGCGACAGTCGACATATATATACAGAGTGTCTTTCCTGTACTTGGCGTCGAGACGCTACCGCGTCTCTAAATTCCACGGTCGAAATAAAGATTATTGTACACGTGGACCAGAATTACCATCCTTTTCCTGCAGGACAATAAATAGCGGAGAAAGTAGTTTCCCAGAAGCTGCTATTGTAGGGAATATGGTATAGCTATGTATAGTAGCGGATATAGATTGTACGACTGCTATAACAATTTTGGTTCCTTATTCAGCTAAAGTACGGCCCGAATGTAATTCTAGATTGAATCCGCTTTCATCAGCATTGAATGTATTGTTTTTCCGATATCTGTAATACGATATTTTACATTAGTATGATTTGGTAATAAATTTGTTCACTTTTCTTGAAACTATTTTATACGTTCTCTTAAAATTCCAGATCCAATGTCGAGATGCTTTAAAATTTTCCAACCCTGTCTCTTCATTAGCTTGTAATGCCCATCTTCGAAGGTCCAAATCGTGAATAATGACATGAGTTTCAATCCCGTCAACAAACTTATTATACACATATTCAGAAATTTGTAACAATTTTTCCCGACGTGTCCCTCCCCTGTTCACCGTTTCTTCCTATCTAATGAAAACAAGGCAATTTTGCATAGATATAAAACAAATAGATACGGAGCACCTTAACATAACAGTACATCCTTTACCACTCACCTATACAATTGATATACGGATGAAACTTTTCGAAATTTATGTTGGACAGATTGTAAAGAAAGCCGTCTCTTCTTACCACTCTTCCAAAATGCAACAGCCTTTGTTTTATATTCTAAAGTCACAATACCTCCTTCTTCTGGTATACACTACTCTTCTTCGAACCCTATCGGTTCTAAAAGTTCTTCGCGTGTAGGTACACTTATATCATCCGCAAATTCTACAGAATGTGATCTAAACGGTTCCAAAAATTCTAATGTAACATCAGTTTCCATTGAAAATGATGTGTCTTCTTGCGATTTAATAAGCATATCTTTTCTTATGTCATGTAACTCCATTTCTCTATTATTAACAGGCGTCTCATTATTGTTCCCAATTAGGCATGTTGTCATAAGTAAACGAATTATATTTGCAGGATGTATGGGAACCATTTTCAACACTACACGTTTGTTACACAGAATCAACGTACATTTACTGTTAACACCTATACTAATAAACTACAAATAAACTAATATTTCTTATTGTTAATGAATCTTTACTCTTCAAATGCCTTCAATACTACTCACAATAATAACGAGTCGAAGCATTTATTAGTTTGTCGTCAGTTATAGCGAAACCTATAGAACTGATAATTCCTATATCTTATATACATATGTCATGTATGTATGTACCTTATTTTATCACGATTAAAGAAAACATGTTTGTACAGTGAAATATCTTACTAACAATTGTTCGTCTTCATTTTCCTTGAAAATAATGTATCATCCGATAAGAATACCTACTAATATATTCTCATCATCAATGCTCCCCACGCCAATGAACATGGGATAACACTTTGATGCGAGACAAAAGTATATAAATTGTCTTACTTTTTTTCTACGTGTTGCGTATTATTTCCTAATAAACGTTAGGAGAACATTGCTCGTCGTGCAGCTTCAGGTACGTTACAATGGGATCTAGAAGTCTTTCGATTGTCGCGGAACACATATCAGCGATACAACAAAGGTTGAAATTGTATGAAAAAAAATGGATTATGCTGTTTCATAATTATTTAAACCATCTATTCAAATTTCACGCGAAACAACGAATTTTAAAAACATTATTGTTATTTTTGTTTATAACTGTTTTCTAATTGTTTCACAATTTATTAAACTCCTACTATTTGATAGATTTAATTAAAAGTAGTAACTTTCGTCTTGAGATTTTTTGTCTATCTCTTGCAGATTGCGAGTTAGAAAATAAAACCCGAAAATAGCCGAATTTTCATGGGTTAATTTTCCCCCTTAGAGTGATTTTGGGCAGCAAAAAAATTGCGTTGTAATTAGGAGGAAATACCCTACATATCCACAAAGTTTCGGAATTTTTTGAATTTCCGGGTTCGGGATCTTCCCTTGTAAGGAGTATTTCCACTGTCTTCGACGTGTGCGCCTAGCAGAGCATTGGCCCATTTCATGCGCGCGGTCTCATAAATTATAGACCTTTTCAAGTGGACGAAACGTCGTGCGCGGCGCGCCGTTGCACTAGTGGGACCCTGCCTTAAGAGACGCGCCGCGCCCTACAACAGTGGTATCACATCGTTCCTCGTATTCTCTCTTTTTCTCCCGCGCTCTCTCTCTTTCTCACGCACTCTGATCGCTTTGTCTTTGCGGCGCGATACCTACGACGAATGCTTCTAAGAGTTCTAGACACCACACATCGTTTTATAATAGTTACAAATGACATTGTTAATAACTATTTAACAGAATAGAACGCAATTTATAGAGCTAAGATTAGAATTAAAATGTCATAGTGTTTATTTAATAATACTTAAAAGCACTGAGTTTAGAAATGTGGTTTTGGAATAGAAGAGCAAGTTATTAAGATTCTATTCATTTGCCCTCAGGAAAGATTTGGAATCATGGGTGACTCAGCGACTGCTATGAGGGACCCCATTTTCTATAGATGGCATGCTTTTGTTGACGATGTTTTCCAGGAATATAAGAATACTCTGCCTCAGTACAACCTACAACAGGTTAGTGAATACATTCCTATATATATGAAATATGTATTTTACACGAAAGAATAAAATATAACATAACAAAATAAGGGATGTACACTTTGATTCTCCACCATTAATATAAAGTATTAAGGGGGTAGACACGGGTAATGCAGCGCGCTGTATACCGACACAATCTGGCCCGAAACATGGGTTTCGGAAATTACGTTGTTTGTCCTTATATGAGCAAATTTTTGGCTGAGGCGTCTCATTCGAAAGAGGAAGGTTTAGCGCAGCGCGCTCTGGTCATGGTTCGACGAGATTGTGTTGATATCTAATAATATGAGTGTTCAAAGTAGAGCAGAAGTTGACAAAATACACCCGCAAGAATCCAAGTATTTTTAGGTCACTAAAAGAGTTTTGTGACTCAAACGATGACAAGAGCGCGCTGCATTGAATCTTCCTCTTTCGGGAATGAGATCTCACCCAGCCCAAAATCTGCTCATAGAAGGACGAACAACGTAATTTCGCGACTGCATTCCCAAATACGAGTTCCGCCATATTGGCGATAATACAGAGCAAGTCACGTGACAAATTTAGTTCAGCTAGTGGATACGAGGTGGCGCCTACTCGGGAGGACTGCCAACGTGGAATCATAGCGAAACTGAAGCGTTAGCTGGATACATGTGCCAAAGTAAAAGCGTGATGTAATTAGTCAGTTTATGCATTTTCGTACGATTGTAGGTTAGGTTATATGCATTTTAGGCATACATTGACTAGGAACTGCTGGGAACTATGTACATTTACTAAATTAACGCTTTTACTGTAACACATACATCACTTGAAATCGCTGTCAAATTTATGTTATAATTATATGGCCACATTATTTAAAATAAAAAAAAGAGAGTTTAGAATTTTTTTACTAATACTGGAAATATTGATTTACTAATATCATATTTTCAGAATGTGGAAGTCATACCAATTATTTGCAATTATTGCTCTTATTATTATTATTCCGACTATTGTATATAACATATAACAAGGAAAAGTCTCCAAATCGGTCAACAGTTGACTCCTTGATTTTTTTTTTTAAATTCTTTATGGTCCTATGCAGAGATGGATATTATTTAAATGAAATAATATACTTCCGAATGGCCCCAGTGGCCGATCGACACGAGTTTTGGGGGAGGGTGTGTGTACCCTAAATCTAAAATTCTATTTAGTTTCGGGTATTTATGTTTCCTTTGTATATTCGAAGGCCTTTCATCTTGAGCTCCGAATAATTTTTCCTCTTTCATTGTACCTTTATCCTAAGGTCGTATTCAGATATATTGGCCGGTCGATTCGTTTTCGCGAACAGCGATCGAGGAGAAATCAGCCACCACCATCTAACGATCGTGGATTTGTCAGTTGGAGTTCCGTGGCCACCGAAGTGTATGGTGGGGTAACGAGAATGCTGCTCGGCTCCGTCTGAACGTAGCCGTGTGGTTGTCATTTATTCTTATTGTTAGCGTAGTAGTTGTGTGCGTTACGAAGCTATGCGTAGACCAATACGAGATGAAACTATCGAGAAAGAATTAATGTTCTGACCAATAAAGCTCCTGAATTTTTTCGGACCTAAGGCACACCTATTCTGATGTTTGTATTTCTACGCTGACAGCTTGGTTTGGCCTATACATGCTAGAAGCTTAGTGCTATCCCCACCACTTCTGGCTCACTCTTGTTCTACGAAGGCGAGAGCGAGATGGAACGGAAGCGAGTCAGAAAACGTTGAGAAAAGGAGCACCGAGGCAGGCAAGCGGTACCTATGGTGGGATAAATCCGGGTCCAGACCTGAATGAGTATACGCTGAGCAGGCTGTGCGCGCAAGAATATTCTAATGTGGACAGGTGAAACGGTAGCTACACCCTCATGCTTCTACGTCAGAAAGGGTGAGCGTGAACGCATATACTAGTGTGGACGTGTCATTCGTGGTGACTCGGCGCATGCGACCCAACTCGTGAATGCCGACGAAGGCACATGGCCTGAGCCGACCGTTGTCGGTTTTCTTCCACACACCAAAGGGAGCTTGGAGTGCATTGCGTTCAGCGTGGAAGATAGAAGCAGATGTGATACTTTTCTAAAATTCTCGATGTGTCGGATTTTCATGATATTGAAATATGTGGTAGCCCATATGAAATTAGAGAGGGTTAAGTTCTCATTTTTGCAGATTCGAAATTGTTTAAAAAATACAAATCTTCAAAGTTCCCTGCTTTTGGTGATTTTTACGAAACCCGCCTACAGAAATTAATTTTAATGACCTAAATTATTGAAGGTATAGACTTGCGTCTTTTTTTTAATCATAAAGGATGGATCTATGTGAATGAATTTAATCCATTGCTAATATTGTCATAAATAATTAATCAAAAATCTAAAAATTACATTTTTAAAAATTTAATGCAATTACCATATGATAGACTTTAAAGCTCTATTTTACGAAATAATTTGTCTTTCTTTTCTTCACTATACCCTGCATTGTTCTTAATTCATATAGCCTGACCGACTCGCTGTTGTGTTAAAAAATCACACGATATTACTCGCGGGGGACGGCAATACGCCTCGTGGAAGCGTATCAGGCGGCACCTCTTTGACAGGCGTCGCTGGAGAATCACCCTGTATTGGTAAACAGGATAACTCGGAGGGTTGAGTTGTATGTTTATTTAGCTGACTATCACACCATCTTTATGATTGCGCAGTGGACTAAGCTAAGCACAGAAGTTGGTGAAGAAATACACAATGACACATTCGACCCCTCCGTATGCGTCATTCGTGCGCACTCAGCCTGCTCAGCGTATACGCATTCAGGTCTGGACCCGGCTGAATACACGTTACGAAATTCACCGGCCAATATATCTGAATACGATCTTAGAAGCTCGAATAACCGACGAGAACCTTTATGGCCCGAGCCGCGCGAGATCGCCGTTGCTCGGCGATGTGTCATCGATTATATAGAAACAGAATTCGTTTATTTTTCATCGTATCAATATGAAAGTGACACAAATGGATTCCTGGCATTCTACCGATTAAATTGCCAGAAAATAATTTAAATCGGACTATTTTTTAACGAAACGGGCTTGCAATTCTATAAATTTTCACGTAATTTCCTTGATTATGGTCCGAATAATCTCATTTTTGGAGCCAATTTGATCGAGAAAACATGAGGGATCGATTGACGTCACTTTTGGAAAGATCTGATTATAAACGCAGAACTGCAGATTTGTCACTGCTTAGTGCGCAACATTGTATGGCCCCGCTGGTTTCGAGCGTCGAAACCCACGAAACTCAGCGATGTCGCATGATTACCAGCACGAAGGACAAGAGGGGACTTTCCATGGCGAAGGAAAGTCAGCCTTCTATAGAACTCAAATCGAAAAAGACTTTTCTGAAAAACTTTATATTCACGTCAAATAAATACTTTAATTGTAAAATTTAGACGACGAACTATTATTGAATTTCATCAGTTCTTACATATGCATCACTTGGTTGGGAATTCCTGATCCCAGAGTTTCACATTTCATTTACCTATTGAAATGTTGCTTCAAGTCATCGGGAAATTGCATTGCTTCTTTTCGTACACACACACACACACACACACACACACACACACACACACACACACACACACACACACACACACACACACACACACACACACACACACACACACACACACACACACACACACACACACACACATGTTCGCGAGTAGATGTCACGAATGACGCGACTTTGGTTTCCCAAATAAATTCACATTTATGAGGGCCCTCGTCCAAACCGCTTGACAAGGAGATTGAACGACGTAAACCGAGTACGAGTGAAATAACGCACCAGCGAGAGACGGCGACTTGAGTCATCCAGTACTGAATAAGAAAATGTTCATATTTCTCATTACACCTTGATAAGAGTGTTACCATCAATGGATTGGTGAGTTTATGTCCACGAAAATGAGTCGAGATGCGAAGCAATTCGGTCTATTTTTTCTTATGAATACATGATTAGGACGCACATTATGTTCATTAAAAATGGACCGAATTGCTCCATGTTTGGCATCATTTTCATCGAGAAACCCTAAAAACTCCATTGGTAATACTTTCATCAACATTTATCAAAAACATGAACATTTTATCTGACCCGTCGGTTTTATTGCTCTCGGCTGTTAACGGTTGGTCTACTGGGGCCCGAAGGTCCTCGCTCGCAGCGAGAAAGCAAAACAGTGGGGTGGGTAGGTCTTTCCCGATAATCCGAGCCCAACCATTGGCGTGCGCAGCCTCATATTGCACGTCAAAAAGTATTCTTTTAATTACAACTGAATTACTTTCAGTTTGCAAGTGCAATTAAATTAGGCGTCATTAAAATCATGCAGAGTTCATTAATTTTAATTAATTGACCAATTCATTTATTTTTTAATTCATTAATGCAGTGCTCTGGTGAAGAACATCGTAATGCGGAGATAATATTCTAGGTCCTAGATTCTACGATAGTGCCAATGTGCAATTGAAATGTACGCTACTTCACACTATCGTTTCTTAGCATTTATACGGGGTGATTCTCTAGCTAGAGTCGTCAAACGCGATGCTCACCAACAATCATGTGTCTCGCTGAGTTTCGTGGGCTTCGACGCTCGAAACCAGCAGGACTATACAATGTTGCACACTAAGCAGTAACGAAACTGAAGTTCTGCAATTTCTAATCAGATCTTTGCGAAAGTGACGTCAATCGATTCCTTACGTTTTCTCGATCGAATTGGCCCCAAAAAAGATATTATTCGGACCATAATTAAGGAAATTACGTGAAAATTTTTTTGCAGAATTGAAAGTCTGTTTCGTTAAAAATAGTCCGATTTAAATTATTGTCTGTCAATTTAATCGGGAGAATGCCAGAAATCCATCTACCAGAAATGCAGGGTGAAGGAGGTACCCCTTCCATGACGCCGACCAGGCGCAGGCTGGATGCGCGTGATTATTATGTAGTCCCCTCCTCGAAGAGGCAGAAAATAAAACCTATGTATATGCTATATAACACTAAATGTTGCGCGGCTATTTCGTTCTTTTACAATACATTTGTGAACTTTTTATCATGCTTCCGAAACATTATTATTACGCTGCAATAGTATCTTTAGGAAATCGGGTATAGCACATACGTTATATTTTCTGTCACTTCGAAGAGGAGACCATGTAATAATCACGCGCATCCAGTCTACGCATTTTCACTAGCCCAATTCAACATTCAACACAATTTTATATATAATGTTTGTTCAATAACTTCTTTCTGCATAGGACGATTAATTATCTTATAATATGTATATAACTTTCAGGTTCTGCTTCAGTGTTTTGCTAATTAAAAAATGCTAAGAATCTTCATTTTCTGGGGACATCCCCACATCTATTTTTCCTTTTCACTTATAATTCCTTATTGCCAACGTATCATATTGTAGCATAATCACATTTTAAGTAATTAAAATATACAATGAATTTTCTACGTTTGCTCTACCAGCAGACTTTCCGTTTAAATATTTACAAGTACAACGCAACAGCTGAGAATTTCTTTCCTTATTTAGAATAGAATACGGAAATAGCAAACAGCTCCCTCTTGCATGCTCCAGGCAACCGCATATCTATAGGTATTACCACATTTGTGCAGAAAAAACCTGCTGTAATACCGACCTGCCAAATCGGCCAGGTCACGTGACGTGTCTACCCCCTTAATGCAAATAAAAAGAAATGATGTCACACATTTGGAATTAGTTAATGGTTTGCTAATTTGTAATATAGTGATAGTGATATGTATACAGGGTGTCCCAAAAATGTCGGAGTTCCTTGAAAGGGGTGACTCAGGGGGTGATTTGAAACAACTTTTTCCTTAGCGAAAATATTGTCCGAAGCTTCGTTAACGAGATATTAACAAAAAACCCGGACCAATCAGAGTGCGCGCCTTCCGCCCGAGCTCCCGCGGTAGCGTTGGCTACGCGGTAGGCGGCTGCGCTTGTACTACGCACGTACGAACAAGCAAGTCGGCATGCATCGAAGGAAACCGCGTTACACAGTTTTTTTTTCTAAAGCAGAATCTTAAATAATAATTATTTGAAGTGAGAGGACAAGAAATACGTAAATTTCATTTTCAAATACCGCATAAACGAAAAGGTAATGTAACAGAAAATGTACGACAAGTGATCGTAATTCGTTATTGATGTAAAAACCCGTAGTTTAATTACGGCCAACACAACTAAATTTAAAAAATAATATTAGATGTATGAATAAATTCTTTCGGACTGGATTTACATAATCAGTACAAAGCTACCGAATTTCTATCGCGGTGATATTCGTAAGCTGCCAGAAAAATGGCAAAAGGTAATTAACAATAGTGGAAATTATTTTGTGATTGATTTGTTTTCATATTTTTTAAATCAAAATGCTATTGTACCCTAAAATCGGGAAGAATTTATTTCTACACCTAATAATCAGCAATAAATTAAATAAAACTCACCCATTCGGACATTCCTTTCCTTCCTTTTCGTAAACCTGTATCACTGGGTCACTGTACCGATCCTGGTCATCGGTGGACGAAAAGATTTATGGTAGGGCAGCGCCCAGTGCTCAGCTGATCGCAGGTACATACGGCACCACCCAAAGTAAAGGGTCGCAACGTCAAGTGCGTCCGGGTTAATGTACCGAATATTCACTTCACTGCACTGCTACTAACACTGATCACTTAATTTATTTTTCATGGAACGTATTGTTCCTACGTTATAAAAATTGGTGGAAATGAAATTTTACTTGGCGTTCGGAGCCGTGGGTATTCTCGCGTAAATTCTCACACTGCAGCACTTGCGTCCCCCTTGTTCGTGGGGTACACCCAGAACATCGCGTAATACTCTTGAGCAGAGAATATTTCTGCGACGTGATTACTAGCTGACTGACAGGATTTTTCCCAAGCAACTTCCTCTACCCCCAAGTAGTTTCACTCGTTCCATTATGAGTTAACTCCCACCAGGACAAGAGACTTTAGGTAAAAAGAAGCCAGCACATTTTCGAAACGCACATGCTTTGCAGAAGTGCAACGAACGAACCATCCTACACTTTCACAAAAGCTCGCGCTCCGTCCTTTTACTGCCAATGTATTCATTGCTTACAGATAAACAGCAGACACCATGTGTTTCGGTTCGAAAGGGTCCGAAGAGAAGAGAAACAGAAAGTCTTCGAGTTGCCATAAAGAAGAAAAGGCATACCATTCCTGTTTCCGTTTTCCGATACCCTGAGTTCACGTCTGCTACGAGGCGGAACCACCTAAGCCATAAATTACTCAAAACTGTAGGAAATCGTACTCTACCGCCGACGCGCGGGGCAATACGGTCCGGAACCGCGACCCTGGCGAAATGCTCTAACCAAATTCGCGCTCGAATTTGGTTAGGTTACGACCAATCGGACTTCAAGCCCGCCTCCTCTCGCGTGTTTTCAAATTGTTTTCAAATTCGCGCGCGTGTTTATACGACAGATGAGGGATCCGTCTTTAATTTGAAGAAAGGACGAACCAGGGGGGACTACGCGCAGTCATCGAGTTACCCCCTTTTTCCTGTGTCTCTCCGCGCGGCGTATTTAAAATTAATCAGGCTGATGGGCCAGAGCATTTCGCCAGGGTCGCGGTTTAGGACCGTATTGCTCCGCGCGTCGGCGGTAGAGTACGATTTCCTACAGTTTTGGGTAATTTATGGCTTAGGTGGTTCCGCCTCGTAGCAGACGTGAACTCAGGGTATCGAAAAACGGAAACAGGAATGGTATGCCTTTTCTTCTTTATGGCAACTCGAAGACTTTCTGTTTCTCTTCTCTTCGGACCCTTTTGAACCGAAACACGTGGTGTCTGCTGTCTATCTGTAAGCAATGGATACATTGGCAGTAAAAGGATGGAGCGCGAGCTTTTGTGAAAGTGTAGGATGGTTCGTTCGTTGCACTTCTGCAAAGCATGTGCGTTTCGAAAATGGGCTGGCTTCTTTTTACCTAAAGCCTCTTGTCCTGGTGGGAGTTAACTCATAATGGAACGAGTGAAACTACTTGGGGGTAGAGGAAGTTGCTTGGGAAAAATCCTGTCAGTCAGCTAGTAATCACGTCGCAGAAATATTCTCTGCTCAAGAGTATTACGCGATGTTCTGGGTGTACCCCACGAACAAGGGGGACGCAAGTGCTGCAGTGTGAGAATTTACGCGAGAATACCCACGGCTCCGAACGCCAAGTAAAATTTCATTTCCACCAATTTTTATAACGTAGGAATAACACATTCCATGAAAAATAAATTAAGTGATCAGTGTTAGTAGCAGTACAGTGAAGTGAATATTCGGTACATTAACCCGGACGCACTTGACGTTGCGACCCTTACCTTCGGGTGGTGTCCTGCGAATACCTGCGATCAGCTGAGCACTGGGCGCTACCCTACCATAAATCTTTTCGTCCACCGATGACCAGGATCGGTACAGTGACCCAGTGACACAGGTTTACGAAAAGGAAGGAAAGGAATGTCCGAATGGGTGAGTTTTATTTCATTTATTGCTGATTATTCGGTGTAGAAATAAATTCTTCCCGATTTTAGGGTACAATAACAGTTTGATTTAAAAAATATGAAAACAAATCAATCACAAAATAATTTCCACTATTGTTAATTACCTTTTGCCATTTTTCTGGCAGCTTACGAATATCACCGCGATAGAAATTCGGTAGCTTTGTAC
Organism: Andrena camellia; assembly: GCA_029448645.1. Lineage (NCBI taxonomy): Eukaryota > Metazoa > Arthropoda > Insecta > Hymenoptera > Andrenidae > Andrena > Andrena camellia. Next base: position 17,461,583 of record CM055680.1, read on the forward strand.
TGATTATGTAAATCCAGTCCGAAAGAATTTATTCATACATCTAATATTATTTTTTAAATTTAGTTGTGTTGGCTGTAATTAAACTACGGGTTTTTACATCAATAACGAATTAAGATCACTTGTCGTACATTTTCTGTTACATTACCTTTCCGTTTATACGGTATTTGAAACTGAAATTTACGTATTTCTTGTCCTCTCACTTCAAATAATTATTATTTAAGATTCTGCTTCAGAAAAAAGACTGTGTAACGCGGTTTCCTTCGATGCATGCCGACTTGCTTGTTCGTACGTGCGTAGTGCAAGCGCAGCCGCCTACCGCGTAGCCAACGCAACCGCGGGAGCTCGGGCGGAAGGCGCGCGCTCTGATTGGTCCGGGTTTTTTGTTAATATCTCGTTAACGAAGCTTCGGACAATATTTTCACTAAGGAAAAAGTTGTTTCAAATCACCCCCTGAGTCACCCCTTTCAAGGAACTCCGACATTTCTGGGACACCCTGTATACAGGGTGTCCGCGGGAAGACTGTACAGCTGGATATCTCCTAAAGTATTGGAAATAAAAAATAAAAAAAAATATGAAATCGCATGGTTCGAGGGGGCCAATTTATTGGCGAAGATGAATTTTTTCTTCGATTATTATTTTAAAAGATACGATGATCAAGTTCGTTTTTTTAAATGGAACTATTTTTTTTGAACAGGTCACTTGATAGTGCGTTCCAAGGCAAATTCAAAAAGCTATAATGTATACACTTTATTTCCACTGGTTTTTAGGATATTGCGCTTGCAAATTTACTGATTTTCTTTGGAAGAAAACCCGCTAGAATAGCAAGGACCGGGGACGGTCTTGCTGGCGCCACGGGTGACCTTGCCTATTGAAACAGATATCTACCTGCCAAAGGTCTACGCCGCGAATGGCAGGTCCAAAGGCTGGACAATTCTTTTCCGTCAGAAATGCTACTTAGGTAGGTACATCTGCGGTATCGAGAAGCGCACCGTTACCTTTATTTCGCACTTGCTTCTACGCTCGGATGGCCGGTTCTTTTGGGAGGGATGCAAGTTCGATTGGTTAGAGTTAGGAGGTGTGCAAGGTGCTAGACCAAATTTCAGCCAAAGGGGGCAGATTGTATTAGGGCCAATCGGATTTGCATCCCTCTCAAACGGCTGCTCTCTTGAGGAGAGCCTCTTCACAGCAAAACCTCCCCCCCCCCCCAATGCCCACCTGCTCTCGCACGGAATACGTCAACGCATGTTTCTGTTTTGATATTGGAGCTGGTGTTTATACTCGAGAGACAAGGGATCTGTGCGAATTTTTAGGGAGGACCTCGCGTCGACAGCGGGCTACCCGTTTTCTTCTTGTGTCTCTCCACGACGCGTATTGACGGTGGATTGTAGGAGCGTAGATGTCTGGATGCCATTTATTGAATTCAGGAGACGATAGAAACACTTTATTACAAAACACACATGCACTATAATATTAAAGTAAATCGTATTCCTCTCGGGCAGGAGTACTGATAATGATCGAACTTGCGCCCTACTTCGCGCAGACCAATTACACGGAGGGTACTCGAGTCACACACTGCACATATGATACAGGGTGATTCTGGAGCTACGCCCGTCGAAGGATGCGGCCTGGTACCCCGTGACGAGGACAACCCCCCAGGAGTGCCCCACCGAATTTTATGGCCTTTTTCGGAAAAAGGTATGAATCCTGGGCCGAACGTAGAGAATTGAGGTCGAGCCCCCGCAGTCGAGGGTGAAATATCCATTACAGCATACTAAGAAATTCCTTTCTTCATTGTATCGAAGGGGAAGTGACTCCAATGGATTCCTTATGTTTTTCTGATGAAAATCATACCAAATGTCATGCAAATCGGACTACTTTGACACAAGGTATTTGTACTCCTTATGTAAAAGTTGTTCGATTTACTCGACATTTGGCATGATTTTCATCGGAAAAATATGAGGAATCCTTCGGTGTCACTTCCATATCGATACGATAAAAAATAAAGAATTATTTTATTTCTGGAACAGGTATGAATCCTCGGCCGACCCCGGAAAATCGTGGTCGACCTCCCGCAGTCGAGGGTGAAAATGTGAAATATTCCTTTCAGCGTAGTAAGAAATTCTTCATTCTTTATCGCATCGAAAAGTATGTGACGCCAATGGATTCGTTATATTTTTCCGATGACGATCATACCAAATTTCGTGTAAATCGGACTATTTTTAACCAAGTCAAGTCAACTTGAAATGATACAAAACGATTTTCCATGGAATTTCCTTTATCATGATCCGAATTACGTCGTTCTTGGTGTTAGTTTCATCGGCGAAACGTGTGGAATCGATGGGTGTAGTTTTCGCAAAGATCTGATAAGAAATGCGCTAGTCGAAGATTGCTCACTTCTTAATAGGCACTCGAACCCCTTTGAGGGTCGAAAGCCATAAAATCGGGTGAGGCACTGCGAAGGGCTGTCCTCGCCACGGGGTACCAGGCCGCATCTCCTTCGACGGGCGTAGCTCCAGAATCACCCTGTATCATATGTGCAGTGTGTGACTCGAGTACCCTCCGTGTAATCGGTCTGCGCGAAGTAGGGCGCAAGTTCGATCATTATCAGTACTCCTGCCCGAGAGGAATACGATTTACTTTAATATTATAGTGCATGTGTGTTTTGTAATAAAGTGTTTCTATCGTCTCCTGAATTCAATAACTGGCATCCAGACATCTACGCTCCTACAATCCACCGTCAATACGCCGCGTGGAGGGACACAAGAAGAAAACGGTTAGCCCGCTGTCGACGCGGGGTCCTCCCTAAAAATTCGCACAGATCCCTTATCTCTCGAGTAGAGCTCTTACTTTTTGACCAGTCGGGTACCCGTCTACCCGGAACAACTTCAAGCCATTGAATGTTGTATTGTTCGATCATTTTTGGCTAACATCAAACAATACCACAGACAATACAACATTCAATTGCTTGAAGTTGTTCCGGGTAACCGGGTACCCGACGGGTCAAAAAGTAAGAGCTCTACTCTCGAGTATAAACACCAGCTCCAATATCAAAACAGAAGCATGCGTTGACGTATTCCGTGCGAGAGCAGGTGGGCATTGGGGAGGAGGTATTGCTGTGAAGAGGCTCTCCTCAAGAGAGCAGCCGTTTGCGATGGATGCAAATCCGATTGGTCCTAATACAATCTGCTCTCTATGGTTGAAATTTAGTCTAGCAACTTCCACGCCTCCTAACTCTAACCAATCAAACCTGCATCCCTCCCAAAAGAACCGACCATCCGAGCATAGAAGCAAGTGCAAAATAAAAGTGAAGGTGCGCTTCTCGATACCGCAGATGTACCTACCTAAGTAGCATTTCTGGCGGAAAAGAATTGTCCAGCCTTTGGGCGTGCCATTCGCGGCGTAGACCTTTGGCAGGTACGTATCTGTTTCAATAGGCAAGGCCACCCGTAGCGCCAGCAACACCGTCCCCGGTCCTTGCTATTCCAGCGGGTTTTTTTCCAAGGAAAATCAGTAAATTTGCAAGCGCAATATTTTAAAAACCAGTGGAAATAAAGTGTATACATTATAGCTTATTAAATTTGACTTGGAACGCACTATCAAGTGACCTCTTAAAAAAAAATAGTTCCATTTAAAAAAACGAACTTGACCATCGTATCTTTTAAAATAATAATCGGAAAAAAGATTCGTCTGCGCTAATAAATTGGCCCCCTCGAACCATGCGATTCCATATTTTTTTAATTTTTTTATTTCCAATACTTTAGGAGATATCCAGTTGTACATTCTTCCCGCGGACACACTGTATATTACTTTCCATTCTGTAAGTTTGCAATGTAATCTGTGGAACCTCACACCTATTAATGTAGTGTTTTCCAACATTTTTTGAGTCGCGATCCCCTTTTATAATATTCAAATAACCTGCGACCACCCCCCCCCCCCGTATAAGGTAAGGTAAATTTAATAATCTAAAGAAAACACATTGAAAATATGTAGGTATTTCAGAATATAATTCTAACTTAATAATATTAATAAAAAAAACAATCCAAAAATCCGTGGTGATCCACAGGTTAGGAATCAATGTATTAATGTATTAATATTCCAGTAACATACAATTATTATTGTGTTTGTTCATCGAGTAAGTCGAATGTTTCTTAATTAAATGATAATAAACATATGTAAATTGATTTAATTATTCCTCCCTGATAACCAAATCGGGCGGCAGGATCTGCCGGCAGCTGCGGTGCAACCTACGTCCGCATTCAGCTACGGTCCTGCCGGCAGGTCCTGCTGCCCGCCTAACACATCCAACAGCGCCATCTGAAGGCCACAATAGCCAAACAATTCCCTGTGCGTGACGTCACATGGACCTACGCACCAACACAAATGTACATTACTGCTGTAGGTGAAATGGAGCAGTGGATTCTGCTCACATAACCTGCGAGCAAATTCTGCAGTTTATTAAATAATTGTTCTATTTGTTTTTAAAGGTATAGTTTGTTTTTATTAATAATGTATACATTTGATGCATGTGAGTGATTAAAATGAGAAAATAATATAAGTGGCACCTATAAAACAGAAGAGAAACTTTAAATATTTACACTGTACGCAGTGGTGATTCTACATGCAAAAATAAGTCATTTTCTCGATAACGAAGGGCGATATCAAAAACTTTTATCCTATATTTTCGACTATTTTTTTGCAGAATCACCATATTCCCGCTTGTGTTAGTTCTGAAAACAAGTACAATATTAGTCTAGAATTAAAAGGATGAACGTCGAGAGGTATATCTTATTTTCAGTTATACTGAAGTAAAATGAGCACTGAAAAGTGCTGTTTGGTATATACGTTTTAAATCAGTGGCGCTGAAAAGTGCCGATTGGTGTTCATTGCGAACGTCGAGAGGTAGTTCCCGTTAAAGTCAGCTAAATAAGCACTGAAAAGTACCGTTTGTTGTCTTCGCCAGTAAAAGGAGACACACCTCTCCTTTTAATAGGCATATTTCTGAAAAATAACTGCAGTTAAGTTTTGTTTTCACGTGACTTTTACTGTCACGTGAAAACGGACCTTCATAGGTCATCTGTTTCTTCTTCTTCGTTCCAGAAACTGCGGGGCATTCTATGTTCCTGGGATGATGAGGGCTTCGTTCGTGGACCACGCTTCCTGTTGCGTACCCTCTCCTTTGCCGCTTTCAGTTCCGCTTGCATCCGCAATTGGAAGTCGGATCGAGTGGGCCTGTCGAACTTGCGGTTACGACACACACCGTCTGAAAAAGAAATGCATGCAAAGTACGTTAGCATCAATGGAACATACAGTAATAGTAACAATAATTCTACGTAAAACGATGAAAAGTGCTTATTGCTTCGTACCAAATATCGCCACCGCGATACGGGTGTCGTACAAAGATTTCAGTCCTTCGCGGCCAAACCAGGTGAATGACGACGTTAAGTCATCTGGCAGTGCTTCCTTGAAGCAGGACTTGACCGTTCCCTTCAAATCAAATCCCCCCACGTATTCGAAATACTTTACCTAAACAAAGCGAGTAAAGATTGATGTAAGTATATATATTATATATAATAGTAAATAAAAGAATAATTTCGTTTTCACTTACGACTTTGGAATAGGTGTCGTCATCGATGTTTTCAAAGCATTCGACCTCCTGCACTGAGAACAAGGGGAGGACTGCTGGCTTTGTGGGTCGGCCAGTATTATGGGTGGTCTCGACAGATTTCTGAATGCTCATCAAGAGAGTATTCATTCTTCTGCAAACAGAACGGATGGAGACGTAACGTATTAATAAACACGATACACGCGATGCTTACATTAGCTCCGCCTCGATGCGATCGCGCCTCGTGAGATCTTCCATGCTCCTGCAAACATTAACATTTATAAGAAAATATCCTTACAGTAATATTTTTATAGCAAAAAAAAGAAACATGTAAATTTACCCATTATCATGTTGTTGGGTCGGCGCGGTATTATGCTGAAACGGCTCACTGTGGATCACAGTGGCGCGTGCAAACGATGTCCCTGGATCTGTGTATCCTTCGTGGGCAGAAACATTGGCCGCATCCGTACCCTGAAACATAACATTCGGGTTAAGAGTAGGAACACCCTTCGACACTGTTGGATCCTGTTCCTGCAGGATCCTCGCCAAATCCTGGCTATCCTCTTCAATTGTTGTTCTCGCCGTGGTCGGCGTCTTTCGTCGCCGTTTCACTTGTTCCTCATCCGAAGACGTCGTCTGGTATCGTGGTGGTCTCACGATCACACGTTTCACCCGTTTCTCCATGTCAGCCTGTAAGTAAAAAAAAATACATATTACGATACCTACTTAGCAAAGGCGTGTTAGATGTTTTATCCATTTTACATGCAATATTTGTATGTATCTTAATTGTACGAAACCTCAAGACTTCAAAGGCTTCAACAGTAGAAAACGTGAAAAAATGAACCATGCAGAAACATTCGAACCAAACAATAAAATAACCCGTCACCAGAGATGAACAAGGATACGTGTAAACATGGTTTTACTTGTGAAGAGCAATACAAAAGAAGAAAATGTAAATATTATAGCACGTCACTCGCCAGAAAATAGTCGTAACTTACCAAAAAGAAGAGACGAAGCTAGAAAGGAAACAAGATTTTTTTTTACATGGTGGAAATCCCTAACGGATACCTCACCCCCCGTGGGAGGAGTGAGATTATGTGGGGCTTGCACCCACTAAAACCACCATGGTGACCGCCTGACGCGAGACGCTTACACAACGGAGAGGGACTGGCAACGAGACAGTTCTAATGAAAAGAAATGTGGAAATATTTGAACACTAATTCGCGCTGTGTGTAATAACGGCAACGACATAGCTACGGGTTTCTAAGGGGATGGGGTCGCCGTTCTTGCCAATGGGCGTACTGCGGTGAAAAGGAATTCTATAACATTTAGCGCGAACCTGATCGGGGGAGATGTATAAAATTTCAGGGCTCAATGTGGCGCATTTATATACACCAAGAGCGGAAGACTTTATGCCGTGATCGTAAAAATCATCGACCTCTAGAAATTTTTTAACACCCAAACGATACGAGTCATTATTGTCCATGCTAATATTGAAAATTAAGCAGATCGTGCCGTCGACTGAGATGCAACAATTATCCCGTACATTGATGCCCAGAGATAACTCTATCTTGTGGTACTGAGAACAATTGGGGTCGTTACTAAGTGGTCTGGATACTCGAATAGAAAAATCGACATTACAATGATTGTTTGTGGCATGAAATTGTATCTCCCTCATCCTATGGGAAAATTGTTGGATAGGAAGACTTGGCTTTCGCAGATATTTTTTAAAAATGGACATGTTGTTTTCATATGGAAAAGCAGAACATGAATCTAAATTACCAAAACGTCTGACATCGTTGGTTAGGTGAAGGAGGTCATGGACGTTATAACTATCAAAAGTTGGGCCATAAAGTTCTTCGGTACGAAGAACAAACTTCGCCAGAGCTGACTCTGCGAATTTCAAGTGTGGGTTCGGTGGAGATTCTGAAACCAAAACCCGTATGGCCGTATGTAAGAATAAGAAATGCTTGTATACGGTTTCCTTCAGTACACCCTTCAGTATAACTGGCCCTGTATACAGAAGGAACTGACGCAATTCAGTCGCCTTATATTTAGAGCATACTTCAATAGCTCTGGGACGTCTGGCAAAGTCTGAGGGGCAATATCTGCTAAGACTCTTCAGTCTCGTAGACAGTATAGAAATATCTCTGCGGCGCAATTTTGAGAAAGGGGAAAATTCTCCATGTACCCACGCAGACAACAATTTCTTTACTACGCCCAAGCATACAAGATGCATGTACTCGAAAGGAACTTGCGAAACCATTCCTATCGATAGTAATGACAATGGGCTTGTACCTAGCTTGTGATGCTTCTGGTCTAACCGCCTAATGTAATCCTCATCGGTTCGAGGAGAATCATCTGTTCCATGGAAAGCGTAATGCTTACCATTCAGGGTACCAGAAACCGTACATTTGGAACAGGGACGGATAGACATATGCCCAAAATGATTTAATACAAATGCTCGAGCTGGGGCGTCAGCTATGAAACATCTCAGTCGTACGGGCAACTTAATGGAATGAAAATGTATGCCTCCGTTGGACATGATGGCTCTGACGTCTGCAATAAATTTTTCAAAGAAAATATTGGGGTCGTGTGGTTTTTGGGGACCTTTATAGATGCCTACCACTATCGGCTTTATATGAGGAATATTTGAAATCCTACATTGGATGGGCCAGATATGAATGGAACTTGATTTGTCCAAACTACATCCGTCGGTATGAAAATCTAATTCTAACTGTCTAACAAATGATACCGACAAAGTGTTAGGGAGACTTTTAATAATTTCTGCTTCCAGATCGAAATGAATGTATTCTCCTGGTTCCACGACGAATGTAACAGCAGGATTACGTAGCGTATCGAGAAGTGTTCTAACATCCTGAGGCAACTGGGAAAAACAGGAATGCGTTCGAAGTAGAGATAATATATTATTTCCTTGAACGTGTGTTAAATTGCTGTCTACGAAACAAGACGCTAAACGTTGGCGAAAAGATGGCTCGGAGGAAGTAGCAGAGGGCAATGAAACGGTATTGCGGATATTAGAAACGCGTAACGTGGAAGTGGAAGGACCGGCTTCTTCTACATTTATATCGCGCCTAGCACTGAATTCATCGGGGATTAAATTAACAGGAGCGGACGAACTACAACCTGCAGATGTGCTAGCAGCATCTCGCACGTTAGAAGTATTATCCGCTACTCTACTGACCGTATTCAATCCGGAACGGTATCGCACGCGTAAGTTATTTCGCATCTCGCGCATAACCCTCCTTTTTTGTCTCGCCGATAATGCGTGTATCGATTTCCGCGACGTAGACAATTTGAAATTATTAAATTCCATAACTACTTACGCCTTCTGGATGTCTCGGATTCGCTTGGATATAAGATGCTCTCAGAATTCCTTGGTATTGCTGTCGACGACTGTCACCTCAGAATGAACGAGATGCTTGAAAGGGATCCGAGGGATCCCTTTCAAGCGCAAAGGGTACCACGTCCAACAAAAGGTACTACGGGGTATGAGGTACCCGGTGAACGCTCGGATTGGCCGTACACTTTGGCGGTACAGTGGACTACGCTACGGATTGGCTGCGCCGTATTGCCGACATTCGTGATTGGTCGGGACTCTACTTCCTAGTTCGCGTTTGTTTCGAATTCTCGTTCATTCTGAGGTGACAGTCGTCGACAGCAATACCAAGGAATTCTGAGAGCATCTTATATCCAAGCGAATCCGAGACATCCAGAAGGCGTAAGTAGTTATGGAATTTAATAATTTCAAATTGTCTACGTCGCGGAAATCGATACACGCATTATCGGCGAGACAAAAAAGGAGGGTTATGCGCGAGATGCGAAATAACTTACGCGTGCGATACCGTTCCGGATTGAATACGGTCAGTAGAGTAGCGGATAATACTTCTAACGTGCGAGATGCTGCTAGCACATCTGCAGGTTGTAGTTCGTCCGCTCCTGTTAATTTAATCCCCGATGAATTCAGTGCTAGGCGCGATATAAATGTAGAAGAAGCCGGTCCTTCCACTTCCACGTTACGCGTTTCTAATATCCGCAATACCGTTTCATTGCCCTCTGCTACTTCCTCCGAGCCATCTTTTCGCCAACGTTTAGCGTCTTGTTTCGTAGACAGCAATTTAACACACGTTCAAGGAAATAATATATTATCTCTACTTCGAACGCATTCCTGTTTTTCCCAGTTGCCTCAGGATGTTAGAACACTTCTCGATACGCTACGTAATCCTGCTGTTACATTCGTCGTGGAACCAGGAGAATACATTCATTTCGATCTGGAAGCAGAAATTATTAAAAGTCTCCCTAACACTTTGTCGGTATCATTTGTTAGACAGTTAGAATTAGATTTTCATACCGACGGATGTAGTTTGGACAAATCAAGTTCCATTCATATCTGGCCCATCCAATGTAGGATTTCAAATATTCCTCATATAAAGCCGATAGTGGTAGGCATCTATAAAGGTCCCCAAAAACCACACGACCCCAATATTTTCTTTGAAAAATTTATTGCAGACGTCAGAGCCATCATGTCCAACGGAGGCATACATTTTCATTCCATTAAGTTGCCCGTACGACTGAGATGTTTCATAGCTGACGCCCCAGCTCGAGCATTTGTATTAAATCATTTTGGGCATATGTCTATCCGTCCCTGTTCCAAATGTACGGTTTCTGGTACCCTGAATGGTAAGCATTACGCTTTCCATGGAACAGATGATTCTCCTCGAACCGATGAGGATTACATTAGGCGGTTAGACCAGAAGCATCACAAGCTAGGTACAAGCCCATTGTCATTACTATCGATAGGAATGGTTTCGCAAGTTCCTTTCGAGTACATGCATCTTGTATGCTTGGGCGTAGTAAAGAAATTGTTGTCTGCGTGGGTACATGGAGAATTTTCCCCTTTCTCAAAATTGCGCCGCAGAGATATTTCTATACTGTCTACGAGACTGAAGAGTCTTAGCAGATATTGCCCCTCAGACTTTGCCAGACGTCCCAGAGCTATTGAAGTATGCTCTAAATATAAGGCGACTGAATTGCGTCAGTTCCTTCTGTATACAGGGCCAGTTATACTGAAGGGTGTACTGAAGGAAACCGTATACAAGCATTTCTTATTCTTACATACGGCCATACGGGTTTTGGTTTCAGAATCTCCACCGAACCCACACTTGAAATTCGCAGAGTCAGCTCTGGCGAAGTTTGTTCTTCGTACCGAAGAACTTTATGGCCCAACTTTTGATAGTTATAACGTCCATGACCTCCTTCACCTAACCAACGATGTCAGACGTTTTGGTAATTTAGATTCATGTTCTGCTTTTCCATATGAAAACAACATGTCCATTTTTAAAAATATCTGCGAAAGCCAAGTCTTCCTATCCAACAATTTTCCCATAGGATGAGGGAGATACAATTTCATGCCACAAACAATCATTGTAATGTCGATTTTTCTATTCGAGTATCCAGACCACTTAGTAACGACCCCAATTGTTCTCAGTACCACAAGATAGAGTTATCTCTGGGCATCAATGTACGGGATAATTGTTGCATCTCAGTCGACGGCACGATCTGCTTAATTTTCAATATTAGCATGGACAATAATGACTCGTATCGTTTGGGTGTTAAAAAATTTCTAGAGGTCGATGATTTTTACGATCACGGCATAAAGTCTTCCGCTCTTGGTGTATATAAATGCGCCACATTGAGCCCTGAAATTTTATACATCTCCCCCGATCAGGTTCGCGCTAAATGTTATAGAATTCCTTTTCACCGCAGTACGCCCATTGGCAAGAACGGCGACCCCATCCCCTTAGAAACCCGTAGCTATGTCGTTGCCGTTATTACACACAGCGCGAATTAGTGTTCAAATATTTCCACATTTCTTTTCATTAGAACTGTCTCGTTGCCAGTCCCTCTCCGTTGTGTAAGCGTCTCGCGTCAGGCGGTCACCATGGTGGTTTTAGTGGGTGCAAGCCCCACATAATCTCACTCCTCCCACGGGGGGTGAGGTATCCGTTAGGGATTTCCACCATGTAAAAAAATCTTGTTTCCTTTCTAGCTTCGTCTCTTCTTTTGGTAAGTTACGACTATTTTCTGGCGAGTGACGTGCTATAATATTTACATTTTCTTCTTTTGTATTGCTCTTCACAAGTAAAACCATGTTTACACGTATCCTTGTTCATCTCTGGTGACGGGTTATTTTATTGTTTGGTTCGAATGTTTCTGCATGGTTCATTTTTTCACGTTTTCTACTGTTGAAGCCTTTGAAGTCTTGAGGTTTCGTACAATTAAGATACATACAAATATTGCATGTAAAATGGATAAAACATCTAACACGCCTTTGCTAAGTAGGTATCGTAATATGTATTTTTTTTTACTTACAGGCTGACATGGAGAAACGGGTGAAACGTGTGATCGTGAGACCACCACGATACCAGACGACGTCTTCGGATGAGGAACAAGTGAAACGGCGACGAAAGACGCCGACCACGGCGAGAACAACAATTGAAGAGGATAGCCAGGATTTGGCGAGGATCCTGCAGGAACAGGATCCAACAGTGTCGAAGGGTGTTCCTACTCTTAACCCGAATGTTATGTTTCAGGGTACGGATGCGGCCAATGTTTCTGCCCACGAAGGATACACAGATCCAGGGACATCGTTTGCACGCGCCACTGTGATCCACAGTGAGCCGTTTCAGCATAATACCGCGCCGACCCAACAACATGATAATGGGTAAATTTACATGTTTCTTTTTTTTGCTATAAAAATATTACTGTAAGGATATTTTCTTATAAATGTTAATGTTTGCAGGAGCATGGAAGATCTCACGAGGCGCGATCGCATCGAGGCGGAGCTAATGTAAGCATCGCGTGTATCGTGTTTATTAATACGTTACGTCTCCATCCGTTCTGTTTGCAGAAGAATGAATACTCTCTTGATGAGCATTCAGAAATCTGTCGAGACCACCCATAATACTGGCCGACCCACAAAGCCAGCAGTCCTCCCCTTGTTCTCAGTGCAGGAGGTCGAATGCTTTGAAAACATCGATGACGACACCTATTCCAAAGTCGTAAGTGAAAACGAAATTATTCTTTTATTTACTATTATATATAATATATATACTTACATCAATCTTTACTCGCTTTGTTTAGGTAAAGTATTTCGAATACGTGGGGGGATTTGATTTGAAGGGAACGGTCAAGTCCTGCTTCAAGGAAGCACTGCCAGATGACTTAACGTCGTCATTCACCTGGTTTGGCCGCGAAGGACTGAAATCTTTGTACGACACCCGTATCGCGGTGGCGATATTTGGTACGAAGCAATAAGCACTTTTCATCGTTTTACGTAGAATTATTGTTACTATTACTGTATGTTCCATTGATGCTAACGTACTTTGCATGCATTTCTTTTTCAGACGGTGTGTGTCGTAACCGCAAGTTCGACAGGCCCACTCGATCCGACTTCCAATTGCGGATGCAAGCGGAACTGAAAGCGGCAAAGGAGAGGGTACGCAACAGGAAGCGTGGTCCACGAACGAAGCCCTCATCATCCCAGGAACATAGAATGCCCCGCAGTTTCTGGAACGAAGAAGAAGAAACAGATGACCTATGAAGGTCCGTTTTCACGTGACAGTAAAAGTCACGTGAAAACAAAACTTAACTGCAGTTATTTTTCAGAAATATGCCTATTAAAAGGAGAGGTGTGTCTCCTTTTACTGGCGAAGACAACAAACGGTACTTTTCAGTGCTTATTTAGCTGACTTTAACGGGAACTACCTCTCGACGTTCGCAATGAACACCAATCGGCACTTTTCAGCGCCACTGATTTAAAACGTATATACCAAACAGCACTTTTCAGTGCTCATTTTACTTCAGTATAACTGAAAATAAGATATACCTCTCGACGTTCATCCTTTTAATTCTAGACTAATATTGTACTTGTTTTCAGAACTAACACAAGCGGGAATATGGTGATTCTGCAAAAAAATAGTCGAAAATATAGGATAAAAGTTTTTGATATCGCCCTTCGTTATCGAGAAAATGACTTATTTTTGCATGTAGAATCACCACTGCGTACAGTGTAAATATTTAAAGTTTCTCTTCTGTTTTATAGGTGCCACTTATATTATTTTCTCATTTTAATCACTCACATGCATCAAATGTATACATTATTAATAAAAACAAACTATACCTTTAAAAACAAATAGAACAATTATTTAATAAACTGCAGAATTTGCTCGCAGGTTATGTGAGCAGAATCCACTGCTCCATTTCACCTACAGCAGTAATGTACATTTGTGTTGGTGCGTAGGTCCATGTGACGTCACGCACAGGGAATTGTTTGGCTATTGTGGCCTTCAGATGGCGCTGTTGGATGTGTTAGGCGGGCAGCAGGACCTGCCGCGAATCTGCCGTCGATCTGCCGGCAGAACCGTAGCTGAATGCGGACGTAGGTTGCACCGCAGCTGCCGGCAGATCCTGCTCTCTCCTGGCGGACCCTGCTGTCAATCTGCTGGCATACTGCCGGCAGATTGTTATCAAGGCTTGGTACAGAATTAGGATTGCTAATTTACCCATCTTTCTTTAAAAACTTTGTATCGTTCATGTGAAACATAATAATATGAAGGCAATATATATATGTATGTATTTGATCTTTCTTTGCATTTACAGTTGGATTTCCCAGGCATTGAAATGGCGGATATTAGACTGACAACGAATAATCAGCGCAACGTGTTGAATACTTTCTGGTCCCAGAGCGTGGTAGATCTGTCTCGAGGACTTGATTTCACTCCGCGTGGACCAGTACTCGCTAGATTCACGCATTTAAATCACGCTGATTTTACATACACTATTATTGTTAATAATCGCAACAGTGCACCACAAAGAGGTACTTTTCGCATCTTCATTGCTCCTAAGGAAGACGAACGTGGACTACCTTTTACATTCAGACAACAGAAGAATTTAATGATTGAAATGGACAAATTCTCCGTGACGCGTATGTTATAACAAAGATTAGTTTCTGTTATGCTTATTTCGTATTTATCGCAAATTATATTCACGTCACATTTATTTTTGTATTTATGAAAACATCAATTTTTTGTGATAATAGTAAGTACGATATGTTAAGATTGTGATGATATTACAAACAAATGGTTATAGATGTTTTAAAATTAATTATTGTAGCTTATTTATTTGTTACATAATAATTGATAATACAACTTGCCAATATTTTACATTGATTTGTTATATTTGATTGCAGTGCGCGCAGGTAAAAATACGATTGAGCGTAAATCAAAAGAATCCTCAGTAACTATACCTTTCGAACGAACCTTCCGTAATTTAGACGAGAACAGACCTATTGGTGGAGATTCTCTAGAACAATTCAATTTTTGTGGATGCGGATGGCCACAGCATATGTTAGTGCCCAAAGGAAACAAGGAAGGCTTCCCCATGGATCTTTTTATTATGATATCTGATTATAATGGTGACGCTGTAAGTACATTTTAAAATTATTTACCAGATCATATAACTGAAAGTGAAATACTTACGTAACAATTACAGTGGTGCCCGGTTAAATTCGACCAAAATCTGCTCGGTTACATTTGAACGGACCATCCCCACCACCATTTTTTGTGCGACAGTGTTCACCCCCGTCCTTCATCACCTGGAGTTCAGCGAAATATAACAGATTGACATGGACAGTGAATAGATGTAGTGAGATCTAGCGACCGCGACCGACGCCCAGTACTTCAAACGAATGTCGCACCCGTTACAAAATTCACTTTACACAGTTTTCATCACAGCTTAATGGAAATAGTACAAATTGAATAATGACGTTCTCCCAATGAAAATGAGTCCAAACATGCCATAAATCGGGCTATTTTCAGGATTGTATACAGCGGTAGAGTACATACCTACATTCTTATTTAACTTTCAATGATCCTAAAAATAGCCTGCTTTATGTCATACTTGGACTAATTTTTATCGGGAGAATGTTAGTAATCAATTCGTACCACTTTCGAAATGATAGAATGAAAATTATACAAACTGAAATTGTTGTCATTGTACTATATATAAGTACATTGTAACCTGCGCAACATTCCTTTGAAGTACCGGGCATCGCCTGCGGTCACTAAGGTCGAGTTCAGATTTATTGGCCGGTGAGTTCGGTTTCGCGAGTAGCGCGCGAGGAGAAATCAGCCACCACCACCTGACGATCGTGGATTGGCAGTTGAAGTTGCTTGGCCCCCGAAGGGTATGGTGAGGTAACGGGAACGCTGCTCGACTCCGCCTGAACGAAGCAGTGTGGCTGTTGTTTATTCTTAGCGTAATAGTTGTGTGCGTTACGAAGCTATGCGTAGACCAATACGAGATGAAGCTATCGAGGAAGAATCAATGTTCTGATTAATAAAACTCCTGAATTTTTTCGGAGCTAACGCACATCTATTATGATATGTGTATTCCTACGCTGACAGCTCGGTTTGGCCTACACGCCAGAAGCTTGGCACCATCCCCACCACTTCTGGCTCACTCTTGTTCTGCGAAGGCGAGAGCGAGATGGAACGAGACCAAGTCAGAAAACGTTGAGAAAAGAAGCACCGAGGCAGGCAAGCGATGTGGTGGGAGAATACCCCTCACGAAACTCACCGGCCAATAAATCTGAACTCGACCTTAGACGTATGTACAGGGTCATCCGTTAAGACTGCAACCTACGCGCGCGCGAACAGGTAAAATGGCAACACCGCCTCACGGACGCATTCCACTACAACCATGCGCCGATACTTCCGCCATCTATGAGCCAATGATGAAAGTGTACGGTCTTTTAGGTGCCAGTAGAGACCGCCGTGCGCTCCGCTTTTGTGATCGGTTTTCCACTCGCACCCCATATTACTGTAATGTTGTTAGAAAACAATGTGTCGATTGATCTCGTACCCGTCTCAATTTAAAAAATTTTGTCTACGACAGGGTTGGCTTGATTTTTCGCCACCTGCTTGTGAAAACCGCAATAGTGGCGTATCGTTTCGAAAGATGATATTAACGTAAGTCACACCATTTTCATGTACCATTCCAAAAGATGACATAAACGGAAGCCACTATAGGCGTGGCGTATAATAGCTAAAGGATTAAAACGTTCAGACACAAAAATTGTAGAAAAAATTCAAAGACTGCTAGAAACAGCGACGCATCCCATTAGTTACCCCTTACTTCCGATCCGTGTATGCACTACATTAAGGATAAAATTACAAAAAAGGAATCCAGAGCATTAGATTCTGAGGCTGCAGAACTAATATGTAATTGAATAAAAATTTAATTCCTCAATTTGTGAAAGTAATGATACAGGGACAACTAACCTATTGTTTATCGGCGCCATGAATTTTAAAAAGGGCATTATATAAAGTATTTAAATAAACAGTTTGCTAAAGCTTTTCGCAACAATTATGGTTAAAAAATTGAAAAAAGAAAAATTAAGTAAACGTAAAATTTGGTACATTTTCCGCCATTAGAAGGGGATAATTGGTCCCCATTTTATGGCGCAAATTGCATTTCGATATCGTTTGTAGTTCAAAAGTTATGCGAAAAATGCCCCAAATTCTTCAACCCGGGCCACTAACGCGTCAGCGTGGTCTAATACCGCTGCTCGACCATTGCATACGTAGATAACGGGAACGGCGCGGTCGCACTCTTAAAATGGCTACCGTTTTCTTACCCGTCTACTACGTCAAATTTAATATTCTCTGGCGAAAGCCAAAAGCACCCTGCGCTCTCTACTGGCACTTAAAAGATCGTACACTTTCATCATTGGCTCATAGATGGCGGAAGTATCGGCGCATGGTTGTAGTGGAATGCGTCCGTGAGGCGGTGTTACCATTTTACCTGTTCGCGTGCGCGTAGTTTGCAGTCTTAACGGATGACCCTGTATGTTGTACTACATGTAGAGGGTGATTCTCCGGCTAAAATCGTCAAAGGCGCCGCCGCCGACAATCCCGCGTCGCGCTGATTGTGAATTTCGTGGCCTTCGACGCTCGCGACCGTACAATGTTAGAAACTAATGACGAATGCTATGTTCTGCATTTCTCATCAGATCTTTGCGGCAGTGACGTCAAACGATTCCTTATGTTTTCCTGACGAAATTGGCCCCAAGAACGACATAATTCGGACTGTAATTAAGAAAATCACGTGAAAAATTGATTTGCATAATGTAAAATTAGCTACGTTAAAAATAGTCCGATTTACGTAACATTTGGTATGTTTTTCATCGGAAAAACATAAGGAATCCATTGGTGGCATTGCCATAGCGATTCGATGAGGAATAAAGAATTTCATTTTTCGCATAAGCTGTGAGCGAGTAGTCGAAATCCGGCGAAGATGAAACGGCACCGCGCGGTCGAACGTGAAATATATTCATTACAGTATATTAAAAACTTTTTTATTCTTCATCGAATCGATATGGCAGTGTTACTAATTAATTCCTGACGTTTTCCCGATTAAAGTCATGTCAAATGTCTTGTACATTTTTCGTGTAATTTCCTTAATTATGTCTCAAAATATATCGTTTTTGAAGTTATTTTCATCGGGAAAACATAAGGAATCGATTAAGGTCACGTTTGCAATGATTTGATGAGAAATGCAGAACTCAAAATTCATCATTGTTTATTATTAAACCCGTGATTTCGAGAGTCGAAGACCACGAAACTCAGCGAGGCGCGGGATTGTCGGCGACATTTCCTTTGATGAATTCAGCTGGAAAATCGCCCTGTATTTTGCGTACTCTCGCTGTATTTGTTCACTTTACTTCCGAATATGTTATGAGAACAATTCCTGGTATCAAAACGCTTCTCTGCCCGCGAGAATTTGAAAGCACGGACCGGATTTTGCCTTCAACCAGGCACCACTGTACTGTGTACGTGCTATTCAACGCTAACTGGGTCACTTTTGCATGTACCTCGATATCAGGGATTTTGATGATATTGAAATATATTATAGTCCATATGAAATTAGGGGGGTGGGGGAGGGGGTGGTTAAGTCATCATTTTTCTAGTTGCGAAATGGTTAAAGAAATACAAGCCCACAAAGTTTTTGCCGATTTCGACGGCCTTCACAAATGATTTTTTATCTCTGAAACAGTTAAACGTACGTATTTTGTTTTGTTATTTGTTTTAATCATAAAGGATAAGCTTTCATCGCTGAATTTTTGTTTTCTTTCTTTCTTAACTAAAGTTTCTTGCGAATATCTCGGAAACTAAGACCGAGCGGCGGTTATATGTGATAAGAAAAAATTACTAAGAATAATGACCCTGACAACATATTTCAAGGTCATTGAAATCGGCGAGGAGTCCCCTATTCTAGATAATTACGGTAAGGAACGTCGAGATTAAAAGAACACGAGGGTGGTTAATATGGTTTAAAGTTTAATTCTGGAGATTCGATCCGACCAGAGGGTCGGAGGTCGATACAAATAGGGTTGCTGGGACATACCGTAGTAGCATTTTTGGTTGGCCAACGGTAGCCAACAGTTGGGAATTAGTTGGGATATAGTTAGTGTTTTGCCTACAAATTCCCAACATGGGGCCTACGACAAAAAACTTACGACAGTTTGCCAACGAATATTCAATGTTGGGCCTACAATTATTATGGTTGGTTAATTAACAAAAAGTTACGACAGTTTGCCTACGAATATTCAATGTTGGGCCTACAATTATTATGGTTGGTTAATTAACAAAAAATTTACAACGATGATTAAATGTCGTCTTACAAACGACAGAAAATTTGCTACATCCAAACACCTGTTATTATATTCCAAGTTGTGATTTCTCTTTTCTTATTTATAAATACGTAATGAGGACGTCTGTCTTGAGAGGAATGGAAATTTTAAGGAATGAGTCTAAATGTCGAATGATGATATTTTGTAGAATATTTCGCGTCACTGCGCAGTTTTTATAAACAATTAATAATAGTTATATAACTAGAAATTAGAAGTGTTCGCAAGGAAATGTGTTGGGTAAGTGCGAACAGTGGTTGCTTCGTAAGCGGAAAGGTTGGGTTCGATTCTCCTCACCGCGAATTTTTTTTTCCTAAACCAGGCCTGAAAAAGACGTGTTTAAGACGTCTTTTGAAGTTCTTCAAGACGCCTTCTGGACGTCTGTAAGACGTCTTTTGAAAAGAAACTGTTGGGCTTATAGAAAAAAACCTTCAGTTGGGCCTATGAAAAGAAACCTTCAGTTGAGCCTGCGTTGGTTACAATCGCTGGCCCATTTAAAAATAGCGCGACACTTCAACAGTTGGCCAACGGATAACACGTCATTGGCGCAACAAACTCCCAGCAAATAAATGCTACTAGGGTAGGTTGTCGAAGAGTCTCCGGGGAGGGCGACCAACCTTGGCGTCGATTACTTTGGAGCCATCACCTCTCTTGGTGTTGATTGGTTTGATGTCACGGCGTCACCACACACATGCGTGGCGTGTTCCCCCTCCACTACGAATAGTCAAGGCGAACGTATTTCCCGGCGTATCATACAAGTCTGCCTTCCGCTTCCTGTTCACTCTCTCATTTCGATACGCATACGCACACAAATGCACACACCGTCTCCACGCTCGGTGGATCGATCGGCGGCATCAGCCGATCACACAGGGTGGCATAGGCTCTTGATGCCGTATCCTGCGTCGCGGCGGTGATCGGTCGGCCACGTGCCAACCTCGGGGCGCGTCATGACCGGTGGCCTTACGTACAATGTAATTGCCTACATTACCAGCAATTCGAAAGTTATCAGTATCGCTGAGACTGTCCAGCAGAATGGATGTCGAGGAAAATCCCATAATTATTCAGTGCCCTAAAAAACTAGAAAGGGGGAAAAGGAATATTAGGTGCAAGCTTTATTGCAAGAACTCTATAAGAAAGGAATGTCCGGAAGTCTTTCAACCCCAAATAAACCGACTACTTCGTCCTATTGGTTTTTTTAATGTCACGATGGAAAGTCAGTTCTTTCTCTTTCTCTTTTTCTTTCTCTTCTCTTTCCGCCTTGCCTTCCTCCATTCATGCGTCTGTTTAATCGTCCCTCTCTGCTCCTCTCCCTACTTCTACAGATTCACATTTTGTTGTATTTTTATTATGTATTATTTCATATAAACACGGATAAAACTTATAAACATACACAATCATAAGTATCTCTGTCATTAAGGGGACCTCCCGGTCTAGAGCTAAAAAAAAATAGGTGGTCTTTAGGAATTAATTACAGGAAAAATACTATATATAATTTAATGGGACTTTTCGCATTGTATTAAGGATGTCTTAAATTATAGAAATATATTTTTTATATAATTAATCATTGCAGACGGCACTGGGGAGTAACTAAAGTCAAGGCGTCAAAAAATTGATCCAAATTGGTGGGACATGTATCTCCAAAAGTTATTATCCGATTTGACTGAAATTTTTTTTATTTTGAAGAATATACTTCTGACTAGGGGAGAAATCAGAAAAAATTACAAAAATGACATTTTTTTGAAAATAACGACACTTATAGTTTGAAATCACTTTTTCCCTATATTTTTCATTCCTTCAACGCCTTTGAAAATTATAAATATTCACTTTTTTGTCATTTTTTCTAGTATCCCCCCCTAGCCAGAAGTATATTCTTCATAATAAAAAAAGTTTCAGTCGATTCGGATAATAACTTTTGGAGATACAGGTCCCACCATTTTGAGAACACTGTTTCGAGAAAACCGCGTTGAAAATTTTACATGGGCGCCGAGTGGCCGGTTGTTGCCCATGCATTTGCCGCTACTCAAGTGCCTATAACTTCGGAAATTTTACAAATTTCAACAAATCTTTTTAAACACGTATTCCTAAAGGGTTGAACATTCGAAAATGGAATGAAAAAATCAGCTTTTAGACCGGAAGGTCCCCTTAAAAGCATATGCATCTAAAAAAAGAGCAAACTGAACAATGCAACTAAAATCTATTTTGTAATGTCTATGCTTAGGTTCAACAAGATGAGCCATCTACTTGTAAAGATGCAGCAAGTTACTGTGGATTGCGAGATAGAAAATATCCCGACGCACGTCCTATGGGATACCCGTTCGATCGTCTGCCTCGTTCAGGCGTTGAAACTTTGGCTCAGTTCCTCACCGGAAACATGGCGGTTACCGAGATAATTGTTAGGTTTACAGATAATGTGGTGCCCAGATCGAGATCCGAAAGCATGGGGAATACATTGACTTTCGTTTAATAATGTAGACTTGTGGACTTTATGTACGTTTCGCATTCCCCTATTGATTATGAAAGAAAACTGCCCATAGTTACCATTGATTTCAAAGTTTTGCTGGTGCGTTTGTAAATCACGATAAAATTTCAATCCTTTTCATAACTTCAACCGATAAAGATACAGAGTGGAATAATTAATTATAAAAAATACAAAGCAAACAGTAGAATACATAAACAACACAGAAAAATGAGAAATATATTTCTTATTAACTTGTTTATTATTTGTGATATATAATAACATAAAAAGTGATTGGGAGTAATTCTTAAATTTGTTATTTGCTATAAAAAAAATAGCGATTTCCCGTTGCCTGAATTTTTTTGTTTGTAGTAATATTATCCAATAAAGCAGAAAATAATTTGATTAATTTATATCTTTTAAGCGCTTCCACCCTCAAGGAGAATATAGTATTATCATTCATGAAGTAAACAACGGCCCTTTTGCATGATGTAATTTTTGCTCAACAAATTTTTTTATAATTGCTGTACCTTTGGAAATAATTTTGTATGACGATTTTGTATACCAATAATTTATTTTGCTATGCCATGGAAACTATAATAAGATATGATTTTTGGGTTTTAAATTGTATTGCATGTCATTTGCATTGTACAAGGTGTTCGGGAACAGATAGTAGAAAATGAAATGGAAACATTCGACGTGATAAAATAGGACGAAAGTCGAGATTAAAGAAATTGCGCTGACGCCTTAGTTTTTTGTTAATAATGCTTGAAAATGCGGATTAGGAACGCCTGAAGAGCGACAATTCGGCAATCAGCGGCGCGTCAGAAAATAAGGATGCATGGGTATGGATACCAGTTGCATAGAAGTAGTGATAAATGCGTCGTTATTTTCTGACAGCGACTTTATGCGCCCCTACTGAACTACGCAACGCAACTTGCTGATCGCCGAATTAAGATCTCTGATCGTAATTTCTACTGGAATTAAAACTTTTCAGGACTGAGCACACAATATCAGTTCCTCGTCAGGTTCGTGTCAAATGCGTCTCCGTTCTATGTCAATAGAATTCCATACCCATTACAATAATTACAGATAATCAGAATTATATCATGTTTGGTGTCATTTTCATCAGCAAAATACTAGCACTCCATTGGTGATAATTCTATGAAGATCAAGTAGGAAATATAGAAATTGGCATTTCCATTACTGAATTCCTGTTGCTGTTTTTGTGTTTATGACTCCAGAAATTAAGACCCTCGAAGAGCGTCGTTCGAGAACTTCGACCCGAAAATCCTACACGGTCATAAACACAGTTCCATTCATACGATTTCAAGACAGCGTCAGTGAAAAAGCCAAAATATCGTGACCAACGAATTTTAACTTCAGGGTACGGATACGGATTCGACGCTGAAGTAAACAGACGTCACTGATACGGACATGCGTGAACTGTTCCATTTTAAAGCAAGCGAACGATATCTTTTACCATTGACATTAACGGTACGAAATTGACACGAAACTGATATGTGTGCCTAGAACTTTACTGTTCTTCTGACGTTTTTGAGACGAAGTTGTCAAACATTAATAACTAAAAAATCAAGCCTCCATCACAATTGCGTTAGTCTTTATTTTCGTCTTATTTTTTTTTATGCATAATCACTCATTTCATTTTCTACTATCTGTTGCCGAAACCCGTACATAATTATTTATAGCAGATTTGTTACTTTTAAACAGGCTGTATAATCATAACCATTTATTCTGATTCTGCCACCATATATATCTTTGTACGCTTATATGTTTATATTATAAGAATTGTAGCCACCAAGAGCCAAATTGCAAATATAAAAAAAGTATAATTAAAAATAAAATATAATTACAGTTAACTTATCGTATTGTACATAATTTTTTGGGACACATTATCCTTCGAATATTTGTGTTGTGGAATTAGACTGGAATGAGAATGAGAATTAGAATGGACACAGTTGTACCCTGTTAAGATGATAATTTTACCCCGGTTAGGTTACGATTATACAGGATGCGTAGTCATACGGGTGTATTCGGGCAAACGAATCAACGCCACTAAAGACAATGGAAGCAGTTATACTGCACGCGTATCGGTCTTCAATGTCGTAAAAGTTCTTTCGTACAAGTAGGTCGTTCAAATCAGTTTGATTTTTCGTCCGATCTGTTGTGACTGATATAACGTTCCCGAGAGAGGCGTTGCCGCAAGTTACAGAAGATTCCACAAGTAGAGCGGTTAGTCGATATAGAAAATATAGTATATAGTTACGATGCCAGATCGATGAATTGAACATAAAGTCGCGACGCTAAGTCGGTATAATATAATATAGAAGCAGAGCATGACACTTCGGTCGATATAGAATGTTTAAGTTGAGAATAAGGAGAATTCTTTCTCTCTAAATTGAAATGGGTTCCTGTTGCCGAGAAGCTGAGGTGCCTAGTTAAAAGCGGCCTCAGTTGTTGGTTCCACGTTGCCCAGGTGCCTGATTAAAAGCGGCTTAGGATGGTAGTTGCGTATCGTTCCTCCGCTGAGCGGATAGTGAACTGCAGCATCGATTCGGTCCTGATGCTCCTTGAACTGAAAGTGAATTAGAAGTGTCTTCTCCTTTTTTTTATCTATAGCTTGAGTAGAGGGGGGATTCGTTTTATGAGCCCCCGCCTGTAAACCGTCCCTCAGAGCTTAAGCCCTGTCACCGGTCGATTCGTAATTATGGCGTTACCAGCCTCGTGTGATGGAGAATCCAATTGATTTTTTAAGTGCGGGGAAAATTTTCAAAAAACCGCAGAGCCTAGAAAAAGAATGAAAGATAAGTACATGAGCAGAAATGTGAGTGAGGATAGTAAATTTACGCGTGCGTCTGATTAGCGAGAAGAGCCCTGGGCGATAGAGTGCAGGCGAGACAGAAGACAGAAAAAAGGTATACTGTGTGGTAGAGGGCCTTCAAATGCTGCGTAGAGTACAGGCCCTACTGGGCGGTGCACAGAAGTAGTTTGCTGAGTGTAGGTGAAAGCAAAGAATAGATTAAAAGCAGGGGGATGGGGGATGACAGGGGTGAAGGAGGGGTCAGGATTTGGGAGGGGGAGGGAAGGGAGAGGTCGCTGCTCTGGGAGGTCACTTGGATATCGGGAACGGTATTTTAACCCGGTACGGGATCCTATTGATGTCGTAGGTGCCCATGCGCCGGGCCAAAGGATTTGTATGAGTGGAGACGTTGTATGCGTCGATCAGTTGCTCTATGAATTCACGGGTGAGCGGGATATTTGTGTCGCAGTGTAGTGCCTTGGTGGGATATTGCCCAGGGGAGCGGGTGATAATTTTTAAAATTCTATTTTGGATACGCTGAATTCGGAAGCGGTTTGTACTTGAGGTATTCCACCAGACCTGAGCTCCGTACATGAGCACAGGTCTGATACAGGACTTGTAAATACTTAATCGCATATGAATGTTAAGGGGGGATTTATGGTTTATGTGCTGGTGGAGGCAGCCGGCCACTTTGAGGGCCTTAGTGATTCGGTCATCGATGGCTGAGTTCCAGAGCATTTTGTAATTTAGTATGATGCCAAGGTATTTAACATTTTCCGACCAGAGCATTGCACTGCCGTCAATGGTCAGTTTAAATTTGTTTCTTGCTGCGAGGCTCTTTGTGCCTCGTGAAAAGAAGATGGCTTCTGTTTTATCGGCGTTAATCTGAAGTTTCTATTTGGAAAAGAAACGGAGGACTTCGTCAAGGTACCCCTGAAGTCTCAACACCAGTGCCGAGGGTTGCCAAGAGGATGCATAGAGAGCGGTGTCGTCCGCGTACAAAGCGAGTTCACAGTTGTTTGACAGTGGGAGGTCATTAATAAAGATATTAAAAAGGGTGGGTCCGAGGATTGAGCCCTGTGGCACCCCGGTAGGAACCAGGTGCAGCCCGGAGCATGCGCCCCTGATGGAGACGAACATGTATCTGTTTAACAGGTAGGAAGCTATGAGTTTCACATAGCCAGCGCAGAGTCCGATTCCGTGAAGCTTATACAGGAGCGCGCCATGCCACACTGTATCAAACGCTTTGGACAAATCCAGCAGCACCATGGCAACGCTGCGCTTGACATTCAACTCATGCGTGGTATGCTGAGCAATACGTAGGACCTGCTGGATGGTCGAGTGTCCCGGACGGAAGCCGAACTGCTGGGCGACAATGATTTTATTGCTCTCTAGGAAGTCAAATAAAGAATCGTGAATACAACGTTCAAGAATTTTTCCGAGTATCGATAATAAGCTTATAGGCCGATAACTAGACGGGTGCTCCCGCGGCTTTCCCGGTTTGTGGATGGGAATGACCTTGGAGATCTTCCACGCGTCAGGGAAGTAACTGAGCGCTATGGTACAGGCAAAAATGTAATAGAGTTGGCAAATAACCTTCCGTGACGCGTTCTCCAGCATGGGTACCGTGATCCCGTCTTTCCTGGGGGCCTTCCGAGACCCCATGCGCCTTACAGCCTCCCCGATCCGATTGGGGGAGAGAGGAACATTCGCTGTTTGCTTATCTTGAGCTGCCTCCAGCCAGGTGGTGAAGTCTGATATCGAATGATCCATAGCCGAGGGAAGTTGAGCAGCATGCTCATGAATACCTACGAAGGTAGAGGCGAGAGCGTTTGCCTTGTCGGAGTCCGAGATGCAGGTAATTTGGCCGTGCAGCATGGGTGGTAGAGACGTAAGTTTTTTGGAGTTTGTAATCTTACGATAAGTTGCCCAGAAGGTGGGGTCCGGCCTTGAGAAGGACCTAAGGTCACGATCCCATTCTCGATATCGTAAGTAGGAAATCCTCTTACGGATTGTTGCAGTAACGTCACGAATGATGTCAGCAGTGACATGAGCTCCAAGCCGGTACGACTGTCTCCTGAGAGCACGTCTATACCTAATGAGAGCGAGTAGTTGACTGTCGGACAAAAGGTGACAGTCTTTGGGAGGCATAGTGTCGTCCTTTTTGGCGCGTTGATGGCATGCATGAAGGAAGGAGGTGAGCTTTGCAATACTCGTGTCTACATCGGCTTTGGAGCCCATGTGCTGTTTAATTGTGCACTTATGTGTCAGGTTATTATATATTTCCCAGTCGACGATGGGGTTGAAACCGGTCGGGCCCACCGACTGTTTGGCTTTCAATATGATTGGTCGGTGATTTGTGTCGAAGTAGTCCGATATCACACAAGAGAAGTCTGTTCTATAATCGGTAATAAAGAAGTCCAACGTGGACGGTCTACTTCTACGCGACTGATGGGTAAAATCCTCAAGGTGGATCACTCGATATGTATGCTTACACATGTGTGTAAATAAAATGTTATCAGCTTTGTTGGTCATATAGTTATTCCAGTGTGTGTGTTTAACGTTCCAGTCTCCTCCAATCAGGAAAGGGGATCCCATGCGGATGAGTGCATCAAAAACAGCTGTATCTCGAATGGAGGACGGGGGGGCATACATGACTCTGACTAAGAGTTTGGGATTTGCAAGTGTGATGAAGCACGCGTCCTGTTGTGCGGCGCGCGCCGGAGTGAAATTTGAAAATTTAATTGATTCATGACTGAAGATGGCCGTCCCGCCGTTTTTAATGGGGCGGTCCGCGCGAACCACCGAGTAGCCCTGCAGTGAGAAGCTATCTTGAGGAGTTAGCCAAGTTTCGGTGACAAGTATAATGCCGACATGCAGTCCGGCCGCCGCCCGGATCAGTTCATTTCGTTTACGCGAAATAGAGCACTCATTCCACAACATAAAACTGGGCAGAGGCATCGCTCAATCCAGGCACTGGAGTGTGAAGCAGAAAACTTGAAATTCTTCTGCCAGGGTACGGCAGGGGCGGATTTTTTGTATGAGGTTGCGAGTAAGTGCGAGCATTTGCTCGATGTCGACAATTGTATTTAATTCTTTGATTGCAGCTATCAGGTCGATCATTGAGTTTACATTACCAGACTGGGGATGTGTTTGTCTCGGAGTTCCAGGGAGACCGAGGGGAGTGAGGTGCTGCGGGAGAGCCACAAGACCACGCAGACCCGCTACCGCGGCAGCGTAAGTGTGGCTAGGAGAAGCCACGTGGGAGGCCGGAGCGAGCTGGGGGAAGGGGGCCGTCGCGGTCGTTAGGTAGGAGGGGGGGGGGGGCGAGAGCCGCGTCGTTTAAAGTCTTAGCGGGGTTTTTATACCTGTCTAAATATTTTAAGAGAGCTGCGCATTGGCCGTAATTTGCGGTGTGTTGGCCTGTGCAATTTGCACATTTTGGTGGTGCCTCTTTCACCTTTTGGCAGTCAGAT
Source organism: Andrena camellia (assembly GCA_029448645.1). Lineage (NCBI taxonomy): Eukaryota > Metazoa > Arthropoda > Insecta > Hymenoptera > Andrenidae > Andrena > Andrena camellia. The sequence goes on from CM055680.1 coordinate 17,489,708, forward strand.
GTGTGATGTGAGCCTGCACATTTGACGCATTTAGGGGGGAGGTAGCAATTTGTTGCCGAGTGGCCGAAAGCTTGGCAGCGGAAGCACTGCCTATAATTTCTCTTGAAGTGGAATTTTTCCCAGTACATCCTTGTGCTGAAGATGACGCTAACTTTGGTGACTATACATCGTGAAGTTGCCTTGTTTGTTGACCCCATTTCCCGACATAGAGACACAAGATATGGGGTTCAATCCCTTACTCTTGATTTCTTCAAGGATTTCCTCAAGAGGGGTATCTGGGAGGCCCTTGAGCACCATTGCGAGACCGCGTTCAGAGTTCAGGGAGAAGGTAAAATAGGGGATGTTGCCTTCACTCAGGGCAGATTTAAATTTTTTGAAGGATTCGACGTCTTCAAATTGAAGTCGAATCCTGCTTCCTAAGTACTTAATGACGAAGGTTTTTTCCGAAGTCAGCCGCTAGTTCCGGTTCAAATTTCGCGATGTTATAGGCAAAGTTTGAAATGTACAGAGGAGGAGGTTTAACGGTGCGAGTTGTATTTGTGTTTACAGGAGGTCCCGCTGTACCGGAACGATCTGTAGGTGATTTGACAGAGCTCCGGTGCTGCTTATTTACTCACGGCGAGTTTTTTTCCCGGCCCGGAGGTTATTATCGAAAGGTCGATTTCGTTAGCTGGTTTAAATGCAGCGAGTACCGCGAAACGGTTAGATGTCGGAATATCCGAAATTGACTTGTGCTCCATGATTTCCTCCTCTGCAAGCTGCGTTAACGGGAGTGAGACACTGATAGGGCCATTTTTTAAGGTCCATTCCCTGAGGTCCTTCTATCGCTTTTAGAATCACGCTTTGACTTTTTTTACCCAGGCGCTTCTCGGCACTGGATCTGTAAGAATTTTTCTCGGAATTGGGGGATAAGTCCGAGAGATCCGATGAGGTAGACCCCGTAACGGTTTCCAGAGCAACACCGGCCCGTTTTTTTCCCCGAGGACGTGATGGGAGTACTTTTAGGTACGGTGAATATAGACGTATTCACCATTTTAGCTGAGTTTAGGGCGTCTAGGGAAGACCCGACATCCTTTAAAGGGTCCAGAGGGACCCTGGATTGACCAGAGTTTTCTGCAGCGGCAATATTTGTCTCAGATCCCTCAGGGTAAGCTGGCAAAAATTTGCTCCAGAGCGGAACCAGATCGGAGGTGCTCCACGGTGAGCTCCCTGACGATGTGTATAACACCAGAGGGGAGCGCTTTAAAAGCAGGAATGCACTGGCGAATATCAGGTACACTAGGATACAAAGTAGTCACAAGCTGAACCGCACACTGCGATGGTCGCGCGTCGACTGGGAGAATTAGAAGTGTCTTTTCCTTGCTGGCGGGGCTATATATATATATATATATATATATATATATATATATCCACTCGCGGTACTTGGCCCGCGCCAATCACTCGTCGCACCTTACGCGCACCAATTAGATTTCGTATCCGGCCCGCATCTGGCTCGTTCGCGTGATTGAATGACACTGCCCATGCGTTCGCGTCGCATAGTTCGTTCGCTTGATGATAGGGCGCATGTTGTTCACACAGGCGCTCGCATGAGCGGAACGCTACCTTACTGCTAACACAGGGCGATTTAGTAATAATATGATATAGTATAAAAGGAATAACAATTATTGGAATGCATTAGAATATATGATTTAGTAAGAACGGTATTATAATACACTTTGGTTACTGTGCAGTGACGGACAATAGTGCACGTGTGTTCGCTATATGAAACACAACGCTGACGCCAAGCGATGTCGCAAGACGCACGCATGTGCCGCGCAGTCGGATGCCGGAGGGCACCGACTGCCCACACGATCGGACGCGCATCGCCGGAGACACCCGAAGTTCTCCCTAAAGGTGGGATCTCCTAGCTGCAACAGGACGCTGTGACTTGTCCTGGACTGAATCTCCTTGCCTGCGACAAGGCGCTGGTTACATGGTGATCCTGGAGCCACTGGACTCAAAGAGATGCCGTCTGGCACCCTGTGGCGAAGTCACCCCCCCCCCCCCCGTGGTGCTTCATCGAATTTTACACCATCGACCCTCGAAGGGGTTTGAATATCATTAAGAACTGAGAAATGTCCAGGATTTTTGCATTTCTCAACAGACCTTTGCGAAAACGACGCCAATCGATTCCTTATGTTTCGCCGATGAAACTAATACCAAGAACGACGTAATTTGGAGCATAATGAAGGAAATTTCATGAAAAATTGTTTTTTATAATTTCACGCTACCTTCGTTAAAGATAGTCCGATTGACATGAAATTTGGTACGATCTTCATCGGAAAAACATAAGGAATCCATCGGTGTCACTTCCATATTGATGCGATAAAGAATAAAGAATTATTTTATTTCCGAAACAGGTATGAATCCTTGATCGACCGCAGCGATTCGAGGTTGGCGCCCCGCTGTCGAGGGTGAAAATGTGAAATATTCATTTCAGCGTATTAAGAAATTCTTTATTCTTTATCGTATCGATATGGAAGTGACACCAACGGATTCCTTATGTTTTTCTGATGAAAGTCATACCAAATTTCATGTAAATCTGACTATTTGTATCCCTCGTCACAGTGTGACAGAATCCCAAGAAATAAGGAAACAAGTCAGAATTCAAAAGTTAGAGGATTATGTATTTTTATATATTTCTTGTAAACTACTTATATGAGCTCCTAAGGAAGGCAAAAATATCATGACGGCTACTTCTAGAGATAAGGGATCCGTTTCAAATTTGTCGGGAGGACGAAGCAGGCGGAATCACGCGCATACCTTTAAAATGCTTCCAAGTGCCATATTTTTGTTGTGTCCCAACCGACACCCCAAGCGTAACGACACCACGGCATTCCGATTGCCACAATCGAACGGCCGAAATCGGGCACAACCGCGTAAGCATTCCCGGAAACATTCCGAGACCATCAGCACATGGTGAAACACCCAAAAGCGGGCCAAAGACGGAGACCCTGATGGTCCCCGCTTCGCCCCGATTACAGTATAAGAATGATGTACGAGCAATGCGAGCTCAGACTATATTCAGACTTGATACAGACGCTGTACAAGATCCACGCCTGATAAAGGCATAATACCAGTGTCACCCAGATCGGGACAGAATAAACTTGTTTAAACCTTACGGTGAGTTCCAACTCTTTAATCAGCAACGATCCCCTACCTTCGGTTTCCGAACCGAATCCTTCCGTCCCGGCATTCTCACCCGAACCTTCGGAGCCCGTTGGACGACGACAGTGAAGGACGACCCGGAGCACCCCGAGATTCGCTGCCAGAATCTCGCCCCCAGTCGCCTTGACACAACATTTTGCATGTATGTTAGTGACGATTGTCTAAAATAACGAGGGAGTTGCAGCTTTCGACTGAAATGAGTAGGGCGAAAAATTGATAGAGGATATATCAAATTGTCCTGTCATTTATGACTGTATGGACAAAGACTACAAGAATTATGGAGGGAAAGAAAATGTGTAGAGAGAAGTGTCAATTAAATTAAACAGAAGAGGTAAGCCATTTTTTAATTATATTTATTTCTTTATTATTTCTAATTATATTTATTTATTATTTCATCATACATGTGGCGCTTACAACCAAAGGGATGCAAGTGACATTTTTGAAACTTTTGAATTAAGAACTGAAGTGGTTAATTAAATAGTTAAATATAGTGTTGTAAATAATGTAAGTAATCCAACAGTCCCCGGAAAGGTCTCGTTTATGATGCCCTCTAGTGTCAATAGGGTTTTCTCTTTTCCAAGACCCTCCTCGACGATAGCTAAATTACAGCTTGAAAACACATCGAGAAACAGTCGAAGCCGCATATTTCTTACATCTGGCCAACCTGACTTTAAGTCTGTCCTCGGACTTATCATCTAGAAAAGCAGAATAATAATTCCAAACTTTACATTACCAGCGTAAATACTAAATATCACAATGGTCAACTTATCCTTTCTCAAATGGATAAACAAGTCGAGACAATAATTATTCCATGGTCATCTACATTCTTCCTGGCAACACAGCGTAGGTACTATTAAATTCCTGATGACCTTAAACATGTTGATCTGGCATCTCACAACATCTGAAATTAGCCACCCTTAACGCTCGCTGTTGTGGCATAATATCGCGTATTATGCACAAACCAACGTCGACTTAATCTAGAACAACACATGCTCATCATCGATCAATCGACCTAGAGCAACACATGCTTATCCACAATCACACCAACGTCGGACAATCCCATGTCCATTTTTTGATTTTTAGAAATGGTCTCAGTTTCTATGTTCACTCACAGTCACACAGACGTATGTTTATGTGAACACCTCGTTCTCATCATTGACCATCTCTCTCGATGTTGCGGCGTTGCACAGCGGCCATTCTCCTCGATGAGCCCAGGGTCTTCGGGTGCTATCCACCACCCCCCCCCCCCCGGCCGGCGCCATATCCCTCACTGTTACGAATGGTGACTCCTCGATCATCCCATTGGCTCATCACTCACTTTTGTGCACGTAGAAAAAAATAAACATATATACCATATACATATCAAACTAATTATCAAACTACCACGGAAGCCATTAAATTATTATTTACTGCCGTGTTTACCTCCGTTACAGGAAAATCGACGCGCAATCCTTTGTACCCCTCCGTTAGTTGTCTAAGTTGTTACACCCCTTTGAATGTGGTCCTGTTGTCATTCTACACTCTACAGCCCCTTCGGCTGAATTAAAATAGCTTGTGAGTTTATTCCGCACCTCAAAACCCTCCGCATCTCCGTAACCTCCGGGTCTAGCTAACGGCAACATATTATTCGCGGGTATGTCCACGTGGCAGTTGTTATGTTGACTGCTGTTGTCATGTTCATCACGCAACATGTTATGCAAGCAGCATGTTGCAGTGATGATATCATCGGTGGTTTCTGGCAGTACCGCTATTGCCGAATAAAATATTCGGAAGCTTTGCGATAAGAGTGCAAAAGCATTTTTCGACACTCGCCTCGCTCTGCACAAGCGGTAATTGAAAATGGTGTTTTCAGCGTTTCCCAAAGCTTGATTTTTCGGGTACGGCTTCATACAGTTTTTCGTTAGTCGAGAAGCTTCATCGTCTACAATCACGTGGAGGATTGTTACGTCGGATCCTGGCAGGGGTTTATCAGTGGGAAAATTAAAATTCCCAGATCGAATTTTTTGCCCCATTATGGATTTGTGAAAAATGCCGCTGTCGCCTTCTTTTCCATAGGAGCCAACGTCGATGACAACGAAATTATAGTTTGCATCTACTAGAGCTAATAATACAATCGAAAAATAGTTCTTGTAATTAAAATACTGTGATCCACTGTTTTGGGGGCATAATATTCGGACGTGCTTCCCATCCAATGCACTAACGCAATTTGGGAAATTCCACTTCGTTAGAAAATCTTGTGCAATTTTTTCGAAATTCAAAACAGTGGGTTTCGGTAAAAATATTGGCACTAATTTATTGCATAATTGTTTCATTACGTCTTTAAGGGGGTAGACACGGGTAATGCAGCGCGCTGTATACCGACACAAGCTGGCCCTAAACATGGGTTTGGGAAATTACGTTGTTTGTCCTTATATGAGCAGATTTTGGGCTGGGTGAGGTCTCATTCGAAAGAGGAAGGTTTAAAGCAGCCCGCTCTGGTCATGGTTCAACGAGATTGTGTTGATATCTGATAATATGAGCGTCTACAGTAGAGAAAAAATCGACAAAATACACTCGCAGATTCCAAGAATTTGTAGGTCATTAAAAGTGTTTTATGACTCAAACGATGACCAGAGCGGGCTGCATTGAACCTTCCTCTTTCGGGAATGAGATCTCACCCAGCCCAAAATCTGCTCATAGAAGGACGAACAACGTAATTTCGCGACTGCATTCCCAAATACGAGTTCCGCCATATTGGCGATAATACAGAGCAAGTCACGTGACAAATTTAGTTCAGCTAGTGGATACGAGGTGGCGCCTACTCGGGAGGACTGCCAACGTGGAATCATAGCAAAACTGAAGCGTTAGCTGGATACATGTGCCACAGTAAAAGCGTGATGCAGTCAAATTATGCATTTTCGTACGATTGTAGGTTAGGTCAGGCATGGAACTAAAGTGAACGCAGAGGCCGTCTTTCGGAGGCAACGCCTCCTTTCTCCCGCCGCGCGTCTTGGCCCCCGCAGCGGGCCTAGGAGCTTCGAGCGCCTCAGACCCGTACCATATGAACCGCGCGTGGCGCATTGGGACGACACCCGTATCAATAGATTTCCGCATCACCCATGGGGTACTATTATCGATGCGTTTTTTTTTGTCAGTGGTATCCCCTGTAGGCTTATTCCACTGTGTCACGCGATAAAAATGGATAGGAAAAACGCGTTTTACTATCAAAATTTTAAATACGTTTGGGAAAACTTAATTTTCGCGCACGTTTAGACGTGCTGGGCATATCTAAAATATCAACGGGGAGGCTGGTCAACGTTGTACGTATTAAAGTTGAATGCGAGGAATCGCTTAGCCGTGTGCGCTGTTCTGTCTTAATGGCACGCATTTTTGAGAACGAACATTCGCACAAATATGTTGATCCGAACATGGAAAAAATTCGGAGCGCGAAATTTCTAAGTTTAGGGTATGTCGATTCTTCCAGCGTTTTAAAGAATTCGGCTCCTTTTTCTTCCCTCGTTTTCAAAGAAATGTCATGCTGAAGATCGCACAGTTCTTCTTGATACTCGAGGGCCTGTTCTTCAATTTTTACGGTGAGTGCATTCTCAAAGAGAATTAGATCATTTCTGAGCGAATCGAAGTCAGTGAAACGCTCATCGAACTGATCTATCACCGATTGAAGAACGTGTAAATGATTATCAAAATCACACTCATTGCCAAATTCCTCGAAAATTACCCTACACGAGGGAAAAAAGAAAAAATTTTTTTCTTCCAACAGGAGATGATTTTGATACACTACCAGCCTCCTACGAAAAGAATCGACGTGGCTGCACAACTGCGAAATAGTTTGACCGAGTTTCTGCAGTTTTAAATTTAATGTATTTAAATGATTAGTCAGATCTACTATAAGTGAGAGTTCACAAAAGAAACTCGCATCTGTTAATAAGTGGAAATATTCTGCTCCCTTTTTTTCTTGATATTCTTGCAAGAAATGGAAGATCTCATTTCTTATAGCAAAGAATTGACTTAGACATTTCGCTGCACTGAGCCAGCGTACTTCGCAATGCAAAGCGACATCAGTGTAAGCAGCGTTATGCGTTTCAAGAAATTCTATGAATTTCCTGTGAAATAGAAATTTATTTCCGCCCTTGATAGAATTGATTAGTTGCGTAACCTTCTACATGGCGGAAGATAATTTTAAATCTCTCCCACATAACGCTTCCTGATGAATGATGCAGTGTTTTTTAAACTGCCCGTTCAGACCTATTTTGGCACTTGTCATGGCTTTTGCACCATCGGTTACCACTACAGAACATTTAGAAAAGTCAACCTGGAATTTTTTAACAGTGTTCTCTACTGCGTTAAAAATATCCAGTCCTGTCGTTGTGTTCTGAACGAATGGAAACGTCTGACCGAAAATACGTTACATACAATGTTGGAAAACAGAGAACAGTCGCTGATACAATGTTGGAAAACAGAAAACAGTCTCTGTAACTGTAACGTATTTTCGTTTCCATTCGTTCAGATCGAACAGACGGCGAAACAGATCAAGATGTCTACAGAGTAAAGGTATTATCAAAATTTTGACAAGGTATGGGAAAACTTTTTTTTCGCTAAAATTAGTGATCGTACGATGTGTCTTCTTTGCGGATTTAAGCCTGCCCTAGTAAAGAAAAATGCTATTGAACGGCACTTTTCACGTTATCATGCGCAAAAGTATACATCGTATGAAGGCCGCGAAAAATTTGATTTAATAGAGGGGCTCAAATTAGTATATCAAGAAGGTCGTACGTATATTCCTGAAGAAGCTTCTTCGGTGGAAAAAGCTCGCATAGCTTCTTACACTATTTCTCATCTAATAGCAAAGCAGAGTAAACCGTTCACTGAGGGCGATTTCGTAAAGAAATGTCTCATTGAAGCGGTTAAATACTTCGGGATGTGTATCACTCTTGAAGAAGCTGAGAGCATCGCATTGGGTAGAAAAACTGTGAGCTCCCGAATTTTTGATATAGGCGCATCCACAGAACAAAAGTTAATTGGACATTTAACTAACTGTCGTTATTTCTCTTTGTGTTTGGATGAAAGCACCGATAACCGGCATACGAGTCAATTGAGCATTTTCGCTCGCATTGTACAAAATGATTTTTCGTATGTCGAGGAGCTTTTGGACTTCGTGCCTTTGCACAACACAACGACAGGACTGGATATTTTTAACGCAGTAGAGAACACTGTTAAAAATTCCAGGTTGACTTTTCTAAATGCTCTGTAGTGGTAACCGATGGTGCATAAGCCATGACAGGTGCCAAAATAGGACTGAACGGGCAATTTAAAAAACACTGCATCATTCATCAGGAAGCGTTATGTGGGAGAGATATAAAATTATCTTCCGCCATGAAGAAGGTTACGCAACTAATCAATTCTATCAAGGGCGGAAATAAATTTCTATCTCACAGGAAATTCATAGAATTTCTTGAAACGCATAACGCTGCTTACACTGATGTCGCTTTGCATTGCGAAGTACGCTGGCTTAGTGCAGCGAAATGTCTAAGTCAATTCTTTGCTATAAGAAATGAGATCTTCCATTTCTTGCAAGAATATCAAGAAAAAAAGGGAGCAGAATATTTCCCCTTATTAACAGATGCGAATTTCCTTTGTGAACTCTCACTTATAGTAGATCGGACTAATCATTTAAATACATTAAATTTAAAACTGCAGAAACCCGGTCAAACTATTTCGCAGTTGTGCAGCCACGTCGATTCTTTTCGTAGGAGGCTGGTAGTGTATCAAAATCATCTCCTGTTGGAAGAAAAAAATTTTTTCTTTTTTCCTTCGTGTAGGGTAATTTTCGAGGAATTTGGCAATGAGTGTGATTTTGATAATCATTTACACGTTCTTCAATCGGTGATAGATCAGTTCGATGAGCGTTTCACTGACTTCGATTCGCTCAGAAATGATCTATTTCTCTTTGAGAATGCCCTCACCGTAAAAATTGAAGAACAGGCCCTCGAGTATCAAGAAGAACTGTGCGATCTTCAGCACGACATTTCTTTGAAAACGAGGGAAGAAAAAGGAGCCGAATTCTTTAAAACGCTGGAAGAATCGACATACCCTAAACTTAGAAATTTCGCGCTCCGAATTTTTTCCATGTTCGGGTCAACATATTTGTGCGAATATTCGTTCTCAAAAATGCGCGCCATTAAGACAGAACAGCGCACACGGCTAAGCGATTCCTCGCATTCAACTTTAATACGTACAACGTCGACCAGCCTCCTCGTTGATATTTTAGATATGCCCAGCTCGTCTAAACGTGCGTGAAAATTAAGTTTTCCCAAACGTATTTAAAATTTTGATAGTAAAACACGTTTTTCCTATCCATTTTTATCGCGTGACACAGTGGAATAGGCCTACAGGGGATACCACGGACAAAAAAAAACGCATCGATAATAGTACCCCATGGGTGATGCGGAAATCTATTGATACGGGTGTCGCCCCAATGCGCCACGCGCGGTTCATATGGTATGGGTCTGAGGCACTCGAAGCTCCTGGGCCCGTCGCGGGGGCCAAGATGCGCGGCGGGAGAAAGGGGCGTTGCCTCCGAAAAACGGCCGCTGCGTTCACTTTAGTTCCATGCCTGCTGTACCAGGACCGTAGAGGAAACCTTCCTCAGCTTCAAAGAACTCATGTTGGGCAGCTCTCTCTTCTCTGCTGGCTGTCCTAGCCACTTTAGATACAAAGTTCGAGGAAACGATTACATGCCACGCTGCGGCCTTAAGCCCCTAGAACTCTGAGAGTTTTACGAATTTCACTCTAATATTTTAGGGACATATTTTCGAAACCTATTAGAAAGTCAAAAAAAAAAAGAAAAATCGAATTTTTGGGTATAATACCCCCTTAAGAGGAGTTTTTGGGGAGTGAGTCGTGCTTTTGATTTAAGAGGGTTTTTTGGGGACGCGGGGCTTATTTTAGATTTAGGTGCGCGAGAGGAGATCATGCCTCGTAAATGACCATCGCGAATTGGGGACCGCTACCCTAGTAGCATTTATTTGCTGGGAATTTGTTGGGCAAACCAGGAGGATCACACAAAGAAAGAAGAAAAGACCGAAGGAGGAGAGTCTACGGCTACAGCGTCCACATATGTGTGTGAGGCATCTGCATTGGCTGTCGAACCAGTGGACGAAGCGGATGTGTGGATCGCGGATTCGGGCGCGACCATGCACATAACGTCACGACGCAACTTTTTCCGTCTGCTCGAACCATCGAAAGAGGTTCATAGTGTGAAGATAGCGGACAATAAGGCGCTGCCGACGGCCGGTATCGGGATTGTAGATGTCGTGGCATCGGTTAATGGAAAACTGTTTGATCGACAGTTATCGAATGTATTGTATGTGCCTGATCTGAAGCGGAATTTGTTTTCAGTGGGAGCGGTGAATGCCAGAGGTTTTTCGTTCCACTATTTTAGGGATTGCTGTGAACCTCGTGAAAGTAATAGTGAGATTTCGGCAGAGGGAGTCCGTTATGGTAACCTTTTCCGAATGTTATTTGAAACGAGAAAACCCACTGAATGCAATGTAGCGCAGGCAAATTCCTTGAAGTTGTGGTATGAAAGGCTCGGCCATATAAATGTAAATTCTATTAAAGATACAGAAAGACTCGATGCTGTAAACGGGTTAAAGATAAATGATCGGTCCGTATTCTTTTGTGAGACGTGTGTGCTAGCGAAACAGACTCGTAAGTCGCATCCGTCGAGTAAGCGTGAAAAATCTTTTAAACCAGGCGAAATGATCCATACTGACGTGTGTGGTCCGGTAAATGTTGAGTCTCCGAGCGGTACAAAATATTTCTTATTGTTCAAGGATGAATGTTCCGGTTTCCGTACGGTGTGCTTTACGCGACAAAAATCGGAAGTTTTTGATAAAAAGAAGTTAGTGTCAAAACAAACCGGCAATCAAATTAAGATACTACGTTCCGCTAATGGGACTGAATATGTTGCGACACAATTTCGTGAGTTTTTGGGTACGAGAGGAATTGTACACGAACTCTCGTCACCTTATGTGCATGAACAAAATGGTCGGGCTGAGCGTGAGATGCGGACAATTGTTGCGAGCGCGCGGTCAATGCTGATTGCCAAAAATGTTCTGAAAATGTTGTGGGCCGAGGCGGTAAGCACCGCATGTTATGTTTTGAATAGAACTGTTTCAAAGCAAAGCGATGGTAAGACAGCGTTTGAGAGATGGTTTGGACGAAAGCCTGAAATTAACCATTTGCGTGTGTTTGGAAGTAGTGCGTACTTACATGTCCCTAAAGAAAAGCGTTCGAAATTCGATGCCAGAAGCAAAAAGGTAGTGTTTGTCGGTTACGATGGTGAGTCTAAGAATTATCGATTATGGGACAAAACTGCTCGTAAGATACATATAAGCAGTGAAGTTGACTGTACGGAAACCGCGTGACGATGATGTGATAGAAGAGACTAATAATCTATTTTATTTTGATCTAAGCTTTGGAGAACATAATGAACCACTTGAAGGAGAACAGAAAGAACGAGAGGCAGAACGTTGTGAACCACAGGCTGAGGATCGACACGCGGAGGTAGAGAATCCTGATGGAGGCAGCAATCGGGAGGAACCACGTCAACTACGAGACAGAAGTAAACTGCGAGGGCCTAACCGGTATGATCATACGGCATTTGTGGCTGAGGCTATACCTTTGTCTTATGAAGATGCTATTTCAAGTAAAGAAGCAAATAAATGGAAACTAGCAATGGAAGAGGAGATAGCTGCTCTGCGAGAAAATAGAACGTGGAAGCTGGAAACACTGCCGCCCGGAAGACAAGCGATTGGATGCAAGTGGGTCTATGCTATTAAGACAAATGAAAAAGGTAAAAGAGAGAGGTACAAGGCACGCTTGGTGGCAAAGGGGTATGCTCAGCGTGAGGGCATTGATTATTCGGACACATTTGCACCGGTGGTCCGATATGAATCGATTCGAATACTTTTGGCCATGGCAGCGAGGGACGACTTAGAAATCTCTGAGTTTGACGTCAAAACAGCGTTTCTCCGCGGGGACCTCGAAGAGGAGTTGTACATGGATCAACCCCAAGGTTTTGAAAACGCAGAGCAGTCTCAATTGGTTTGCAAATTGCAGCGAAGTTTGTATGGACTAAAACAGTCTCCACGTTGCTGGAATTCAAAGTTTGTTGGATTCTTAGAAAGATTTAACTTTCAGCACTACGAGAGCGATAAGTGCATTTTTAGTGGAACGGTAAATAAAGTAGTACTGTTTTTAGCACTGTATGTTGACGATGGACTGTTGCTCTCGAAATCGCAAGCTACGATAGATGAGGTATTGGAATATTTGCAGGGAGCGTTTGAAATTACGATTGAACAAGCGAATCAATTCGTCGGTCTTGAAATTTCACGTGATCGTGCAAGTCGCATTATAAAGATTAGTCAATCGGATTATATAAATAGAATATTGAAGAAATTCAATATGGAAGAAGCGTACTCTTCAAGTATTCCTGCGGAACCGGGACTGCATTTAAGTAGACTTCAGTCTCCAAAAAGCGAAAAGTGTGATTTGAATATGCGTAATGTACCGTATCGAGAAGTAGTTGGTTCGCTTCTCTTCGTCGCAAGAATAAGCCGTCCAGATATAGAATATGCGGTAATTCATGTAAGTCAGTTCGCAACAAATTATAGGCACGAACATTGGCAAGCGGTAAAGAAAATCTTGCGTTACTTAAAAGGTACAACAGACTATGGAAAGTTTACGGAAGGAAAGGGTCTGAAGGTGAATTAACTGGGTTTACAGACGCGGACTACGCGGGTTGTCTGAATACAAGGAGGTCCACTAGCGGTTTTGTGTTTCTTCTAAACGGTGGCCCTGTAACTTGGTCTAGTCAAAGGCAGCCCGTAGTCTCACTTCCAACCACTGAAGCTGAATACATAGCTTTAGCGCATGGTACCAAAGAAGCGATTTGGCTGCGTAGAATAGTATTAGAATTAGGACAAAGATGTGAAGCTGTAAGAGTGTATGTTGATAATCAATCGGCTATCAGACTTGCCAATAATCCAGAATATCATAAAAGGTCGAAGCACATAGATGTGCGATATCACTTTGTAAGAGAAGTGAGTGAGCGAGGTGAAATAGATATTCAATATGTCCGAACTGGCGAGCAATTGGCGGATATTTTTACGAAGCCGCTAGCGAAACAACAATTCTGTCATTTGCGTCAAGGTATGAATGTGGTTGGCAAAACCGAATAAGTGGAAGTGTTAGAAATGATACACCCGGTGTATCCGGCATTGCCATGCAGTGTGGTCAGCAACAGGAGTTGCTGCGCGTTTGTTTTTTGTTTTTAGCTAAGGCGTTGTCGCCGTCGTTCTTTTCTTTTTCCGATCAGTCTTCACGTTCCGTTTGCTCATGGCGTCACGGCGTGCCACGCGTGAATCCTGTTTATTTTTCCTTTTCATCATCGATATTTTAATAAACATTCATTTTTATATTCCCAACGATTGAGTGTGGCAGGTTGTTTTATTCAATAACCCCAACAATTTGCAATTACTGCTCTTATTATTATTCTTCCGACTATTGGAAGACTATATATAACATATAACAAGGAAAAGTCTCCAAATCGGTCAACAGTTGACTTCCTGATTTTTTTTATAATTCTTACGGTCCTATGCAGCGATGGACATTATTTAAATGAAATAATATACCTCCGAATGGCCCCAGTGGCCGATCGACACGAGATTTGGGGGAGGATGCGTGCCTAAAACTAAAATTTTATTTAGCTTCGGGTATTTATTAGTTTCCTTTGTATATTTGAAGGCCTTTCATCTTGGTCTTCGAATATTTTTTCTCTTTCCTTGTATCTTTATCCTAAAGTCGTATTCAGATATATTGGCCGGTCGATTCGTTTTCGCGAACAGCGATCGAGGAGAAATTAGCCACCACTATCTGACGATCGTGGATTTGTCAGTTGGAGTTCCTTGGCCACCGAAGGGTATGGTGGGGTAACAGGAATGCTGCTCGGCTCCGTCTGAACGTAGCCGTGAGGCTGTTATTTATTCTTATTGTTAGCGTAGTAGTTGTGTGCGTTACGAAGCTATGCGTAGAACAATACGAGATGAAGCTATCGAGAAAGAATCAATGTTCTGACCAATAAAGCTCCTGAATTTTTTCGTAGCTAAGGCACACCTATTCTGATGTTTGTATTTCTACGCTGACAGCTCGGTTTGGCCTATACACGCCAGAAGCTTTGCGCTATCCCCACCACTTCTGGCTCATTCTTGTTCTGTGAAGGCGAGAGCGAGATGGAACGAGAGTGAGTCAAAAAACGTTCAGAAAAGGAGCACCGAGGCAGGCAAGCGCTACCTATGGTGGGAGAATACGCTTTACGAAACTCACGGGCCAATATATCTGAATACGATCTTAGGAGCTCAAATAACCGACGAGAACCTTTATGGCCCGAGCCGCGCGAGATCGCCGTTGCTCGGCGATGTGTCATCGATTGTGTAGAAACAGAATTTGTTTATTTTTCATCGTATCAATATGAAAGTGACACAAATGGATTCCTGGCATTCTCCCGATTAAATTGACAGAAAATAATTTAAATCGGACTATTTTATAACGAAACGGGCTTGCAATTCTGCAAACAAATTTTCACGTAATTTCCTTGATTATGGTCCGAATAATATCATTTTTGGAGCCAATTTGATCGAGAAAACATGAGGAATCGATTGAGAGCGAATTTTAACGTCGCCCGGCCTTGATTAGAATCAAAGACGATGCGTGGTTGGCGATAATTTGTCGCGGCGATACCGGAGACGAACAGTTGAAAGGCGATGCATTGTAGCGTCGGGTGACGCAAGAAGGTAGACGAGGGGTCCGGGGGCGACGTCCCGGGCGGAGAGGAATCGAAAAGGGCATTCGATCGACGAGAGTCTGACGAGACGGGCGTTTTTGTTTTGCGACAGAGCGTTATAAAAAAGACTTCATGTATCGTTCAATTCCTTCTGTTATAAATCAGAAAATATAACATTTCTACACGATTGACGTCACTTTCGCAAAGATCTGATTAGAAACGCAGAACTGCAGATTTGTCACTGCTTAGTGCGCAATATTGTATGGCCCCACTGATTTCGAGTGTCGAAACCCACGAAACTCAGCGATGTCGCATGATTGCCAGCGCGAAGGACAAGAGGGGACTTTCCATGGCGAAGGAAAGTCAGCTTTCTATAGAACTCAAATCGAAAAAGACTTTGCTGTCAAACTTTATATTCACGTCAAATAAATACTTTAATTGTAAAATTTAGACGACGAACTATTATTGAATTTCGTCAGTTCTTACATATGCATCACTTGGTTGGGAATTCCTGATCGCAAAGTTTCATGCATTTACCTATTGAAATGTTGCTTCAAGTTATCGGGAAATTGCATTGCTTCTTCTCGTACATATATATATATATATATATATATATATATATATATATATATATATATATATATATATAGAGAGAGAGAGAGAGAGAGAGAGAGAGAGAGAGAGAGAGAGACGCGGTAGCGTCTCGACGCCAAGTACATGAAAGACACCCTGTATATGTCGACTGTCGCTACCGTGTATCTTTACTCGTCCCCCGACTATTCCAACCTAACCTGAAACTTATTTCATTAATATCTCATCACGCCTGCAATATTTTCTAAATTTAATGGCACTTTTCTTATGTAAACCGCAGATAAGCTTTCGAATAAGACCAAACTCAATACACTCGGTCCACGCATGACCGAGATATCATAATATCGTCTCATGGAACAGGCAGAAACTTTTTGTTCTTTTCCTTCTCCTTCTTTTTCTCCAGTCAAAATTTTTGTCGACATAATACGTATACGCGTTACACGCTCACCTTCACTAATAACACATGTTTCGTTCGTCGACTCTCGGGATCATTCGGCAGGGATCGTCGTCCGTCTTTGTACATATATATATATATACCTATGTATATATACTATTTGATATAACCTACCAAGTATCAATCTATAATAACCTGCCAAGTGTCAAATAAGGTAAGTTGTCCAAATTTCAAATGCCACGAGTTTTTACACTAAATGGGAGACTGAATTATTGTCTCAATTAACAAGGTCAGTCGCCAAAATTGTTTAAATAGATTTCTTATGTAGAGTCGCAGACTTGGAAGTTGTCCGGAGAAGGTTCGACAGAGAAGCATCTTCTTTCGCATAAGTTTCAGGAAATTTGTACCATACATGTACAATATAAATATTGTAGTAACAAAAAATTGCATTGCATTTTGCATTTAAATTGCCAGATATTTATTTGTATATTTATATATTATATATTATAGAAATAAAGGGGACGCACTGGACTTGGATAAAAATGAAGGGGACGCACAGGCTTGGAAGTTGTCCGGAGACGATTAGATAGATAGACAGAGCATCTTGTTTTGCACAAGTTTCTGGAAATTTGTCAAATAAGGTAAATCGACAAAATTTGTCAAATTAGCGTAGCATTAAGAATTAAGATTAAAAATATTATGGCGTACCGCTTGCAATGTAGAGTAAGTCACATTAGTCAAGAAAGTACATTGAAAAAACATCTCCCTTGATACTTTCCAATCTTTTGTGAAAGACATTCATAATACTTTAATATAAAATCCACAGTAGTTTCTACGCTGTTCATTAATTCATTAATTTTTTAGATTCCCATTAACAATATTTCCATTCACCAATAAACATACTAAATCAATTTTATTCCAACACCAATAAATTGTGTGTTGAAAATATTGGATCTCTTTGTTCATGTTCGCTGAATTATTACCATAAGCATTTATTTAAATTTTCTGCAATAAGACTTTCTGTCATACGCTCTTACCTCCTTCGGACACATTATGTAGTCTCTACACTCACTATAGGAAAAGGCTACTCTATTTCTATATAAGTAAGTTCTACTACGTTAAGTTGTATATAACTAAAATGTGGCTTTTATATATATTTACAGATAACCGAAGCAGAAGATGATGCAGTGTGATCTACGTCAGACTATGTACGCACAAATTTGCAGGTAGGGTTTTACATACGCAATTATTCATTCAATAATCTTGACAATGAACATGTGTGATAATTTATATAATTAGTAAATGTGTCCTATTTTTCATTTAACGATGCAGACGAACATGATTCAAAGCTTAAAACTCTTGAAAGTCTTGAATGTTTAAAGTCTCGATACGTCTTGAAAGTCTTGATATGTGTCTGTATAACATAAAGATAATTTAACATAAGTATTGTATAAGTATAGCTATTGTAATTGTAATTAAATAAATAAAATGAATTCTTATCAAGTTCCATCTTATTTTGAAAGCTATTTAGTTGGTTAAATTTATATTACACTTAACCAGTACCGTTTTGAAGACGTCTTTAAAACGCCTTTGTGCTATCAGGGAAGCTACTCGAATTGAAATAATTACTCAAATTTCTTCAAGGTACTTGAAAAGCAACAAACTACTCGTATCATTCCAAACTATTCGGTTAACCAAGTACTTGGCTCGCTTCGAAAAAAAAAGAATTCTACTCGGTTTAAATTTCAAGTACTTGAACTTTTTAAGTATTTAGCAGCTCTATTACCCACCCATTCTTAGTCGACCGTAATAGCGGAACACGTAGCTCGCTTAATGAAGACTAAAAACACTAATAGTATAACGGGTCCCGCGCGCATGCAACATTTCACACACTTTAGAGTAGTTCATGAGTTAGACGCTGTTGATGAGTAGAGGACGCTAAATTCAGTTCTCAAATTGCAAGTCGATAACACAGTTTCGCTGGAGACACAAACCCCCATAAACCCTAACCTAGAACTACATATACTAGATATACAAAAACTGTACAAAAACATTATGAAAGCTGTATAAAAACTAAATAAAAACAATATAAAAACTGTATAAAACCTGCTTGCAAACATTCGTTCAAAAACATTTGAACAAATGCATCTGTTTTTTGTTTTCCATTGTTCTGGAAGCATTCATAAACATTTGTATGTATGGAGATCTAATTAGGCTTTACGTGTTCGATCTATCTATACTTCGTCGATGGTATGGGTTATTTAGACAGCGGTTACAATCCCTGGTTTCCTTTAACTAATCTCTAAAATAATACACAGATGTCTTAAAAAAAAATTTTAAACGCTTCTTCCAGACCTAACCAAAACGTTTTAAAAACGTCTTACAATTGCCTGTTTCGGACGTAACCAAAGCGTATTCTGGACGTTTTTAAAACGTCTGCAAAGGTCGTTTTTAAAACGTCCATTTTCACAAATCAAGCCCTGGACGTTCAGACCTAAAATGGACGTAAAATGGACGTTTTTAAAACGTCCTGTGCTATCTGGGTACGTATTATGTCGACAAAAATTTGGCTGGAGAATCAAGAGAATCAGGAGAAAAATCTTTTCTTACCGTTTCTGACACATCCATGAGACGATATTATGATATCTCTGTCATGCGTGGACCGATTTTATTGAAATTGGTCTTATTCGAAAGCCGATATGCGGTTTACATAAGAAAAATGCCTTTAAATTAAGAAAATATTCCAGGCGTCATAAGATATTAATGAAATAAGTTTCAGGTTAGGTTGGAATAGCCCGGGGACGAGTAAATGATAGCGGTAGCGACAGTCGACATATACAGGGTGTCTTTCATGTACTTGGCGTCGAGACGCTACCGCGTCTCTAGATTTATTGGTGAATTGAAATATTGTTAATGATTACCTAAAAAATTAATGAATTAATGAATGCGTGGCAACAACTGTGGATTTTATTAAATTATTACGAATATCTTTCACAATAGATTGAAAAGCATCAAGGGAGATGTGTTTTCAGCGTACTTTCTTCACCAATGTGACTTGCTCTACATTGCAAGCAGTCCACCATAAATAATCTATTTTCTTAATAATTCTTAATGCTATGTCTTGTGACAATTTTTGTCGATTTACCTTATTTGACAAATATTCAGAAACTTGTGTGAAAGAAGATGCTCTGTCTATCTATCTATCTAATCTTCTCCGGACAACCTCCAAACCTGTGCATCCCCTTCATTTCTATCCATCCAAGCCTGTGCGTCCCCTTCATTTCTATCCAAGCGTCACCTTCATTTTTATCCAAGTCCTGTGCGTCCCCTTCATTTCTATAATATAAACGTTACATAAAAACTCTAAATTGCTGATATAATAAAAATATCTAGCAATTGAAAAGCAATGCAATTTGTTACAATATATATATATATATATATATATATATATATATATATATTATTTTGTACATGCATGGTACAAATTTCCAGAAACTTATGCGAAAGGAGATGCTTCTCAGTCGAACCATCTCCGGACAACTTCCAAGTCTGCGACTCTACATAAGAAATCTATTTAAAAAATTTTGGCGGCTTTCCTTATTAATTGAGACAATAATTCAGTCCCCTATGTAGTGTAAAAACTCGTGACATTTCAAATTCGGACAACGTACTTTATTTGACACATCACTTGGTAGGTTATAAAATTCAAAATAGTATATATAAGTATGTGTATGTACATTGACCGACGACGATCCCTGCCGTGTAACGTACCGCTACCTACCACCATAAATTTTTCCTTTTGTTTCCATATATATATATTGTCAATTTCGTTTATATTATACCTAGGTTAGTATACCACGCATGCGAGAGCGTATTCAAACAGCGCGCGAATCAAACTAGTGACGGGCAACGCATGCGTTTAGCCGCCTATTCAAATAGTGAACATAGTGGCGCCAGTGAACCAAGCGCGCGTGCGCAGACCGCACGATCAACCGGACGCCGAATAAACCGTGTGTAGTGCGCGAGTGGCGCGAACCGGATGTTAATTCTAATTGGTGCGCGAGATCGCGCAGCGAGTGATTGGTGCGGGTCAAGTATCACAAACTGGTATAAATAGAGGCCTGCCAGCAGCAGAGAGGAGACTTGGTTCTGCCACCGAACCAACACCGAGGTCGCTTTCACTAGCCCCTCAGTCTAACATAAGTTTATCTAAATCATCGTCCTGACTTCCAAACTTCAACCTGCATCCGAGGTCGCTTTAACTAGCCCCTCAACATCCATACGAGGTCGCTTTAACTAGCCCCTCAACATCCATACGAGGTCGCTTTAACTAGCCCCTCAACATCCATACGAGGTCGCTTTTACTAGCCCCTCAACCTCGTCCTGTAAAGCGTGGTGCCAGCTAATAGGCACCAGAAAACTCACTATCAATCTGAAGGAAGAAAGCCACTGAATCCAACTACCATCCGGGGACGCCCTAACAGGCTACCTGGCTACCATCTGAGATCGCTTTCACTAGCACTCAGCTACCATCCTAGAAAGCGTGGGCAAGCTGATAGGCAACTGGAAGCCACTACAAATCGAAGAGAAGGAATCCTCTCGATCTCTCAACTTAAACATACCAAATAGACCAAGCGTCTTTTCTAGTTTCGCAATCCGACTTAGCGTCGAGATCTTATGTTAAACTAAACGATCTATAATCGAATCTTAATATAAATTAGCGTAATATTCTTTATTATCGACTTAGCGTCAAAATCATCCTAAAGGATGAATTACCGACCGTGCGTCGAAACCTAAATCACAGCAATATTCTTTAAATACCGACCGATACGTCGTACGCAATTTCTTTACTTTAATTATATTACTAAATCTCACGACTCCGTGTCATATTATATGTTCAATTTCGACCTAGCGTCAAAACCATTATTGAATAAATCTATTTTTGTTACCTAACGTAAAAAGAAGGACTCTAGTTTCGTGAAATTCATTTCTTTGTCGCACGCCACCCGAACCAATCCCACAATTCCACGGGTAAACCGCTCTACTTGTGGAATCTCCTGTAACTAACGGCAACGTCTCGTTCGAGAACGTTACAGCCGAATAATCCCGAGAGTCGGCGAAAGAAGAACGAACATGTGTTGGCTGAAGGTGTGTGTGTGTAACGCGTGTATACGTATTATGTGGACGAAAATTTGGCTTGGAGAATCAGGAGAAGAATCAGAATCAGAAGAAAAATCTTAAACCGTATCGGATCCGACCGATTCATGAGACGATATTATGATATCTCTGTCATGTGTAGACCGATTTTATTGATATTGGTCTTGTTCGAATGCCGATATGCGGTTTACATAAGAAAAATTCCTTTAAATTTACAAAATTTTGCAGGCGTGATGAGATATTAATGTATAAATGTCAGAATTAGGTTAGAGTGTCTCCGCGACGAGTAAAGGTACACGGTAGCGACAGTCGACATATACAGGGTGTTTTTCATGTACTTGGCGTCAAGACGCTACCGCGTCTCTAGATTCAGTGCGGATTCGTTGCCTAAACGTCGCGCATACGTTACGAGTGCAATGTTGCACTTATAACCTATGCGGGTCGTTCCTGCAACCACGATCACAGAATACGGACTTACATTTTTTTCACTCGACGTTTTTATTAGCTATCAATTAAATGGCAATATTAGGGACACTGGAAGTAATTGGGATATTTAACACGGTTTTACAAATATCTTTTGTTGCTGTTTATAGTTTATGATTTTGTTTAAACTCTGTAGTGTTAAATAAATAATTGTATTAATTACTTATGTCAGATATTGTTCACGTTCGCATACATTCCCCCAGTGGTGGCCTGTGGAATCTTAGACTGTATTCTACGTGCCGAGATTTTAGGATCGTTCCGCGTAATTCCGTATTCAGTGCGGATTCGTTACCTGAACCACGATCACAGAATACGGATTTACATATTTGCACTCGACGTTTTTATTAGCTATGATCAATTAAATGGCAATAGTAGGGACACTGGCAGTAATTGGCACATATAACATTTCTTTACCAATATCTTTTATTTCTGTATACAGTTTAAGGGGTTGTTTAAATCCTATAGTGTTAATTGAGTAATTGTATTAATTACTTATATCACATTTGTCGACAAACAGAATACAGTCTTACATTGGACTTGCAACTGTAAGCTGCGGCCCTGGGAAGCTAACTGCGAGCCTGGGGTTTTTCCCTACGCCTGGTCACCGTATGGTCGGTTCGGCGAATACCCTTGACTCGCCGAATACGCGGCTGAAGACGACGCAACCGTTTTATGATAGGGGAGCTAGAAGCGAGGACAAAGTGCGAGTCGGCCCGAGGGCGAGAGCGTATTCTGTAAACGGTTGCCATTGGGTCCACTTATTCGTGTCTACATGAATAAATCTCATTTTTCAATTAAAGTATTTGTTAATTTGTAAATTGTGGACTCATTATGTGAACACGGACAATATGTGATATAAGTAATTAATACAATTAGTTAATTAAGACTATAAGGTTTAAGCAAACTATTAAACTGTATACAGCAATAAAAGATATTTGTAAAGAAGTCTGAGCTGTGAAATGTAAATCCACAAACACCAAAAACTAGAAAATAAAAAAAAATATATAAATAAAAATTTATATTAGACAATAGTATTAAAAATGCGCTAAATCCTAAAAAAACGTTATTTTCTTGTACTACGCAGGATATTTCATAACAGAATATGAATCAACTTAATACAACATCAAGCGTCGAAATGAATTTGTTGTAAACTATCCAGCTTCACGATTAGGGAGATGTAATGGGGTTTGTCAAAACGAATATTCGTTTTTTAATAATTTGAGTTTAAAGTGTTGCACGGTAGAAATATAAGTTCGAATACGGAAGAAATTTTCCTAATCAACGGTTGTAGCTGCAGCGGTAGCGTGTTCGTCTACGGTGCTACAGGTCGCGGGTTGGAATCTCCCCTTGGGGTAAAAGAATTTTCTATTTAAAAAAACATACGGACATTATACTACTACACGATTCTCTGCACACAGCACGTCCGGTATAAATAATATATATGTATATAAAATACCATTATTTTTATTTTTGGCCCTACTGCTCAAAACGTTGCGTGACCATTACTGTGCAATATCTCCAAAACGTTGCTTGACCATTGCTAAAAATCCCCGAAACGTTCCGTGACCATTGCTGAGAAATCCCCGAAATGTTGCGTGACCATTGCTGTAAAATTCCGAAACAATGTTGCAGAAATATCTCCCGCAATGTTGCACAGGAGCGGACATAGCAATGTACTTGTAGCGTATCAGGGACATTCCGTGCAATGTTTCAAATGTTGCAGCGCAACGTAACTAAGACATTCCTGCAATAAAGTGTGCTGTAGGGGAATATGGCAGAATTTTCTAGTCGCAGGCTGGGCTTTGCGATCGAAGTCGCTCGACTGCTCCCAGAGGGAGTCTAGCGACTTGGTCGCACTGCGATCCATTGTCACAGTGAGACAGAATCCCAAGAAATAAGGAAACAAGTCAGAATTTAAAGGTTATGGGATTATGTAGTTTTATATATTTCCTGTAGACTACTAATATGAGCTCCTAAAAAAGGTAAAAATATCATGATGGTTATTTCTGATTTGTGTGTAAACACGTCTCAAAGTTTGTATGTACTTTTTGTGCAGAATTTTGAATCGAGTCTTTCAATTTTTGGTGATATAATAGAAAAAAAAAATTGGGACCCGAAATGAGTAGTATCGTTTCTGCTAAGTAACAGCAAATAATTAGTTACATACAGTTTTTTCCATAAGAAACCAATTGAAAAAGTATCAGCAATCATCGGCTTTTTAGTTACCTTCCGGGAACTTCCGGGCAAATTTTTTGTTCTATAATCAACATATACTTGTCCTTACTACTGCGAAAAAAACATTTGGCAATATTTTCCAATAATGGAGTAAATACCTGTATTCTATATCGGACAGTGGGGCTGATTCCCAAGAAATGGGAGATAAATGCAACATCCCATTTTTTGCACTGAAAATGCCGAATATTATTAAGGAAGTTCATAAAAAAAGTGTCAATATACAACTCATACGAAGGTTTGACGTTATTTAAAAAACTAACGTGAATAATTCCAATAAAACTAAAAGAATTTGATAAATATACATCCTATGGAAAGTTCAGAAATATTTGTAAACCTGTATCCATGTTATCGCGGTACCAATATACTAAATGGGTACAGTTCACAAAGTGTTAATACATTACATTCCTACGAAATTATACAATATTTGGGCAAACTTCCAATCGGTTAATTGGTTGAAGGAACCCAAGACGTCAGAAATAAAGATACTTAGAATTCTTCAATTTCGACTTTTTAGTAAAAATTAAATGCTGTAAAATTTTATTATATTTCGGGCCTAATGCAACCAGTTGTTTCCGAAAAACTAGCCAGGTTGTCCGGCCAGAGCGTCTCGCCAGGGTCGCGGTTTATAACCGTACTGTCCCTCGAGTCGGTGGTTAACAACGGCACACGCGGGTCCGAAGTCATCGCATGTACCTACTACCCAGTACCAACCGACAGAGAGAAATATACGGATTAAATCTGACTGAAGAGTGCCTAAATTTCTTAAAGACGGCACGACGGTCTTGATTGCCCTTTAGAAATCTGGCAAACAGATAATATTGAACCGTCCTTTGGAAAATATGAAATTACTGATCGTTAGTGAACGACTTTTTGCTCCGTTCTCAGTCCACTTTGTCCCGACGCACGTGAGAAAGATGTCACCAATATAGCAATTAAAAATTATCCCTTATCTCTCGAGTACAAACACGCGTTCGAATATCAAAACAAAAGCACGCTTTAAAGTATTCGGTGCGAGAGAAGGTATGCTATAGGGAGGAGATTATATTAATATGACCAATCGGACCTGCATTCCTTTGAAACGGCAATTTTCCACCTCTGCCCAGTAATATCTCCACAATCGCAAGAATAGAGAAAAATTCAACATGCCATTTTTTCCAATCAAAATGCCGAATCTTATCAAGCTACTTTATAAAAAAAGTTTCTTGACTTCTTTTGGCAAATATACAGGGTGTCCACGGGAAGACTGGGCAGCTGGATATTTCCTAAAGTATTGGAGATAAATAAATAAAAAAAATATAGAATTGCATGGTTCGAAGGGTCCAATTTATTAGCGCAGACGAATTCTTTCTTCGATTATTATTTTAAAAGATACGATGGTCAAGTTCGGTTTTTTAAATGGAACTATTTTTTTGAAGAGGTCACTTGATAGTGCGTTCCAAGACAAATTCAATAAGCTATAATGTATACACTTTATTTCCACTGGTTTTTGAGATATTGCGCTTGCAAATTTACTGATTTTCCCTGGAAGAAAACCCGCTGGAATAGCAAGGACCGGGGACGGTCTTGCTGGCGCCACGGGTGGCCTTGCCTGTTGAAACAGATACCTACCTGCCAAAGGTCTACGCCGGGAATGGCAGGCCCAAAGGCTGGACAATTCTTTTCCGTCAGAAATGCTACTTAGGTAGGTACATCTGCGGTACCGAGAAGCGCACCATTACTTTTATTTCGCACTTGCTTCTACGCTCGGATGGTCGGTTCTTTTGGGAGGGATGCAGGTTTGATTGGTTAGAGTTAGGAGGTGTGAAAGTTGCTAGACCAAATTTCAACCATAGGGAGCAGATTGTATTAGGACCAATCGGATTAGCATCCCTCGCAAACGGCTGCTCTCTTGAGGAGAGCCTCTTCACAGCAATACCTCCTCCCCAATGCCCACCTTCTTTCGCACGGAATACGTCAACGCATACTTCTGTTTTGATATTGGAGCTCGTGTTTATACTCGAGAGATAAGGAATCTGTGCGAATTTTTAGGGAGTACCTCGCGTCGACAGCGGGCTACCCGTTTTCTTCTTGTGTCTCTCCACGAGGCGTATTGACGGTGGATTGTAGGAGCGTAGATGTCTAAATGCCAGTTATTGAATTCAGGAGACGATAGAAACACTTTATTACAAAACACACATGCATTATAACATTAAAGTAAATCGTATTCCTCTCGGGCAGGAGTACTGATAATGATCGAACTTGCGCCCTACTTCGCGCAGACCGATTACACGGAGGGTACTCGAGTCACACACTGCACAAATGATACAGGGTGATTCTGGAGCTACGCCCGTCGAAGGATGCGGCCTGGTACCCCATGGCGAGGACAACCCCCCAGTAGTGCCTCACCAAATTTTATGGCTTTTTCCGGAAAAAGGTATGAATCCTGGGCCGAACGTAGCGAATTGAGGTCGAACCCCCGCAGTCGAGGGTGAAATATCCATTACAGCGTATTAAGAAATTCTTTTCTTCATCGTATCGAAAGGAAAGTGACGCCAATGGATTCCTTACGATTTTCCGATGGAAATCATGCCAAATATCGTGTAAATAGGACACATTTTACATAAGGAATACAAATAGCTTGTGTCATAGTAGTCCGATTTACATGATTGTTAAGGAAATTCTGCATGCTAACGCCATCTCCGTTGGCGTACCGATAATTAGGCAGTGGCAACGACGCGCTGACTCATGTGGAGCGTCGATCACGGCCCCTTCCATCGCCTTACAATCGATGGAAGGGGGATTGCTATTCCTTCCAGGAAATAGATCGCGATTCCTGAGAAGGACACTCTCTAAGTGGCACGTCTACGGAAAACCCGCACTTTTGAATTCGCTTACGCGCATCTTCTGCTCGCGCTACGCCTTCGAACTTACTCACCTGCAGAGTAAGGTGCGTTCACCCAATTTACCCACCTGCTTGGTAACTTGGTTAATTCATTGGGGTTCATTGTTCATTTAAAACATCGTAGTGTAAATACTGTATATATTTCTGTGACCGTTGTAAAATATATCTATCCTTGTGCTCCGTCTAAGTCTAGCAGCTTCTCAGTGCTTACTCAGTATTAATCACTTCCTTGCACCGCTTCCAAACACTTTACTAACATGATATTTGGTATGATTTTAATCGACGGAACGCCAGGAATCCATTGGTGTTCCCGACTTCCCCTTCGATACGATGAAGAAAGGAAGCAAACATTCGATGAGAAATTCTGAAATCCTGAACATTTCTCACTTCTTAATGGTATTTCGAGGTTCGAAAGCCATAAAATTCGATGAGGCACTGTGGGGTGTTGTCCTAGCCACTGGGTACGAGGCCGCATCTCTTCGTCGGGCGTTGCTCCAGAATCACCCTATACCTCTACTAATGGGAAGTATAGGAGTATTCTCCTACATATTTGACTCAATTTTCAACTTTAATAGTCTTTTATTTCGCACTTCCTTCTACGCTCGGATGGCCGGTTAGGTTCCAGCTAGGAAATAGTGGGTGTTATAAATTTTTTCTTTGATCATAATAATTTCTTATTTGCATATTTTAACCATCCTCTGCACAGTACTTACTTTTACCCTTGCTCGCACGACGTATGGGCTCAACAATGAACGGGTTAAATATCCAGTTTTGTCTTTTTTAATAAATGTAATGCGTGTTCATCAAATCGGTATGTTTTTACGTAAAAAATATTTAATGAGCGTTTTGAAGCAATTACCAAGTAGACGTGGTTGTGATCCATGCGAACCCGACAACATCAGTTCGCACAATAGCGGAAAATTGTGAGTTATCCACACCGACTGTAGAGTGTCGGTCGCTCTTAGGGTGTCGCCTTTCAAATTAATGAAAGGGCCGACGTATTGAAAATTGTTGTTCGCAAAGTGAAACTGTTTCGTCTGTGTACGAACTTGTAACTTTATTGTACTATAAGATAGACTTGATTTGCAACCGCTCGGGCAGGCGTCACGAGACGAAGAGGCGGCGTCTCCTGCTTGAGGCGCGATGCACACTCGCCTCCGGTTTTTTTTTCGGCGAGTGTGCACCATGTGACCATGCGCTAGGGTCCGACAATGCGTCCAGCACGGCAGCGGTTCCCATTCAGATGGGCGACTCAACATGCCGCCCGCATCAATTTCATTCAACAGATTGGAGCGCGTAGGTGCGGTACGGAGGCTTGGCGCCGATTACAAACACGCAGAAGATTAAATTAACGCAACATTGTGACGGTAGGTTACAACTTATGAACTAGTACCTTATGTCTAAGAATAAAACATTGGGAGTATACATATACATGGGTTATGCCGCGATTGAACTTTATGTACAATGAGGAGATTACGTATCTACCGGAAGCGGCGCGATGCGCTTCAGGCAGCGCTTGTACTCTCCGCGCGTGGTCTTGACCGTGACGACGCGGATAACGCCGTCATCACGTGGATGCACGGCGGTGATTCGTCCAAGTGGCCAGCTCAACGATGGTGTGGTGTCCTCGCGAATGACCACCAGCGTACCCAACGGGAATGTCCCGGGCCTGACCTGTGTGCCACTTCTTGCGAACCGTCTGCTCCCGTGAACATTCATTACGCCATCGGGTCCAAAAATTATTTCTCATTTTCTGGACGTGTTCCCAGGCTGATGAATGCCAGATCGGCACCGTGGAGAAATCGTAATCGGGGATATGTACTTGTCAACGGGGCGCCAATGAGGAAGTGCGCGGGGCTGAACGCAGTCAGGTCGTTCGGATCGCACGACAGCGGTGTTATAGGGCGCGAATTCAGGACGAATTGATTCCCGTGGACGGACGCGCTTCCTTCACGCTTTCCATCGTCGTGGATGATGCTCAGCAGTCCTTTTGGCGTTGGCTCATGCGTTGACGTGGGCGTTGTCCCTGGCGAATGAAGTGCTCTGCTGACACTGTCGAATTCGCCGGTCCTTGCGTTGGATGCAGGGCACTGTGCGCTGTTGTCTCCAAACTGGATTGGCGAAGATGCAGGATGCCACACTCCTGTACAGGAGTCCTGTAAATCCCCTCTAGCCGTGTGGATGTGGATCAAGGCCCTCACGGTACGAGATCCGGCTTGAAGGACCAGTTTATGTAGAGCGTCAGTGGAGCACCATGGCGATCTTTACACGCGGCGCGGAAGGACACATACATGTGATCATGCGCTGAGGTCCAACAATGCGTCCAGCACGGCCTTCAGATGGGCGACTCAACACCGACAGTGCATAAAATCGTAAAGAAAAATGGTTTGGAGCCGTATAAACTATTTGATAGAGATTTTGAACCACGGATTGAATTTGCGATGTGGATACTACAGATAATCGGAGACGTTGCACAGTTTGTACGAAACGTAATGATAACGGACGAATGTACCTATATTTTATACGAAGGGCATGACATGCTATCAAAATAAGATAATAACCAGGACCGCGTCTCGGTTTTAATGTGCTGTGGTATTTTCAATCGAAAAATATATGGACCATTTGTTTCAAAGGAAATGTAACAGGAGCAACATATTTAGAATTTCTGGAAAATGATGTGGATGATATTTTACACGACATGCCACTTGCTGAAGCGCAAAATTTATGGTCTCAACAGGATGGTGCTGCAGCGATAAGAAGATGGCTGAACTCATCATTTCCCAAGCAATGGATCGGTCGTGGTTTCATGAGGACAGCATTACGCCAGGTCCTAATTAGATGCCGCACAGCGACAAAATCGTTGTCGTCCGACCGACCGACCGACAAATACTGACCAATACGACGAGAAAGTCCTTTGTTTATTTATCGTCGTATTGGTCAGTATTTGTCGGTCAGTGGGACGACAACGATTTTGTCGCTGTGCGGCATCTAATTAGGACCTGGCGTTAGAGATTGCAATCCGGTAAATCGGTTAAAATTTTTTTTTCACTGATAACGTAGTAGATATCGACGGAATTAATGAACGCATATATGCGCTACATTGCTATACATAATTAATCGAATTACCGACAAAATTTTGGCGAAATACCCTCAAAATTTGAGGGTATTTCTCGCGATTTACTGGTAATTCGCCAAATTTTTATCGGTAATTCGATAAATTATGTATAGCAATGTAGCGCATATATGCGTTCATTAATTCCGTCGATATCTACTACTTTATCAGTGAAAAAAAAAACCGATTTACCGGATTGCAATCCCTAATGGTGTCCTCATGACATTCGCCTTTAGGCCGGCTGTCCTGCGACATGTCCTTCGTCATTTAATATGCAATTTATGATTCGCCGGGAAAATTCTGATTCTACTTTTAGCAACATCTCGGCTGGAATATTGTGGCATGCTTCTATAATTCGTCGTGTTAATTCTACGGTGTTTTCAACTGGTGTTTGATTTTTTTTTTCTTTTATATATCCCCACAAAAAGAAATCACATGCCGAGAGGTCCGGGGATCTTGGAGGCCATGCCACTGCTCCATTGCGACCAATCCAGCGGTTGGAAAATGTTCCGTTCAGCCATGCTGTTACCACATTCGCGTAATGTGCCGGAGCACCATCTTGTTGAAACCACAAGTTTCATCTTTTTGCCAGTGACATATCGTCCAAAATATCTCACACATAATTCTTCAACATATCTAAATACGCTGCTCCATTTACATTTCCACCGAAAATATACGGTCCATATATTTTTCGATTGAAAATGCCACACCATACTAAAACCGACCGGCGGTAATACCTATTATCTTCTTTTATCCAATCTGGGTTTCCAGTGCCCACATTCTTGAATTTTGATGGCATCTCATACCATTTGTACAAAATATATATTCGTCTGTTATCATGACGTTCCTGACAAACTCTGGATTATCTCCGAGTTATTGCAGTATCGACATCGAAAATTGAATCCGTGGTTCGTAATCTCTAACAAATATTTTGTGCCGGGTAGTCGGCTTATACGGCTTCAGACCATTTTCCTTTCGGATTTTATGAATGGTCGACTTCGGTAAGTTGTAATTTGCCGCCACTTGGCGAATTGAGGTTTTGGGATGCGCGAGAAATGCAGTGACCCCATCTACTTCCTGGTCTTCCGTGAACGCGGGAATCTTTTTTTTCAATGTAGTACACTCCCCGTTGCTTCGAACAGCTCGCATATACTTTTGATCTGAAAACATACTGATTTGATGTAAACGCATCTAATTGATACAAAAAAGGCAAAACTGGATATTTAACCCTTTCATTGTTCAGCCCATACGTCGGGCGTGCATGGGTAAAATGAAGTACTGTGCAGTGGTGAAAGGATAATTGCAGGAGGAGATTCTATCTTGACCAATTTGATCAGCGTTCTTCCCAGATACAGGGTGATTCTGGATCTACGCCCGTCAAAGAGATGCGACCTGGTACCCCATGGCGAGGACAGCCCTTCGCAGTGCCTCACCCGATTTTATGGCTTTCGACCCTCGAAGGGGTTGCAGTGCCTATTAAGAAATGAGAAATCTTCAATTTCCGCATTTCTCATCAGATCTTTGCGAAAACGAGGCCAATTGAATCCTCATGTTTCGCCGATGAAACTGACACCAAGAACGACGTAATTCGGACCATAATGAAGGAAAATCCATAGAAAATCCATTTCCATAAACTCAAGCTACTTTCCTTAATAATATGTAGTCCTATTTACACGATATTTGGCATGATTTCCATCGGAAAATCGTAAGGAATCCATTGGCGTCACTTTCCTTTCGATACGATGAAGAAAAGAATTTCTTAATACGCTGTAATGGATATTTCACCCTCGACTGCGGGGGTTCGACCTCAATTCGCTACGTTCGGCCCAGGATTCATACCTTTTTCCGGAAAAAGCCATAAAATTTGGTGAGGCACTACTGGGGGGTTGTCCTCGCCATGGGGTACCAGGCCGCATCCTTCGACGGGCGTAGCTCCAGAATCACCCTGTATCATTTGTGCAGTGTGTGACTCGAGTACCCTCCGTGTAATCGGTCTGCGCGAAGTAGGGCGCAAGTTCGATCATTATCAGTACTCCTGCCCGAGAGGAATACGATTTACTTTAATGTTATAATGCATGTGTGTTTTGTAATAAAGTGTTTCTATCGTCTCCTGAATTCAATAACTGGCATTTAGACATCTACGCTCCTACAATCCACCGTCAATACGCCTCGTGGAGAGACACAAGAAGAAAACGGGTAGCCCGCTGTCGACGCGAGGTACTCCCTAAAAATTCGCACAGATTCCTTATCTCTCGAGTATAAACACGAGCTCCAATATCAAAACAGAAGTATGCGTTGACGTATTCCGTGCGAAAGAAGGTGGGCATTGGGGAGGAGGTATTGCTGTGAAGAGGCTCTCCTCAAGAGAGCAGCCGTTTGCGAGGGATGCTAATCCGATTGGTCCTAATACAATCTGCTCCCTATGGTTGAAATTTGGTCTAGCAACTTTCACACCTCCTAACTCTAACCAATCAAACCTGCATCCCTCCCAAAAGAACCGACCATCCGAGCGTAGAAGCAAGTGCGAAATAAAAGTAATGGTGCGCTTCTCGGTACCGCAGATGTACCTACCTAAGTAGCATTTCTGACGGAAAAGAATTGTCCAGCCTTTGGGCCTGCCATTCCCGGCGTAGACCTTTGGCAGGTAGGTATCTGTTTCAACAGGCAAGGCCACCCGTGGCGCCAGCAAGACCGTCCCCGGTCCTTGCTATTCCAGCGGGTTTTCTTCCAGGGAAAATCAGTAAATTTGCAAGCGCAATATCTCAAAAACCAGTGGAAATAAAGTGTATACATTATAGCTTATTGAATTTGTCTTGGAACGCACTATCAAGTGACCTCTTCAAAAAAATAGTTCCATTTAAAAAACCGAACTTGACCATCGTATCTTTTAAAATAATAATCGAAGAAAGAATTCGTCTGCGCTAATAAATTGGACCCTTCGAACCATGCAATTCTATATTTTTTTTATTTATTTATCTCCAATACTTTAGGAAATATCCAGCTGCCCAGTCTTCCCGTGGACACCCTGTATATTTGCCAAAAGAAGTCAAGAAACTTTTTTTATAAAGTAGCTTGATAAGATTCGGCATTTTGATTGGAAAAAATGGCATGTTGAATTTTTTCTCTATTCTTGCGATTGTGGAGATATTACTGGGCAGAGGTGGAAAATTGCCGTTTCAAAGGAATGCAGGTCCGATTGGTCATAT
This sequence comes from Andrena camellia, assembly GCA_029448645.1. Taxonomy (NCBI): domain Eukaryota; kingdom Metazoa; phylum Arthropoda; class Insecta; order Hymenoptera; family Andrenidae; genus Andrena; species Andrena camellia. The sequence continues at coordinate 17,522,816 of CM055680.1, forward strand.
TAATATAATCTCCTCCCTATAGCATACCTTCTCTCGCACCGAATACTTTAAAGCGTGCTTTTGTTTTGATATTCGAACGCGTGTTTGTACTCGAGAGATAAGGGATAATTTTTAATTGCTATATTGGTGACATCTTTCTCACGTGCGTCGGGACAAAGTGGACTGAGAACGGAGCAAAAAGTCGTTCACTAACGATCGGTAATTTCATATTTTCCAAAGGACGGTTCAATATTATCTGTTTGCCAGATTTCTAAAGGGCAATCAAGACCGTCGTGCCGTCTTTAAGAAATTTAGGCACTCTTCAGTCAGATTTAATCCGTATATTTCTCTCTGTCGGTTGGTACTGGGTAGTAGGTACATGCGATGACTTCGGACCCGCGTGTGCCGTTGTTAACCACCGACTCGAGGGACAGTACGGTTATAAACCGCGACCCTGGCGAGACGCTCTGGCCGGACAACCTGGCTAGTTTTTCGGAAACAACTGGTTGCATTAGGCCCGAAATATAATAAAATTTTACAGCATTTAATTTTTACTAAAAAGTCGAAATTGAAGAATTCTAAGTATCTTTATTTCTGACGTCTTGGGTTCCTTCAACCAATTAACCGATTGGAAGTTTGCCCAAATATTGTATAATTTCGTAGGAATGTAATGTATTAACACTTTGTGAACTGTACCCATTTAGTATATTGGTACCGCGATAACATGGATACAGGTTTACAAATATTTCTGAACTTTCCATAGGATGTATATTTATCAAATTCTTTTAGTTTTATTGGAATTATTCACGTTAGTTTTTTAAATAACGTCAAACCTTCGTATGAGTTGTATATTGACACTTTTTTTATGAACTTCCTTAATAATATTCGGCATTTTCAGTGCAAAAAATGGGATGTTGCATTTATCTCCCATTTCTTGGGAATCAGCCCCACTGTCCGATATAGAATACAGGTATTTACTCCATTATTGGAAAATATTGCCAAATGTTTTTTTCGCAGTAGTAAGGACAAGTATATGTTGATTATAGAACAAAAAATTTGCCCGGAAGTTCCCGGAAGGTAACTAAAAAGCCGATGATTGCTGATACTTTTTCAATTGGTTTCTTATGGAAAAAACTGTATGTAACTAATTATTTGCTGTTACTTAGCAGAAACGATACTACTCATTTCGGGTCCCAATTTTTTTTTTCTATTATATCACCAAAAATTGAAAGACTCGATTCAAAATTCTGCACAAAAAGTACATACAAACTTTGAGACGTGTTTACACACAAATCAGAAATAACCATCATGATATTTTTACCTTTTTTAGGAGCTCATATTAGTAGTCTACAGGAAATATATAAAACTACATAATCCCATAACCTTTAAATTCTGACTTGTTTCCTTATTTCTTGGGATTCTGTCTCACTGTGACAATGGATCGCAGTGCGACCAAGTCGCTAGACTCCCTCTGGGAGCAGTCGAGCGACTTCGATCGCAAAGCCCAGCCTGCGACTAGAAAATTCTGCCATATTCCCCTACAGCACACTTTATTGCAGGAATGTCTTAGTTACGTTGCGCTGCAACATTTGAAACATTGCACGGAATGTCCCTGATACGCTACAAGTACATTGCTATGTCCGCTCCTGTGCAACATTGCGGGAGATATTTCTGCAACATTGTTTCGGAATTTTACAGCAATGGTCACGCAACATTTCGGGGATTTCTCAGCAATGGTCACGGAACGTTTCGGGGATTTTTAGCAATGGTCAAGCAACGTTTTGGAGATATTGCACAGTAATGGTCACGCAACGTTTTGAGCAGTAGGGCCAAAAATAAAAATAATGGTATTTTATATACATATATATTATTTATACCGGACGTGCTGTGTGCAGAGAATCGTGTAGTAGTATAATGTCCGTATGTTTTTTATAAATAGAAAATTCTTTTACCCCAAGGGGGAGATTCCAACCCGCGACCTGTAGCACCGTAGACGAACACGCTACCGCTGCAGCTACAACCGTTGATTAGGAAAATTTCTTCCGTATTCGAACTTATATTTCTACCGTGCAACACTTTAAACTCAAATTATTAAAAAACGAATATTCGTTTTGACAAACCCCATTACATCTCCCTAATCGTGAAGCTGGATAGTTTACAACAAATTCATTTCGACGCTTGATGTTGTATTAAGTTGATTCATATTCTGTTATGAAATATCCTGCGTAGTACAAGAAAATAACGTTTTTTTAGGATTTAGCGCATTTTTAATACTATTGTCTAATATAAATTTTTATTTATATATTTTTTTTTATTTTCTAGTTTTTGGTGTTTGTGGATTTACATTTCACAGCTCAGACTTCTTTACAAATATCTTTTATTGCTGTATACAGTTTAATAGTTTGCTTAAACCTTATAGTCTTAATTAACTAATTGTATTAATTACTTATATCACATATTGTCCGTGTTCACATAATGAGTCCACAATTTACAAATTAACAAATACTTTAATTGAAAAATGAGATTTATTCATGTAGACACGAATAAGTGGACCCAATGGCAACCGTTTACAGAATACGCTCTCGCCCTCGGGCCGACTCGCACTTTGTCCTCGCTTCTAGCTCCCCTATCATAAAACGGTTGCGTCGTCTTCAGCCGCGTATTCGGCGAGTCAAGGGTATTCGCCGAACCGACCATACGGTGACCAGGCGTAGGGAAAAACCCCAGGCTCGCAGTTAGCTTCCCAGGGCCGCAGCTTACAGTTGCAAGTCCAATGTAAGACTGTATTCTGTTTGTCGACAAATGTGATATAAGTAATTAATACAATTACTCAATTAACACTATAGGGTTTAAACAACCCCTTAAACTGTATACAGAAATAAAAGATATTGGTAAAGAAATGTTATATGTGCCAATTACTGCCAGTGTCCCTACTATTGCCATTTAATTGATCATAGCTAATAAAAACGTCGAGTGCAAATATGTAAATCCGTATTCTGTGATCGTGGTTCAGGTAACGAATCCGCACTGAATACGGAATTACGCGGAACGATCCTAAAATCTCGGCACGTAGAATACAGTCTAAGATTCCACAGGCCACCACTGGGGGAATGTATGCGAACGTGAACAATATCTGACATAAGTAATTAATACAATTATTTATTTAACACTACAGAGTTTAAACAAAATCATAAACTATAAACAGCAACAAAAGATATTTGTAAAACCGTGTTAAATATCCCAATTACTTCCAGTGTCCCTAATATTGCCATTTAATTGATAGCTAATAAAAACGTCGAGTGAAAAAAATGTAAGTCCGTATTCTGTGATCGTGGTTGCAGGAACGACCCGCATAGGTTATAAGTGCAACATTGCACTCGTAACGTATGCGCGACGTTTAGGCAACGAATCCGCACTGAATCTAGAGACGCGGTAGCGTCTTGACGCCAAGTACATGAAAAACACCCTGTATATGTCGACTGTCGCTACCGTGTACCTTTACTCGTCGCGGAGACACTCTAACCTAATTCTGACATTTATACATTAATATCTCATCACGCCTGCAAAATTTTGTAAATTTAAAGGAATTTTTCTTATGTAAACCGCATATCGGCATTCGAACAAGACCAATATCAATAAAATCGGTCTACACATGACAGAGATATCATAATATCGTCTCATGAATCGGTCGGATCCGATACGGTTTAAGATTTTTCTTCTGATTCTGATTCTTCTCCTGATTCTCCAAGCCAAATTTTCGTCCACATAATACGTATACACGCGTTACACACACACACCTTCAGCCAACACATGTTCGTTCTTCTTTCGCCGACTCTCGGGATTATTCGGCTGTAACGTTCTCGAACGAGACGTTGCCGTTAGTTACAGGAGATTCCACAAGTAGAGCGGTTTACCCGTGGAATTGTGGGATTGGTTCGGGTGGCGTGCGACAAAGAAATGAATTTCACGAAACTAGAGTCCTTCTTTTTACGTTAGGTAACAAAAATAGATTTATTCAATAATGGTTTTGACGCTAGGTCGAAATTGAACATATAATATGACACGGAGTCGTGAGATTTAGTAATATAATTAAAGTAAAGAAATTGCGTACGACGTATCGGTCGGTATTTAAAGAATATTGCTGTGATTTAGGTTTCGACGCACGGTCGGTAATTCATCCTTTAGGATGATTTTAACGCTAAGTCGATAATAAAGAATATTACGCTAATTTATATTAAGATTCGATTATAGATCGTTTAGTTTAACATAAGATCTCGACGCTAAGTCGGATTGCGAAACTAGAAAAGACGCTTGGTCTATTTGGTATGTTTAAGTTGAGAGATCGAGAGGATTCCTTCTCTTCGATTTGTAGTGGCTTCCAGTTGCCTATCAGCTTGCCCACGCTTTCTAGGATGGTAGCTGAGTGCTAGTGAAAGCGATCTCAGATGGTAGCCAGGTAGCCTGTTAGGGCGTCCCCGGATGGTAGTTGGATTCAGTGGCTTTCTTCCTTCAGATTGATAGTGAGTTTTCTGGTGCCTATTAGCTGGCACCACGCTTTACAGGACGAGGTTGAGGGGCTAGTAAAAGCGACCTCGTATGGATGTTGAGGGGCTAGTTAAAGCGACCTCGTATGGATGTTGAGGGGCTAGTTAAAGCGACCTCGTATGGATGTTGAGGGGCTAGTTAAAGCGACCTCGGATGCAGGTTGAAGTTTGGAAGTCAGGACGATGATTTAGATAAACTTATGTTAGACTGAGGGGCTAGTGAAAGCGACCTCGGTGTTGGTTCGGTGGCAGAACCAAGTCTCCTCTCTGCTGCTGGCAGGCCTCTATTTATACCAGTTTGTGATACTTGACCCGCACCAATCACTCGCTGCGCGATCTCGCGCACCAATTAGAATTAACATCCGGTTCGCGCCACTCGCGCACTACACACGGTTTATTCGGCGTCCGGTTGATCGTGCGGTCTGCGCACGCGCGCTTGGTTCACTGGCGCCACTATGTTCACTATTTGAATAGGCGGCTAAACGCATGCGTTGCCCGTCACTAGTTTGATTCGCGCGCTGTTTGAATACGCTCTCGCATGCGTGGTATACTAACCTAGGTATAATATAAACGAAATTGACAATATATATATATGGAAACAAAAGGAAAAATTTATGGTGGTAGGTAGCGGTACGTTACACGGCAGGGATCGTCGTCGGTCAATGTACATACACATACTTATATATACTATTTTGAATTTTATAACCTACCAAGTGATGTGTCAAATAAAGTACGTTGTCCGAATTTGAAATGTCACGAGTTTTTACACTACATAGGGGACTGAATTATTGTCTCAATTAATAAGGAAAGCCGCCAAAATTTTTTAAATAGATTTCTTATGTAGAGTCGCAGACTTGGAAGTTGTCCGGAGATGGTTCGACTGAGAAGCATCTCCTTTCGCATAAGTTTCTGGAAATTTGTACCATGCATGTACAAAATAATATATATATATATATATATATATATATATATATATATTGTAACAAATTGCATTGCTTTTCAATTGCTAGATATTTTTATTATATCAGCAATTTAGAGTTTTTATGTAACGTTTATATTATAGAAATGAAGGGGACGCACAGGACTTGGATAAAAATGAAGGTGACGCTTGGATAGAAATGAAGGGGACGCACAGGCTTGGATGGATAGAAATGAAGGGGATGCACAGGTTTGGAGGTTGTCCGGAGAAGATTAGATAGATAGATAGACAGAGCATCTTCTTTCACACAAGTTTCTGAATATTTGTCAAATAAGGTAAATCGACAAAAATTGTCACAAGACATAGCATTAAGAATTATTAAGAAAATAGATTATTTATGGTGGACTGCTTGCAATGTAGAGCAAGTCACATTGGTGAAGAAAGTACGCTGAAAACACATCTCCCTTGATGCTTTTCAATCTATTGTGAAAGATATTCGTAATAATTTAATAAAATCCACAGTTGTTGCCACGCATTCATTAATTCATTAATTTTTTAGGTAATCATTAACAATATTTCAATTCACCAATAAATCTAGAGACGCGGTAGCGTCTCGACGCCAAGTACATGAAAGACACCCTGTATATGTCGACTGTCGCTACCGCTATCATTTACTCGTCCCCGGGCTATTCCAACCTAACCTGAAACTTATTTCATTAATATCTTATGACGCCTGGAATATTTTCTTAATTTAAAGGCATTTTTCTTATGTAAACCGCATATCGGCTTTCGAATAAGACCAATTTCAATAAAATCGGTCCACGCATGACAGAGATATCATAATATCGTCTCATGGATGTGTCAGAAACGGTAAGAAAAGATTTTTCTCCTGATTCTCCTGATTCTCCAGCCAAATTTTTGTCGACATAATACGTACCCAGATAGCACAGGACGTTTTAAAAACGTCCATTTTACGTCCATTTTAGGTCTGAACGTCCAGGGCTTGATTTGTGAAAATGGACGTTTTAAAAACGACCTTTGCAGACGTTTTAAAAACGTCCAGAATACGCTTTGGTTACGTCCGAAACAGGCAATTGTAAGACGTTTTTAAAACGTTTTGGTTAGGTCTGGAAGAAGCGTTTAAAATTTTTTTTTAAGACATCTGTGTATTATTTTAGAGATTAGTTAAAGGAAACCAGGGATTGTAACCGCTGTCTAAATAACCCATACCATCGACGAAGTATAGATAGATCGAACACGTAAAGCCTAATTAGATCTCCATACATACAAATGTTTATGAATGCTTCCAGAACAATGGAAAACAAAAAACAGATGCATTTGTTCAAATGTTTTTGAACGAATGTTTGCAAGCAGGTTTTATACAGTTTTTATATTGTTTTTATTTAGTTTTTATACAGCTTTCATAATGTTTTTGTACAGTTTTTGTATATCTAGTATATGTAGTTCTAGGTTAGGGTTTATGGGGGTTTGTGTCTCCAGCGAAACTGTGTTATCGACTTGCAATTTGAGAACTGAATTTAGCGTCCTCTACTCATCAACAGCGTCTAACTCATGAACTACTCTAAAGTGTGTGAAATGTTGCATGCGCGCGGGACCCGTTATACTATTAGTGTTTTTAGTCTTCATTAAGCGAGCTACGTGTTCCGCTATTACGGTCGACTAAGAATGGGTGGGTAATAGAGCTGCTAAATACTTAAAAAGTTCAAGTACTTGAAATTTAAACCGAGTAGAATTCTTTTTTTACGAAGCGAGCCAAGTACTTGGTTAACCGAATAGTTTGGAATGATACGAGTAGTTTGTTGCTTTTCAAGTACCTTGAAGAAATTTGAGTAATTATTTCAATTCGAGTAGCTTCCCTGATAGCACAAAGGCGTTTTAAAGACGTCTTCAAAACGGTACTGGTTAAGTGTAATATAAATTTAACCAACTAAATAGCTTTCAAAATAAGATGGAACTTGATAAGAATTCATTTTATTTATTTAATTACAATTACAATAGCTATACTTATACAATACTTATGTTAAATTATCTTTATGTTATACAGACACATATCAAGACTTTCAAGACGTATCGAGACTTTAAACATTCAAGACTTTCAAGAGTTTTAAGCTTTGAATCATGTTCGTCTGCATCGTTAAATGAAAAATAGGACACATTTACTAATTATATAAATTATCACACGTGTTCATTGTCAAGATTATTGAATGAATAATTGCGTATGTAAAACCCTACCTGCAAATTTGTGCGTACATAGTCTGACGTAGATCACACTGCATCATCTTCTGCTTCGGTTATCTGTAAATATATATAAAAGCCACATTTTAGTTATATACAACTTAACGTAGTAGAACTTACTTATATAGAAATAGAGTAGCCTTTTCCTATAGTGAGTGTAGAGACTACATAATGTGTCCGAAGGAGGTAAGAGCGTATGACAGAAAGTCTTATTGCAGAAAATTTAAATAAATGCTTATGGTAATAATTCAGCGAACATGAACAAAGAGATCCAATATTTTCAACACACAATTTATTGGTGTTGGAATAAAATTGATTTAGTATGTTTATTGGTGAATGGAAATATTGTTAATGGGAATCTAAAAAATTAATGAATTAATGAACAGCGTAGAAACTACTGTGGATTTTATATTAAAGTATTATGAATGTCTTTCACAAAAGATTGGAAAGTATCAAGGGAGATGTTTTTTCAATGTACTTTCTTGACTAATGTGACTTACTCTACATTGCAAGCGGTACGCCATAATATTTTTAATCTTAATTCTTAATGCTACGCTAATTTGACAAATTTTGTCGATTTACCTTATTTGACAAATTTCCAGAAACTTGTGCAAAACAAGATGCTCTGTCTATCTATCTAATCGTCTCCGGACAACTTCCAAGCCTGTGCGTCCCCTTCATTTTTATCCAAGTCCAGTGCGTCCCCTTTATTTCTATAATATATAATATATAAATATACAAATAAATATCTGGCAATTTAAATGCAAAATGCAATGCAATTTTTTGTTACTACAATATTTATATTGTACATGTATGGTACAAATTTCCTGAAACTTATGCGAAAGAAGATGCTTCTCTGTCGAACCTTCTCCGGACAACTTCCAAGTCTGCGACTCTACATAAGAAATCTATTTAAACAATTTTGGCGACTGACCTTGTTAATTGAGACAATAATTCAGTCTCCCATTTAGTGTAAAAACTCGTGGCATTTGAAATTTGGACAACTTACCTTATTTGACACTTGGCAGGTTATTATAGATTGATACTTGGTAGGTTATATCAAATAGTATATATACATAGGTATATATATATATATATGTACAAAGACGGACGACGATCCCTGCCGAATGATCCCGAGAGTCGACGAACGAAACATGTGTTATTAGTGAAGGTGAGCGTGTAACGCGTATACGTATTATGTCGACAAAAATTTTGACTGGAGAAAAAGAAGGAGAAGGAAAAGAACAAAAAGTTTCTGCCTGTTCCATGAGACGATATTATGATATCTCGGTCATGCGTGGACCGAGTGTATTGAGTTTGGTCTTATTCGAAAGCTTATCTGCGGTTTACATAAGAAAAGTGCCATTAAATTTAGAAAATATTGCAGGCGTGATGAGATATTAATGAAATAAGTTTCAGGTTAGGTTGGAATAGTCGGGGGACGAGTAAAGATACACGGTAGCGACAGTCGACATATACAGGGTGTCTTTCATGTACTTGGCGTCGAGACGCTACCGCGTCTCTCTCTCTCTCTCTCTCTCTCTCTCTCTCTCTCTCTCTCTCTCTCTCTATATATATATATATATATATATATATATATATATATGTACGAGAAGAAGCAATGCAATTTCCCGATAACTTGAAGCAACATTTCAATAGGTAAATGCATGAAACTTTGCGATCAGGAATTCCCAACCAAGTGATGCATATGTAAGAACTGACGAAATTCAATAATAGTTCGTCGTCTAAATTTTACAATTAAAGTATTTATTTGACGTGAATATAAAGTTTGACAGCAAAGTCTTTTTCGATTTGAGTTCTATAGAAAGCTGACTTTCCTTCGCCATGGAAAGTCCCCTCTTGTCCTTCGCGCTGGCAATCATGCGACATCGCTGAGTTTCGTGGGTTTCGACACTCGAAATCAGTGGGGCCATACAATATTGCGCACTAAGCAGTGACAAATCTGCAGTTCTGCGTTTCTAATCAGATCTTTGCGAAAGTGACGTCAATCGTGTAGAAATGTTATGTTTTCTGATTTATAACAGAAGGAATTGAACGATACATGAAGTCTTTTTTATAACGCTCTGTCGCAAAACAAAAACGCCCGTCTCGTCAGACTCTCGTCGATCGAATGCCCTTTTCGATTCCTCTCCGCCCGGGACGTCGCCCCCGGACCCCTCGTCTACCTTCTTGCGTCACCCGACGCTACAATGCATCGCCTTTCAACTGTTCGTCTCCGGTATCGCCGCGACAAATTATCGCCAACCACGCATCGTCTTTGATTCTAATCAAGGCCGGGCGACGTTAAAATTCGCTCTCAATCGATTCCTCATGTTTTCTCGATCAAATTGGCTCCAAAAATGATATTATTCGGACCATAATCAAGGAAATTACGTGAAAATTTGTTTGCAGAATTGCAAGCCCGTTTCGTTATAAAATAGTCCGATTTAAATTATTTTCTGTCAATTTAATCGGGAGAATGCCAGGAATCCATTTGTGTCACTTTCATATTGATACGATGAAAAATAAACAAATTCTGTTTCTACACAATCGATGACACATCGCCGAGCAACGGCGATCTCGCGCGGCTCGGGCCATAAAGGTTCTCGTCGGTTATTTGAGCTCCTAAGATCGTATTCAGATATATTGGCCCGTGAGTTTCGTAAAGCGTATTCTCCCACCATAGGTAGCGCTTGCCTGCCTCGGTGCTCCTTTTCTGAACGTTTTTTGACTCACTCTCGTTCCATCTCGCTCTCGCCTTCACAGAACAAGAATGAGCCAGAAGTGGTGGGGATAGCGCAAAGCTTCTGGCGTGTATAGGCCAAACCGAGCTGTCAGCGTAGAAATACAAACATCAGAATAGGTGTGCCTTAGCTACGAAAAAATTCAGGAGCTTTATTGGTCAGAACATTGATTCTTTCTCGATAGCTTCATCTCGTATTGTTCTACGCATAGCTTCGTAACGCACACAACTACTACGCTAACAATAAGAATAAATAACAGCCTCACGGCTACGTTCAGACGGAGCCGAGCAGCATTCCTGTTACCCCACCATACCCTTCGGTGGCCAAGGAACTCCAACTGACAAATCCACGATCGTCAGATAGTGGTGGCTAATTTCTCCTCGATCGCTGTTCGCGAAAACGAATCGACCGGCCAATATATCTGAATACGACTTTAGGATAAAGATACAAGGAAAGAGAAAAAAATATTCGAAGACCAAGATGAAAGGCCTTCAAATATACAAAGGAAACTAATAAATACCCGAAGCTAAATAAAATTTTAGTTTTAGGCACGCATCCTCCCCCAAATCTCGTGTCGATCGGCCACTGGGGCCATTCGGAGGTATATTATTTCATTTAAATAATGTCCATCGCTGCATAGGACCGTAAGAATTATAAAAAAAATCAGGAAGTCAACTGTTGACCGATTTGGAGACTTTTCCTTGTTATATGTTATATATAGTCTTCCAATAGTCGGAAGAATAATAATAAGAGCAGTAATTGCAAATTGTTGGGGTTATTGAATAAAACAACCTGCCACACTCAATCGTTGGGAATATAAAAATGAATGTTTATTAAAATATCGATGATGAAAAGGAAAAATAAACAGGATTCACGCGTGGCACGCCGTGACGCCATGAGCAAACGGAACGTGAAGACTGATCGGAAAAAGAAAAGAACGACGGCGACAACGCCTTAGCTAAAAACAAAAAACAAACGCGCAGCAACTCCTGTTGCTGACCACACTGCATGGCAATGCCGGATACACCGGGTGTATCATTTCTAACACTTCCACTTATTCGGTTTTGCCAACCACATTCATACCTTGACGCAAATGACAGAATTGTTGTTTCGCTAGCGGCTTCGTAAAAATATCCGCCAATTGCTCGCCAGTTCGGACATATTGAATATCTATTTCACCTCGCTCACTCACTTCTCTTACAAAGTGATATCGCACATCTATGTGCTTCGACCTTTTATGATATTCTGGATTATTGGCAAGTCTGATAGCCGATTGATTATCAACATACACTCTTACAGCTTCACATCTTTGTCCTAATTCTAATACTATTCTACGCAGCCAAATCGCTTCTTTGGTACCATGCGCTAAAGCTATGTATTCAGCTTCAGTGGTTGGAAGTGAGACTACGGGCTGCCTTTGACTAGACCAAGTTACAGGGCCACCGTTTAGAAGAAACACAAAACCGCTAGTGGACCTCCTCTTGGTACCTGGTTGCTTGAAAATGTTTTCCCTATCCTTTTGCGCTTATTGGAAAATTCTGTTTTGGATTGTAAATCGCTTGTTTTATTTTCTCATAGCTTCGGTATATAGTCATCTGGAATCAATTATTACACATATTAGTGTAGCATGCAGGAAAGGAAGCTACAGAAAAAGACGACCGGCGAGAAGTTTCCCGAATAAAATTGTGGGCCGCCCTTTGGCAAAGACATGTAATGCAGAACTGCGGATCGCGAAGTTAGTATATACGATGAGCTACAACTATAAACTATATATAACTGTATCAAAAAGCGGTAAGATTACGAAGAGAAGATAAGCGAATTGAAGTAATACCCAAGTACTTATGAAACAACATATTTTCTACATTATAACCAGCAAAACTCGAAACCTTAATAATTAATATTCTCAGAATATCTCACTTCGTGTAACACGATTATCTTAAAATTAACATCGCAATGAGATGTTAAGGACAGCGATGCGTTCTGTTTGAGATAACTAAGTAATTGCTCGCTTTGTACATTTCATTAGGAACAGTCTACTCTTGGCCAATGACACTTTTGGTATAATAATCAAATTTATAAATGTCAGTTTGTTTTACTTATTTTGATTTTTTTTACTTAGAGTTTATGGAATAAGTGTCATTGCTCGATGGAAACCACGGGAAGGTGGTAGACTTCTTCCATCAGGAGAGGATAAGGATGTGTGTCAAGAAGGATAACATGGATAGGATGATTATATGCAAATATATTATTTTATACTAGTAAAAATTTATGTAAGGAAAAATAACACAAGCATCAAAGTTATTGTTACGCGTCGGAGGATGCATGGTGGGAGAAAAGGCTGGTCACATGTAAAAAGCAGCAGAGATGTTTTATGTGGTATACAAAGCTATAGGGAATGTAGGGACGCAAACTCGTTCCTGTTTGTTTCCACTTGTGGTTACCCTGATTAAAGCACTGACGAGGGCGCGAGATATAAAACACATATCGCCCATTTGCTGCAATGCAGACAACACAACTCAAAATTTGCAGTTTTTGAGCTATTAGTATAGAAAAAGCGGTTATTGTCTAAATATATAACAAAACTTTCAAACCCGTTTCCCCTTAAAATCGTGAATTTTTAGTTATGTCGTTGTCGCAGCAAATGAGCGGTATGTTTAATGTTTGCAGCAGAACTTTTTAACAAAAATAATTTTGGTTTTTAAACGAAAGTGCACCCCTTGCGGGTTGCAGCAGCGGTCCTGCCACTCAGAGGAGTTCACCAAGAGGCAATGACATTCAAATTGGTAAGTCAATATATGTGTGTAATAATAATTCTATGCGGAGATATTTTTTGATCATGGAAAGTTACGGTGAAAAAATACGGGATACTATTCAGCTGACCCGTTACCCGGTTTCGCCCGGGAATTATTATTATTATTTATTATTTTATTAGATACCATATTTATAAATAGCCTATAATCTAATTTAGGACGTATGTAATGTACTGTTACGCTATCGCTTGAACGTGGCTGGAAACTGTACGTAATCGATAAGTAAATCAGGAGCGAAATTTGAAAGCAGATGTTTGCGTGCTTACTTATTGTTAAGGATGTTAAGGATAAGCGTGTAACTTATTGTTAAGGATGTGCGATGCGGGTGGCATACGTGGGAAAGATCTTGGGCAGAGCTCGAAAACAGGAAGAGGACACCAATTAACAGGCCCCGAAACGAATCGTGTTTTTTTTCCTAAGTCACGTAATCTTTTGAGAAGGCCTTGTCCTTTGTTAGTCTTTAGGAGTGTTGATTGATTCCAGAAGTATTGGCGTCGCTAAGGAAGTCATAAATTTCCTTCAAGCGTTGTTTTCTCGATCCTCGGAGTAGAGCCTACTTTCTCTTCCCACGTGGTGTTGTGTCCCAACCGACACCCCAAGCGCAACGACCCCGCGGCATTCCGATTGCCACAATCGAACGACCGAAATCGGGCACAACCGCGTAAGCATTCCGGAAACATTCCGAGACCATCAGCACATGGCGAAACACCCAAAGGCGGGCCAAAGACGGAGACCCCGATGGTCCCCGCTTCGCCCCGATTACAGTATAAGAATGATGTACGAGCACCGCGAGCGGCAGATTATATTCAGACTTGATTGAGACAACATGGAGACTTGATACAGACGCTGTACAAGCTCCACCCCTGATAAGGGCATAGTACCAGTGTCACCCAGATCGGGACAGAATAAACTTGTTTAAACCTTACGGTGAGTTCCAACTCTTTAATCAGCAACGATCCCCTACCTTCGGTTTCCGAACCGAATCCTTCCGTCCCGGCATTCTCACCCGAACCTTCGGAGCCCGTTGGACGACGACCATGAATGACGACCCGGAGCACCCCGAGATTCGCTGCCAGAATCTCGATCCCAGTCGCCTTGACACAACAATTGGTGGCAGCGGTGGGATCCCTGCCAACGTAAGAAACAAGCCTGACCGACGGAGTCACCAGGACTTAGCGGAGACAACGACCCACTCAACAGTAGGGCAATCCACTTCGCAGTATTGACGGACGTCTACAGAGGACACCGCCAGCCAAGTCTACCAATCCACACAGACGAGCGATGCATCACCTGTTCTACGTGCTGTAAGTGCGAAATACCACTCTCAGCGAAATCAGGCCGCACGCCGCTGTTCTCATGCGCCGCACAAAATCCTTAGAGAAAAATATCGAGCGCGATTTAGAACTAACCGAGCGAAAAGAAATTCTTTCGCCCAGAGCCCTTCGCCGAAGTGCTCCGCGTAGATTCTGTAAAGTCCGTACACCACGACCCTCCGGCGAATATCTCTTCGACGCGACATTCGAAGCCCTTCGTGAAATCGGAGAACGTGCGCGGATTGCTTTAGACGTAGATACCAGCGAAGATCGTAGCGTTGCGACCGTACTTCCGACTGCGTCGAGTCACGCCGGACACTTAACCGCTAGGAGACTCTATCCGTTTGACGAATTAGATTATAGTTTAATTCCGAGCGAAGATTTAGAGACCGACAACAATATGCCGATCACTCCTACGGCAACCGCGAGCGAGCACGCAGTCCAGGATCCCGCAGGAAGCGGAGACCGGCTAGCGAACCTAGAGAAACTACTCGCGGGCATAACCACCTCTCTAGCTAGTGTGACCGACGGAATGTTAGCAATAAACGATAGGTTGGGAGCAATAGAAGCAAGGGAAGGTCCACTACAGGACTCGGTAGATCGAGAGATAGATAGATTAAGGGACACTATCAATACTTCACACGCAATTCCCGGACCTTTGGACAGAACGACGGTACGCTTTACCGACTATCGCGAGCCAGGAGAAGAACCTAGGCGCGCCAGTCTTTTCGTTCCCACCAACTTCGAGCAAAACGACCCTTCTAACGAACCAACGAGAGCGGACACTCGAGAAGTATTTCACGCGATAAGAGCCCTACCCATGTTCGACGGAAAGGACCCCAAGCAATTGCCCGGGTTCCTGACCGCCTGCAAGTACGTATACAGCTCCTACCGAACGGTGGAGGAAAAGGCCCAGATCCTACGAGGGATAATTTCAATGCGAATTGGGGGCGACGCTCTAGAGGAAGTATAGACGCGCCACATATTGAAAATACAAGATTTAGAGGACGTACTGACCTCAGTTTACAAGCCCCCCCACACAGCCTCAACCGTACAAAGGGAACTGCTATATAGTAGACAGGGCCACAATGAAAGCGCGCATCAATACGGGAATCGAGTATCCAAACTGCTAAGGGAACTAATAGCGACCGGAATCGAAGATAAAGCCAGTCTGGTAGACAAAAACGCGACCGTGAGAGTATTTAAAAGACAGACCCTGACTATATTCGAAGACGGCCTCCGCGACGACTTGAAGATTTTAGTCAAATCACAGAAACCCGCCGACTTGCAAGAAGCAATTACGATAGCAATAGACGAAGAACGGTCGATCACGAGACGGCCGACGACGTCGGGAGGAACGCGCGCGACAAACGCCTCTCCGAATAACTATCAAAATAAAAATAAGACAGCACCACGGTACTGCGACAATTGTAAGCGATCGGGGCACGACACTAAGGAGTGTTGGAAGAACAAAGATAGGGATAAGCCCCCGAAAAAATTTTTTTCTTCGGAAAACAACCGGCGAGTACAAGCCATAGCAACTAAATCGGCAAACAATAAGGCAGAGGGTCGCCGACCAGCCTCGGAGGAAAAACGACAATTGCGAAGCAAAAACGCTGATCGCGCACATTCCGCGAAAGGCAGCCGCGATAGCTCAGGGTCGCCGAAACGCGACTTACCGACGATAGAAACCAAGAAATCCTTCCGTATGATCAAAATAGGATCCCTTTCCAAAGGCGGACACACATCGGATAGGATAGAGGTAGAAATAGAAGATAGCAAAAACGGACAAACCATAATGCTAATAGATAACGGGGCAGAAGTCTCTCTAATCGCTAAGAGAGCCCTCCCGGACGGCGTCAGCATGAGAAAAAGCGACGTCCTTCTCATGTCATTCTCGGGAGAAAAGACAGAAACGTTAGGACAAATAGATGCCACGTTCAACATAAATGGGAAAGAAATAATACATCCCTTATACGTAGTAGAAGGAAACACCTTAACAAATGCAGACGGGATACTAGGAATAGATTTTCTGAAAGATAACGGAATAACCATAAGTTACCCCAAGCAGAGCTTATTAGTAAACGAAAAACCATGGAAAACGTTAAACAGAAACATGGAGATAACCGTTCCCGCCGTACAAAAAATAGTAACAGTCCCAACGGATAGCATTCTAGACGGGATAATAGAAAAGCAGCAGCTAGCTGAAGGCGTATACCTAGGAGAAGGGTTAACGAGACCCGAAAAAGGAAAATGCGTAGCCTGTATTATGAATACAACCGCAGAAACGAAGACAATAATCGTGCCGCGAATTCAATTAAGCGAAATACCGGATAACGAAATAATTCACTGCAGCGATAGCGCCGCAGCTGTTCGGGCATTAACCGCGAAAGAATCGCTGACCACGCGCATTGCTCGAGTCATCGAGCAGGTTGACCGCGAGCACATGAACGAAGAAGAAAAAAAATCAATGAACGAAATTTGCAAAGAGTATCATGACACGTTTCATCTACCGGGAGACCGACTGACGACGGCCACCGTAACTGGCCACCGGATTCCCATAAAAAGCGACACGGCACCCTGTAACGTCAAGCCATATAGGCTACCCGACCTCCACAAGCAAGAGGTAAAGAAACAGGTGGAACAGATGCTACAGGATGGCATCATCCGACACAGCTCCAGCCCGTGGAACGCACCCTTGCTGGTGGTACCCAAAAAACCGGACCCCGAGGGAAACATTAGATATCGCGTAGTAGTCGATTACAGGAAACTCAACGAAGTCACCATAGGCGACTCATTCCCACTGCGTAATATCGTCGATATATTAGACCAGTTGGGAAAAGCGCAATATTTTACCACCCTCGATTTGGCGTCCGGATACCATCAGATTCCGATGGAAGAACGGGAAAAGGGCAAGACAGCGTTTTCAACGCCACAAGGCCACTACGAGTTCAATCGCATGCCTTTCGGATTAAAAAACGCACCTGCGACATTCCAGCGAGCCATGAACGCCGCACTCATCGGATTACAGGGAATTGACTGTTTCGTCTACCTAGACGACATCATCGTCTACGGAGCAAGTCTAAAAGAACATAACACGCGACTGAGGAAAATTCTAGACACCCTTCGCAAATACAATTTAAAACTACAACCGGAAAAATGCGCGTTTCTAAGAAAAGAAGTAGGGTTTCTGGGACATATAATTACACCCGACGGGATTAAACCAAATCCCGAAAAAACCAAAGCCGTGAAAGAATTCCCTGTTCCAACTAAACTAAAGGAATTACAAGCATTTTTAGGGTTAGCAGGATACTACCGTAGATTCATTCCGGAATATTCAAAAATAGCTAAACCACTATCTAGCATCACGAGCAACAAAGTCGAATTCGTCTGGACAGCCGAGCAGCAGAACGCCTTCGAGACATTAAAAGAGGCACTGACTACGGCACCCCTCTTAATTTATCCGGACTTTACAAAAGAATTCGTAGTAACAACAGACGCATCCGACGTAGCAATAGGCGCAATATTGTCGCAAGGGAAAACAGGCGAAGATAAACCCATAGCATACGCGAGCAGAGTATTAAATAAAGCCGAACGGAATTATAGTACAACGGAAAAGGAACTATTAGCCATTGTGTGGGCAGTCAAACACTTCAGACCATACGTCTATGGTACGCAATTCAAGGTAGTTACCGACCATAAGGCACTAGTATGGCTATTTAAGGTGCAGGACCCAGGATCCAGATTAATAAGATGGAGAATCCTATTAGCCGAGTACGACTACGAAATCATCCACAAGTCAGGAAAGAATAATACCAACGCGGACGCACTGAGCAGGAATGTGCTCACGTTGCAGAACGAGGAAGCTATAGAGGAAATAAAGCTAACCGAGGTTCCAGACGAAGAAACGAAACAGCAAATCCTCTACGAATACCACTGCACACCTACGGGAGGTCACCAAGGTATTCAGCGGACTACGAAACGAATAAAGCAAAAATACAAATGGCCAGGTATGAATAAAGACATCGAGGAGTACATACGGAAATGTAGCCTCTGTCAAAAAAATAAACTAGGTCGAAAAACTAAGGTTCCAATGGAAATCACGGATACACCAACAGAAAAAGTAGCTTTAGACATAGTAGGGCCCCTGCCAGAAAGCGAACAAGGAAACGTATACATATTAACGTTCCAGGATCTCCTCACAAAATTCAGCAAAGCAATACCCTTGCCGAACCAAGAAGCAGCCACGGTAGCCGAGGCAGTCGTAGAAAAAATCATCTGCGAATACGGCATACCCGAGAAAATACTAACCGACCAAGGGACAAATTTTCTAAGCGAAATGTTCAAGAATATTTGTAAATTACTTCGGATTACTAAAATTCAAACAACCGCGTATCACCCAGAATCAAACGGAGCGTTAGAACGGTCACACAGAACCCTAATAGAATACCTCCGACATTACATTGACAACGACCAGACGGACTGGGATCGGTGGCTACCCTACGCGATGTTCACGTATAATACAACCCCACACACCGCGACGGGTTTCGCACCATACGAACTAGTCTATGGGAAAACGGCATTAATACCGACCGCGTTAAAAAGCCCGCCTAGACAAACATACAACTACGAAGATTACGCGCAACAAACGAGAGAACGCATAAGAACAACAAATGAAGTAGCAAGAGAGCGACTCCAACAATCCAAAGAAAAAGCGAAAAAGGATTATGATAGGAAAACGCGCGAAATCGAATTTAAAGTCGGCGACAAAGTTTGGCTTTACGACGAGTCCGTACGTCGAGGAAGATCGAAAAAACTAGAAAACAAGTGGGTAGGTCCCTACGTAATAATGGAAAAAAACTCAAAAGTCAACGTAACTATAAAAAAGAGAAAGAAAACCCTACGCACGCACGCGAACAGACTAAAACACTATATTGAATAACTAAGACGCGACGAATCTTAAGCACTAAAAGGAGGAATAGGAGACGGACGTGACGGGAAAGTAAACGGGGAGACACATCAAATGGGGAAAATTAAATATATTCAGAATAAATACTTAAAGCTAAGCGGGGGGAGGAACGCCGAAAAGGTCGTACTGACCCCAATCTTCACCCTATAACAAAAAGAAAACATGTTAAAGGCGAAACATAGCAAAAAGGGAGAGGAGGAAAGGCTAACGGAACTGTCACTTACTTCCTCGTCCATCCTAGGCAGCCCAAAGAGCCGCCGCAGCCCAAAAGTGTCGCAAGTGAGGGCCCACGAAGGGAAACCCTCTTCCCACAGGCAAGCGAGATAGTGTCGATGTAACCGCCGCTCCTGCCGCAGAGAACACATCTCGCGGACACAAACGTATCCTGGGAGCCGTCGTTCATTAAACATCTGCCAATAAAAAAAAAAAGGAGGTTGGCAGTCAATAAACGAAAACGAAAAAGGAGAAAAGGAAAACTTTTATAAATTTTTACAAACAACAAAGGTACTTACGGCGCGAAGGTCCTCCGAATACATGGTAACACAACAATTAGTATAGCCACAACAAAACGGTATAGACTTGGAAAACAATTATGATAGCCAAATGCGCGAACACCCTAATATATAGTAGGCGCGAATTAGTCAAGTAGGAGGGGATAGAATCCGACTTCATTGTTACAGAATGACCATATTAGTGGGGGACCCAACCAAAGCGGCGCCGACTGGCGGCCAGGCTTCATATAAGATATCACCGATCAAGCATAAAGCAGGAATCCACTTTACGCACCTCGGAGAACTACACATGGTAACCGATTCATGGAAAATCGTGACCCATCTAAAAATGGATACTCTTTTCGAGAGAAATCAGCAGCTGGCCTCCTACGTAAACGAGATACAGCGCCGGTGCGAAAACGAAGTCGCGATCCAGCAAACGTGTGCGGATCATCTAGACCCACTATGTAGAAGAGCGGAAAAATTGTATAAAAGAATAGATCAGGTGTCGGAAATGCCGACTTACGTACCAGATAGGCGACGGGGGTTAATCAACGGAATAGGGACCTTAGCCAAAACCATATTCGGGACTATGGACGCCGACGACGCCGAACAGATTAACAACCACTTATCGCGACTGGACGGATCACAAAATACATTGATGACCGCCATGAAAAATCAAATTCAAATAACAAATAATACGTTACACCACTTACACGACGCGGAAAGAACGATACAACACAACGAAGAAATATTAGCAAAACAGACGAGACTATTACGTGCACGGATCGAAACGGCATTACTACAACAAACACGAAGAGCTGACGTAGTAGATCATTTCATTACATTAAATGCCCTACTGACCGACTTGACTCAGGACGTAGACGACGTGTTGCAATATTACACCGGCCTGAAAAGCGGCATAATCAGCACGAATGTAATAGCAAGCGCACAAATTACTAAGCTATTACAAACCGCCGTGCAACATCTCCCAAACGGACTTACATTTCCGATAGCACCAAACGTAGAAAATACTAACGTGATTGAGAAATTGTCATCAGTCACCGCGTATTTCGATAGGACTACGTTAATAGCAGTAATAACCGTCCCCCTAATTTCTTCTCAAACGTTCACAGTGATCGACGCTACTCCAGCACCGATTCACGTCCACGACAACACATACGCGTTGTTAGTCATAAGAACCCCGATACTCGTCATAGACGCAAGCACCAACCAGTACGTGCTCACAGAGCATGACGAGCTAAAGGGATGCAAACAAGTAGCAGCACAGTATTATTGCGAACAACCGATGCTGGCGCACAACGTAAATGGCGACCTCGAGTGCGAAGCAAGCCTGTGGCTGCAACCCTCGGACGAGTTCCCCAAAAATTGCGAAATAAAAAACATCGCGGTAAACCACACGATGTGGATAGGCACCCCGCGTGCCGACACGTGGATTTTCGCGACACATCAACCCGAAACACTGACTATACAATGTAACGAGCGACAGCTCGAACACGTCGATATAGATAAGACAGGAATCCTTAGGATTGCGGGAAATTGTAACATTCGAAGTAAGGACGTAGTACTAAAGAAACAACAAACAACGTATAGTCAGGATTTCGAACTGCCGACGGCACCACGATACGACATAACGGCAGCAATGAACGCGACACGACGGGGCGAACCAGCGCACCCCCTCACGCGTTTCCAATTAGATAAGCTACTAAAAAACCCATCTGAATTCTCAGCATTGTATAATCAGCTCAATCAGGTGGAAGGCGATCTAACTAATAATAACTACCAACCAGGACTAGCGACCTGGCAAATTGTACATCCAACATCGCCGACTATCGTACTAGTAATACTTACCATACTCGTCATGTATTTGTTAAAACGCGATTACCAAATACGCCGGAAATTACTAATCCCTACACCAGCGAAAGCGCAGGAGCCGAAGAAACCAGCATCCAACCTTCGCGTAGGGATTACTACAACAACCGCCACGGACAGCGAATACGCTGAGGCTCTTACAAATTAGGGTACCGGGAAATTTTGTAAATCATCTTGCGAAAAATTCCCCTAAGCACCCTTCCCTCAAGGGGGGATGTTGTGTCCCAACGGACACCCCAAGCGCAACGACCCCGCGGCATTCCGATTGCCACAATCGAACGACCGAAATCGGGCACAACCGCGTAAGCATTCCGGAAACATTCCGAGACCATCAGCACATGGCGAAACACCCAAAGGCGGGCCAAAGACGGAGACCCCGATGGTCCCCGCTTCGCCCCGATTACAGTATAAGAATGATGTACGAGCACCGCGAGCGGCAGATTATATTCAGACTTGATTGAGACAACATGGAGACTTGATACAGACGCTGTACAAGCTCCACCCCTGATAAGGGCATAGTACCAGTGTCACCCAGATCGGGACAGAATAAACTTGTTTAAACCTTACGGTGAGTTCCAACTCTTTAATCAGCAACGATCCCCTACCTTCGGTTTCCGAACCGAATCCTTCCGTCCCGGCATTCTCACCCGAACCTTCGGAGCCCGTTGGACGACGACCGTGAAGGACGACCCGGAGCACCCGAGATTCGCTGCCAGAATCTCGACCCCCAGTCGCCTTGACACAACAACGTCAACACGGACATGACGTTCGAGGCGTTCACCGACCTGTGCGCCAAATGCTGGAAACGACGCTACGACTTCGTTGTTATCGACAAGGACCGTGCTCGGTACGATGGTCGATATCGACGAGGATTTAACGAGTTCGCGATAGCTCGTGAACCTCAGTAGATCGCGAGTCCTTCGTCGAGCAACACACACACACACACACACACACACACACACACACACACACACACACACACACACACACACACACACACACACACACACACCAGGATGTCTAACGAAGCAGCTACCAGCGGTGTAAACATTGAGATCGCGCAACAACGAGACATACAACAGAAACGGCGTCGTAGACAACAACAACAACAACAACCGCAAGAGGTCGAGACGAAGAAGAAAATTGTTAAAATCAGCGCCGCTATTCGACGGAAATACATGAACCTGAAACTCGGTAAAATGGCGACGAAAGCTGCTGCGGAGGAGAGCGCGCGTCCGATCGTCGAACCGCTGAAACATTTGGTCGAGAACACCGCGACGTGGAAAACGAGTCCAGCGACGTCATCGCTCGTCAAGCGGAAGTAGCAACGTTCGAAGAAGCGATTATCCTTTACTCCGTCCACGACCGAACCGACGATACTGCCCGAAACTACTCCACTTCTGGATTCGAACGACGACGACAGCACCGTCTACGAAACAACCGAGGAACATGAGCCGGACCATGGCGAGACGGACGAAACGATTCGAGAAGTTCACGATCCAAAAACCATAACCACCACCGTCGAAAACCTCGACGCGTAAACTCGAAACGTCAGCGGGCCGCTATCGCGCGAATATCTGCGCTTGTTCTTCACCGACACTAAGAAACTCATCGACAACGTGTACGGCGTGTACCTAGACGACGACGAACAGCTGATGATCGGCGATTCCGTGCTCGCTATCGGCGAGAACGACGACGTTGGCGTGAAAGGCAAGCGATACGCTGGCACGCGAGGCTTGTACGAACTGCTGTTCATGCGAGTGCCCAACGAGCAAGCGTACACGAACGCCGATCTCGAGGCGTACCGCGACATATTGTTGGCGACGAACGCGCATCGACGGGACCATTCGGCTAGCAAACCTACGCTAGGCAACAAGGGCTACAAGTACAGGAAGATCGTGTCGGTGTTGTTGCGTATTGGAGACCGCGTTTCTGGCGACAGCGTCACGCACGAAGGTCGAGGATTGCCCACCGACGACGCGATGACGGTTACCGATAACGCGATCGATTACGTGTACTGGGACGATCCGAACGAATTGGTCGATAGACTGCGATTGCTCTTGGCGTCGCGCGAGGCCGGACACACCGGATACGACAATGAAATCGCGTCCATCTTGGAGGAACTTCGCGAAGCCGGTCTCATCATAAATTGATCGGTCGGTTCGATTACGCGTCAGTCTCGTTCGCGATCACCGCCCACCCAACATGTCGGTAAACAAGTTTGGAGCACCTTTGCACGGTAGTACCGACAACGACGACGACAACGATCGACGCACGGAGACGATTCGCTCGCGGAATCTGTACGTCGCGAATCACGTGCGAGAGAACGCGCTGTGTCTGGACACCGATCGGTCAACGTTCGACGCTATGGAACGCAAGATACGTCGCGTGGCGCATCCGGAGGAGGATACCGACGCTGCGACGAAACGATACGTGTACGACGTGAACGAATCGACAACGACGCGACTGAACGCTTTGACGACCGCGATAAATACCGCCGTGGAAGGACGCATCCGTGAATCGGAGAATTCGATAAATACCACGCTGCAACAACAATTCGATCACTTGCAGGATAGACTCGACGTGCTTGCGACATTGATCGCGGAAGTACAGAAACGCAAGGAAGCGTCGCGATGAGCGACGACTACGATGACGACGACGACAAACCCCGTCGACACCGTACGTGCTTCGAGTGCCTGGTGCAGTATCTGTTGCTTGTCGTGGAACGTTATCGTCGCTATGGGCGCGAGTAAGGAGCGAATACAACTGGTCGACGAACTGTACGCTCCAGCGAGACGAAATTTCCCACGGAGACGCGTAGTCACTCGAGGCTACGACGATCTGTGGCAGGCAGATTTGGTGGAAATGCGCGCGTACGCAACCCACAATCGCGGCTACAACTACATACTCACGATCATCGATACGTTCAGCAAGTACGCGTGGGCCGTTCCCGTGAAAACGAAAAGCGGCCGCGACGTTACCGAGGCGTTCGTGACCGTGTTGCGACGAAGCGGCAGATGTCCGCGAAACCTACAAACCGACATGGGAAAGGACTTCTACAACGCGGAGTTTCAACGATGCGCGAAGACTCGCGGAATCAACCACTACTCGACGTACAGCGTGATGAAAGCGTCGATCATCGAGCGTTTCAATCGCACGCTGAATTCTCCTTGAAAGCATCTTATCGCTGGTTGGATCTGCTGCCGACGCTCGTGCACACCTACAATCATCGTAAACATCGCACGATCAACGCGAGACCCGTCGACGTGACCTCCGCCACTCGTTTACCGTTCATCGTATCGTCAGGTGTCGAGCAACGACGACGACGACAACGCGCCAAATTCCGCGTCGGCGACAAAGTACGCGTCAGCAAATTCAAGACGATCTTCGAGAAAGGATACACGCCGAACTGGTCGACCGAGGTGTTTGAAATCACCGCTGTACAACGAACGTGTCCTGTCACGTACATTCTACGCGATTCCGCGGGCGAGCCGATCTCGGGCGGATTCTACGAGCACGAACTGCATTCGGTCGCGAATCTGGACGTATATCTGATCGAGAAGATTATTCGTCGCAAGGGTAACCAGGTGTACGTGAAATGGTTGGGATTCGACTCGTCCAAGAACTCGTGGATACGGGAAAAGGATGTTCTCTTATTCAATAGCAATTCTTTATTAGTATTACTATTACATATACATATACATATACATTTATTTCGTTCTTTGTATTTAACAAAAAATAAAGCACAATATATATCACGATCTTTGTACATTATTTACATGAATGTGTAATATTATACATAGGTATAGTAAGAAAACATTTTATGTCCATCCATTGCATACTTTTTTTTTTTTTTTTTTTTTTTTAAAGAGGGGGAAAATGCATTACGCATACCCCGACAACAGTTATGTCGGGGTTATGTGGGACTCTCCATTTCTGGCATACCCACTAAAAACCCCCTCTACTTTCATACAGTGTATCATACTCATATATATATATATATATATATATATATATATATATATATATCGTACGCGACATTACTACGAATCTACATATACATATAATTATACACATAACTATTGTATCTACTTAACCGTACCACTGTCACTATCACTGTCGTCGCAATCGGGAATCCGATAGTGTCCCCACGGAAGGGTTTCGATCCGATCGGCTAGAACGTAACGCTTATCGTCGTACGGACTGAGCGCGGTCTTCAGTTCGTTTACGGAATACACGTCGCGTAATCGTGCGCGAATATGGTTCTGTCGTACCGTAGTTTCCGCGTGCTCGAGAAGACACCGCACGTAGTCCTCGAAACGTATTTCGTTCGTTACGACACTTCTCTTCACCCCCTTCACTTTTTTCGTCTCGGTCACTTTTTCGTTCCCGCCAACGACGACGCGTCACGCACTCGAGTCGCGTACATCTTCGATCGAAGTCCCACGAACTCTGTCATCAAGGCAGCGTTGTTCTCGTCCTTCATGAGTCCTGGCACCTTCTTGTTTACGCGCGGCATACCGTACGGGTTGTCCACCGCGTAATCGCTCGTGTCGAATCGCGCACTGACGTCACTTTTCAGCTGCTCGTAAGCGTCCTCGCACCGCAGCAGATACATGAGACTGTCGGTGTCCGTGTACAACACTTTGCACCCATCACAGAACTTGGCGCGCATGTAGTCATAGTGAAATTCATACAAGCACACCTACAATCATCGTAAACATCGCACGATCAACGCGCGACCCGTCGACGTGACCTCCGCCACCCGTTTACCGTTCATCGTATCGTCAGGTGTCGAGCAACGACGACGACGACAACGCACCAAATTCCGCGTCGGCGACAAAGTACGCGTCAGCAAATTCAAGACGATCTTCGAGAAAGGATACACGCCGAACTGGTCGACCGAGGTGTTTGAAATCACCGCTGTACAACGAACGTGTCCTGTCACGTACATTCTATACGTCCAACACGCTCATGCCCACGTATATGGGCTTGTCGAACTTCACTTTTAATTTTCGCATCTCGATAGCGACCAAGTGTTCGGAAAATATCGCGCGACTATGGAAATTTGGTTTCGCGATCAACGATTCGGCGCCGTAACTTCCGTCCCACCGCGTCACCAGTCGCACGTCCACTCGATTGCGAACGTTCTCCATCGTTTCCCCGTACACGGCATTGTTCATTAGCTTGTACAGTGTTTTCTGGAAATCGCTGGTTGCTCGCGTTCTCAACTCCGTGTTCAGCATGATGTAGTCGCGCAACCAACGCGATTGATCAAACCGCAGAACGCGATGAATTCTCGATACGCGAAGTCCGTGTCGAATGCACTGCTTCAAGTACCGATAGTGGACCACGTATCGTTCTTTGTCGCGGAGCGTGGCGATCAGCTTCGTCTGCTTACCGATGGGCGCGTGCTCGCGAACAGGACAGAACGGAAGGTCCGCGTGCTCGTCGTGAATGTCCCGCGGATACTCCATGTCCACTTCCAGCAGGTAGCCCTCCGGTCCGTCGTCCTCCGGCAAGGAGTTCGCGTCCAAAGCGGCAACCGCGTCGTCGTCCAGCCATCGGAATCCACCGCGCGGCATCGCCTGCGACATCGCCCATCCGTACAGGTTGTTCACGTCGAAGTACATCAAGTACGTGGATGGTTGCGACGCGTCGTACATCGATGTCGGCAGGTACTTGTTGTTGGCGCGCGCGTACCTGTGCGAGCACTGGCTCAGGCCGCCGCGTATACCTCGCTCCGCGAACAACAGCATGTCCACCTCGGTGAGCAGTTCCAATTCGACGCGCGTGTATTTCAACATCGCGTCCCACGTGAACGCCGGTAACGTACAGTAATGCGCCGGGTCCAGTTCGTAGCTCGCGATAGAGTCTATACGAAAGTTTTCGAACACGTCGGCGAGCAACAACACGTCCGTCTTCAAATACAAATCACTGTACTCGCCTAATGTCCGTATACGAAAAGTGTTCCACACGTTGGTTGCGTGCGCGTAATCAGCCTCCGACACATTGCTATCGTTCAGACGATTGTAGATCGCGTCACGAGGCGGCAGTCGCGTATCGTTCAGTTTGTCGTACGATGCCACGTAATCGTACGGGAAGACCCCCTTTCTGGTGAGGAGATCGAATTGTTCGTCAGGGAGATGTTCGAACTCGCGTCTTAGGATCGTAAGTCTGTCCTTCCCGAGATCCGACGCGAGTTTCTGCAGACTCGTGGCCATGAACATGAACGAGTCGACGAAGCGAAACTTCAACATTTTTCTCCAGTTCTTGCGTTCGCCCCTGAGGTCCTCGACGTTCTTCGTAAAGGATATGTATCGTTCCTTCGTTATCGGTAGGAGGTTGATCTTTCCCTCGAACGCGTCTGCCAACTCCTTGATGACGAATTGCGCGTCGTAGCCGGACAGGTTGTGGAACACCACAGGTATCGTGCACGAACGTTGATATCGTAAGTTACACGATCTGTGCGTCGCACCCCTGTACTCACCCGTCGAGTGGCAATGATCGCGCACTTTCGCATCGTCCTCGCCTCGGTCGAAGGGTCCCCCGCACACGTGACACGCGGTCGCCTCGTGAAAACTCGTCCACTGCTGTCGCGTTAAGGGCGTCATCGGTTTCTTCACGCACAACCACGAGTACGCAACGTTCGCGAATTCCCGCAGTTCGCGCACAAACCACTGCACACAGTCGGTGTCACTGCGACGCGCTCGGTACCCGCACAGAGCCTGGTCGTCGGAACAATGCACGTAGTATCCCACGCTGTGCGCTCTGTGGCGTTGATACTCGTACGTGCGACGACGATCCATCGCCGGTTGATCAATCGCCTCCAGCGAACACTCGAAGTCCGCGTAAATCACGAAGGGCACGCGTTCCTTGCGTTCGTGATGCTGGAACCTCAAAATTTTCTCCTCTTCCGAAGGCATTTGAACCGCGCACTCGTTCAAGCGCGTGCAATCTGCGGTGTGCCGCTGCAATCGATCCACCGAGGAGAAAAAGTTGAGGCACCTGAAACATGTACGGAAACAAAAAAACACTGTAACCGCTTCGCTCGTTACGTATCGCTCGAATTTTTGATTTATTATTCTTATTTGCATACCTATCGCAAACGAACATTTGATGCCCGTGTTTACTGAGTTGACTGGATATCAAGCGGGAGAGATTGCGAATGCACGCGAAATGGTACCGCTGCGAATCCTTGCCATCTTGTACCAGCAGCACGTTCGCGTGCCTCCCTTCGCGCTTGTTGCCGGACACGCGTAGAGGCACACAGCCGTCCTCGTTGTCCCACAGGTATACGTTCACGGACACTTCGTTGGCCACCTCGAATTTCCGTACCTGGTCCATCGTCATGGGAAGTTGCACGCCATCCGTACGGAGCACCGACGAATAATGCGGATACGATGTCATCCTGTCGCCGTTCGTATCAGCCGGGAACAGACTAGCGACGACCGACCACAAAAATCACGCGTTCTCTTTACACTGCACGTTCACTATCGCTCTTTTCAACATAACCGCTCGCGGAAGCGGTACGTCGCAACCGGCGCGCAACGGATTATGCTTATTAATGTTAATCAGGAGATTCTGTACCGCCCGTAAGGTCCAGCCACTCTCGCGCTCCTGAAACTCCTCTATCGCGACCAACGTCGGAGCTATCACTTGAGTCGCGTACCACTCGCGAACGTTCGACGACATGAACAGTACGTGATTGCGTGTCGCGAAACTCTTTACGTCCTTCTCGTCCCGCAACATGAATTCCGCGTTTAGCACGGTGTTCACGGATATGCTGCGGTGCTCCGTAATGGCGTTCGTAACGCGAGAAATTACAAGTCGACGGGCATTCTCGAAGAATCGGCGTGGATCGGCGATCCCTACGTTGATCACAGCGCCGGTCAACAAACGCTTCTCGAATGCTGTTTCGACTTCCTCCCACACGACCTTGGGTGCCGTAGCTCGAGCGGCGACCCCGCACCCTACTCGCGATAATCGTCCTCGCACTATTGCGCGCAATGTTTGCGTTCGCGCGAGCAGCGACACCATCCGCTGCTTCTCCCACACCGGCACGCGTTCGCCTCGTTGATACGTGACCATGTGCCGTACTGTCTCGTCGCACTTGTCCATCCACTCGCGAAATTCCGCGGTGGTCCCCAAAAGTTCGGACATTCGAGCCAAAAGCACGAACGCGTTCTTGAACGTATCCATATTGTCACTTGATATAACAGACTGTATACCGTTCCGCGACACGTTTCCGCCACGTAGTCAAACTCGCGTCAGGATATCGAACACATTTATTATTATTATTATTATTATTATTATTGTCAACGTATGTAACACTTAACTAGATACTTTTTCGAGAAAAACGCGAGACGCACAACGATTGTATCACACAAATCTTCCGACGCGTTACCATTCACGATTTTACCCTGTCGAAGACGCGACCTGCTTTAAATATACGATCATCCTTACCTAAACTCTCCCTACCCCATTGCACCCGAATGGGACGCGTAGATTTCCACCTTAAGTCCTATCGATCTTTTACTCACCGTATTATCTCGGTAGCTACCGCGCGTTATTCTCGGATTACACGATAAGAAATGGTATGTTTCGACTCGCTTCTGGCTCGATAACCACGTAGGTTTCGCGTTACATCTTCCACGCGACATACCGCCGTCTCTTCTTTGATCGCCTACCGACAAAGGACTACAGACGGAAAGATACACGACAATATCTAGCCTCTCTCTCGTACTCCTTGTTCGCTCGTCGCAGCAATCGCGGGCGCGATCGCGCCTTCGAACGATAGATAGAAGCGTGTCGGCTCGCTTTGAATTTTCGTGGTCTCGCGATTGCTCGCGCAAAGATGCTGCGTATTATTATTATTCTCGGACTACTCGATACGAAACGGTACGTTTCGACTCGCATCATCTACTACGCGACGTACCGCCGTATGTTTCCGACCCCCTGCAACGAGAGAGAGAGGAGGATAGCTTAATATCGTACCTCTCTCTCACACTCCTTGTTCGCGAGCGCGATCTGACCTTGGAGCTATACCGAAATGCAGGTTTCGACTCGCATCTTCTACGCGACATACCTCATTATTCTCGGAAGTTGACCTTCGCCTATTATATGTTTTTGGCGCTGTTATTGCGCAATAGCCGTGCAGGTGTCGACTCGCATCTTCTACGCGTAATACCTCCGCATGTTTTGACCACGGGCCGAGAGGATAAGTCATCGGCGGTACCTCCCCCTCCCCCTTGTGTGTGTGTGCGTGTGTGTGTGTGTGTGTGCGCTCGCGCGCGCGTTCCCTCGCCATCGCGGTTCCCCTCGCCCCGCTTCACCCCTCGCCCTGCGTTGATTTAGAATCGGCCTATTATACCTACTAATGTCAACAAATATAATCCGCTGCGCGCGGGGTACCACATCAAGTTGCTGCAGGAAATATCGCTAAAGAATGTGACGATTACGTGCAATCCTTGGAAAACGCCTGTTTCGCGTAGGCAGTGGTCGCAGCTCTCCATTCAGAGGAAAGATACCCTCATCGCCCAAGTTCGTACGCGGAATATGCTTCTATGCTAAGTCTCTAGGGCATTGAATTTCCAATGCCCCTGGAGCAAATTGGAAAATTTAAGCGGCAGAATGGCACGTCAAACTGGTCTACACGCCGAATCATGAACATGGCGGTGTAGGGCACTTCGTGCTGATCAAGGACTTATCCCGGCTGGTGAGCATGCAGTTGAGCAGACACAATGGAAAGAAATTCATCTTTGATCGGTACGTATATAAACTTATGAAATGTTGTGATGTCTTGCAAAACAATAAATAAAAATTAAATAAAACAAAGTTTTTGGTTTTGGAGATGCCTACACTACTTTGGATCCACTGAGAAGTTGAAGGTCCACATCATTGATTGTCGCGAGATGAATGAATGCACCATTCTGCTGCCCAGCCAGGACAACAAATGGTTCAGTTTTGACGGCCACAATAGGAAGGAGCGACTTCCTTTCGTAGTACACGCCGATCTTAAGTGTGTCTTGGAGAAAACGGAGGACAGTCAGAGGGGTGATGTAGATGTTAAACTGCGCGCGTATCAGCACTACAAAGTGCACAGCATTGCATATTATATGCATTGCTCGTACGACACATCGCTATCGATGCATCGATGTCGCCGCGACGCGGATTGTGTTTCATGGCTCGTCGACGAACTGAAAAATGTGGCAGACACACTTAAAATCGTTTTGACCAATAATACTCAAATGCTAAAAACTCGCGAACAGTGGACGGCATTTCACAATGCAACACATTGCCATATTTGCGAAGAACCATTCGAGGCTAGCGATATACGGGTCCGCGATCATTGCCATCTATCGGGACAGTTTAGAGGCCCAGCACATTCGGTGTGCAATTTAAATTATAAAAACGCGTTTTACATCTCTATAGTTTTTCATAACTTATCCGGCTACGATTCACATTTCATTATTGAGAAAATAGCTACCGCTTTCGAAGGTCACATTGACGTATTGCCCATAACTAAAGAAAAGTATACTTCTTTCACAAAAAATGTCGAAGATACTGCTGAAGAATCAGACTCGCGAAATTGTATTAAATTGCGATTCATCGATTCATACAAATTTCTAAATACCAGTCTCGACAAATTAGCATTTTTTCTTTGCGTGAATAAATTAAAAATTTTACGATCCAAATTTGAAACATTATCCGCTGAAGATTCAAATTTATTGACGCGAATGTGTGTCTTTCCATATGAATACCTTCATTGCGCGAACAAGCTGCAGGACCCATGCTTACCGCCGCGTGAGTCATTCTACAGTTCGTTAACGGGTGAGACTGTGTCCGAGAGCGATTACGCGCACACCGAGACTGTCTGGCAGCGTTTCGGCATTGGAACCTTGGGTGAATACAGCGACTTGTATTTGAAAACAGATGTCTTGTTATTGACAGATATTTTTGAAAATTTTCGCGGAAGTTGCATCAAGAGTTACGGATTAGATTCAGCGCATTATTATACTTTACCTGGTTTCACGTGGGATGCCATGCTAAAACATACCAAAATTACATTCGATGATGGCTGCATGTTTGATCGCAGAGGTGTCTTCGACACGAATGATGTCATAATTATCGTGTACGTGCATTACGTGCGCTCCATCGGTCCGAGGAAATTCTTGACAAGTTCAACCGTCTCGTTGACAACTTCAACCGTCTCGCATGATTCTCCTTCGCAGCGCTGCTGTGGGATAGAATTCGATGCCTGCGATGTCATTGGAACGCTGTTTTGCAGCGCCAGCATCTCTCTCTGAAGCACGATCAGCTTCCTCTCCAATTCTTCCTGCTGCTGTCTCAAAAGTTTAATGCTCCTTTCCACGTATAGTTCATTGACGGCATCACTATCAGCCACCGGCTGAGCTACGCTTCGTATCTTGCGTGATTGTGCATCAAAGTCGGCACCGGCCACGCAAAGAACGTTATCTCGCATATAATTTTGAAGCAAACTGTTCCATTTGTAATAATCCATTCGAGCTGCGCCACGCGTCTCGAGCGATAGTAGGTAGGCTATGCCGAATATGGACCAAATATGTGGGCGAGGGGTGAGGCGGGGCGGGGGTACCGCGGGCGCGGGGCGAGGCGTGGAGGGGGGTACCAAGTTCGTCGGTGAGGGGGATGATGTCACAGGGGCGGGGGATTTCAAGATGGCGTCGCGCGCGCAACCGTTTGCCGTGGAATGTCCGTACGCGAGCGGGGATCGGTGCGCTGGCGCGAAAGGATGTACCACGGATGCTGTAACTCGACACGGATGACTATTCGAGATTAATTAACCTAAATAGCGCAACCGTCTCACGATCGCCGTGAAAGAATGCAATGGCGTGCTCGTATAAACATCCGCTTACGCAATATAATTCGACGCGCTATCGCGATAACTATGCGAGATCGATTAATCTAAATAGCGCAACCGCCTCGCGAAAGAATGCAACGTCGCGTATAAACATCTGCCAACGAAAATGCTTTTACGCTGTTTCACACGTCCTTATCTCACTTATAATCGCGATACATGCAAATACTTGAAATGTTATTTCACAGGGAAGGTGGAAGATAGGTGAGTAAACCTGACATATTAATATTAAGATTTGTAATTTATTTGACTTAATTATCCCCCTCGATAACATCGTCAGCAAATAAATCAGTTAATAATAAATCTACAGGAACTTGCGCAGGGTCAGTTTGAACTGAAATATCGCTAGCCTGAAGCCCCGATACCGCATTCGTAAAAACGGCGTTATAATCAATCCTTTTCGCATTGACGCAGTTTCGCCAAACCACGCTCTTTGGAGCATCGGCACGATACCGCTGATATATATTTGCGTGTACATAATCATCATCATCATCGTCGTCATCGTCTAATAAATATGTTCGTTGCGCATGTCGATTCAGCCAAAATTGCTCATCCCTGTAGTGATCATTCGGTGGTCCATCGCGTATGGTGTCAGCATTATGAAAAACCTTTAAAAAGATGTCACCATCGTGAACACCTTCCGCCTCGTGAATTTCTCCACCTTGAATTTTTTCGGTCTGACCCGCGACATTTCGACACGTCACGTACACTTTCGGGCTGGAAGTATAGATAGGTGTCACAGCAGAGGTGATCGTAGCTGTAGCTGGGCGTTTCAAATTCACGGGCAATGACATAATCTGAAACCGATTTTTCTTATAATTCTCAAAGTTACTAACAGAACGATTCACTAAAATATGATAATGGGAACTTACGTTATTGTTGGAATGTATTTCCCGTGCGCTGAACGACTGACGATATCCTTTAACAGCAATCTCCTTCAAAAGCAGTCTTCTTCAAAGCAATTTCACTTAAAGCACTCAACTTATATGTAATCAACTTAGATGCAATAGACTTAGATGCGATAAATCCTTAAAGCGTTTCTCGTAGTAACGTATGTCTTGACCGCTACAGTAGCATTTGAGAACTGATTTTAAGGTGGCTGCTGCATGATCACGCATACGGAAGTATAGCGCGATAATTATTCGGGCATCGCCCAATGTATTTTGATGATCGAGACCACCGTGATGGGTGTAAACACCCTTATCACGAGCGCGCGAATTCGATACGCATCGAGCCAGCGCGACATCACGTCACCTGATGGAGTCGTTGGGGGTGAGAGAGAAAGAACGCGAGAGCGAAGAAAAGAATTCGGAGCGATAACGACTCATGAATCTCGGCTAGGGTAGATGGTTAGATATTCAATTAGAGCCGCGCAGTTGTTCGGTAAAGATCTTCGCGAAATCACTTGTCATGCATCATTCTTCCCCTGGGTTTTCGATATCCGGATCATAATCGCATCACGTAGAAGATTCGCATCAACCACTCGTGCCTGATCGTACGTGCCTTTTAATTGAATATTTAAGAAGAAGAAGAAAAGAAAAGTAAACATGGATGTATTCATGGACACGTACAGGATTTTGTCCCGGATGTCCGTGCTTTTACGCACCATTGTGGAATTCAGGGATTGGATGGATCGGTGCGACGCATGCTTGCGACTCATCGTCGAGTATCAGTGCGGCGAAGGAGTGTCGGTAGCATCGAAACAGCGTCTGGTGTCGTTGATCGTGCGAATAAAGACATTGCGCGCGATCGTGCGGGAAAAGTTTTCGCGAGTAGGGTGCGGGGTTTCGGGCCGATCGACGGCACCCAAAGTCGTATAGGAAGACGTGGAATCAGCGTTTGTAGGTCGTATTTCAACCGGTGCGGTCATCAACGTGGGACACGTCGATCCGCGTCGATTTTTAGAGGGTGCTCGACGAATTGCGATCTCGCGCGTCACGGATGCTATCATCCATCATAAAAGCGTGGTCGTGAATACGAACTTGAACGCGAAGTTTATGTTGGGTGAGAATACGGATATGAAAAGTTTCGGTACGCGATACCGCGTACTATTCAGGACATCGAACGTGCGCGAGTGGTATTCGAAGCACGTGGTCGCTCCCACGCTAGTGATGCTCGAGGAGTTTCAAGATCGCGACAGTGGATGGACCCTGAGGGCTGTGCTAAATATTCTAGTGAATATAAATAAGCATAATCCACTGCGAGCCGGTTGCGACGTACCGCTCCCGCGCGCCGTCGTACTGAAAAAAAGCGGTGATGAACGTAAAGAGCAGAGACAATGCGTGCTTCTTGTGGTCCGTTGTCGCCAGTTTGTACCCTGCTGCTACGCATGGGGATATCGCGTCGTACCCACACTACTCGGCGGTACTTCGCACGGACGATATGACTCTTCCCGTGACGTTGGATCAGCTGGCGAAGTTCGAGAGGTTGAACGACGTATCGGTGAACGTATACGCGTGGTCCGACGGAAGCTGCGCGCCTCTGCGTTTGACCAAGGACAAGCGAGAGAGACACGCGAACCTGCTACTAGTACAGGATCCCAAGGAGCCACAACGATATCATTTCACGTGCATTCAAAGCATGTCGAGGCTCATATCGAAGCAGCTCGGCAATCACGGACATCAAGTATTCGTTTGCGAAAGGTGAGTCAAATACGGAATATTTCGATCGATGTATTATTTATTCTTATGTTTATTATTGATGTTGTTATCGTTGTTGTTGTGCCCTGCGTGATTGCTCGCAACGCTGGTACGGGATCTGGCGTAATCGTGGATTCGGGAGTGATTAAAGGATGAGAATCCTCCGGATGAACTGCACCATATGTGTTTAAACTCAAAGACTAAGTCTTTATTCAGCAACAACTAAAACTAGACTGAGGTGTACAAGTAGGTTTTTAGCCATGTTGCCCGGTCGAGGGTCGGATCTCGAGTCTCCCCATTAGCGGAGTCGAATTGGTTTTATATCCCTCTTGGGCGTGGTACGCGTTACCATGCCCAGTAAATGTGGAGCGTTCGCATTTTGCTGATTTTGTAGATTCGGTTGCTTAGCGGCTGTCTTAGCTTGCAAACGTCTCGAACGTTTCGTAACGAACGTAATATAATATGTATAATGTATGATACGCGTGCTTGGGCGTTGCCTGGGCACAACATTCCTCCCCCCTTAGGGAGGAAAAGCCATAGCTTTTCCAGCGGCCGATGATAAACTATCTTAGGGAAATTCCGAAACTCGTAATGGTTGGATTGATTATCATCGACTTACATGTGGTTTTTCTTAACTAGATTATAATGGTAATTCGGTAAGTATGAATATAGACTGTCTTATACATTTGACAGTGAAAGATTATGATATTTGTATTATATAGTAATAATAGTTTGTTTATAACGAATATAATATTTCAAAGAGAATTAGTGAAAGACGTTTCTTCCTTACTAACTATTTTGATTATCTCTTCAGGTTTTTGTGTTGTTTTGTCGCGATTCGTATTGTCTGTGGTACAATGTTGTGGTGTTCTTGCTTTACAGCGTACAATGCATTTGTAAAGTGTGAAGATACACAATGTAATTGTTATTAATCCCGTCACAGAGGATAGTGTAAAGAAGCTATAGTGGTATTCAGTTGGTATGATCTCGGGTTTTTCTAAATCGTTTTGTAAGTCCTCTAATTTTTTGCTCACTTTATTTAATTCTTCCGGGTGTTTGATTATTCTTTTAAGTTCGAAGTTGGTATGTCGATACGAATTTACAGTGGTCTGTGGAAACGTAATTTCGTCTAGTGACAAATTGTAACCAGGTAAGTAGTTCCATGTTTTTTCTATCCCGTATTGCTTACCAGTTTCTATTGTGAATTCGGCGGTGGTGATAGTACATTTATTTCTTATCGTTATTATACCAGAGTCCTTAATGCTATACATGTTTGTGCCTTTGTCGTCGCAGGTTGCTGCTAGTTGTATCGGTTTCGGCGCGATATAAATCCACGTGCCTGGTTGTTGTAATTCTATCAGGATCGTGTGATTCAGTGTCATGATTCGTATTTTACAATTGTTTGGTTTTTGTGTCAATTTTGAGTATAACTGTACTTCGCAAGGTCCGTATGGTATCGCTTTGAACATCGGGTGATTAGATGTGCAGAGGTATATATCGTTTATAGTTTTAAATTTCTTTGCGCTCAACAATGGGATGTCTAATACTACAGTAATTGATTTGGTATCCGAAAATGCGGAGAGTGTTAGTATCTCGTAAAGGACGTGCATGTTTTCTAACTTTATCTCGATAGGGAAGTCTAGTCCTTTCGGAATGTGTGGGAGTGCTGAAGTGAGGTACGTTATGATTTGCGCTGGTGGTATTAACAGTGGGTTAAGGACTCCCTTTTTTATATCCATTATGAATTCTAGCAAGTCTTGTGTGTCGCACAATAGCGTTTCTGCGACGCTGTTTATTAGTATGAGATGTTCGTCTACTGTCTCTCGGAATTTAATAATGTCGGTCGACTGTTGTAGTAAGTATTGAATTTGCCAAGTCGCGTTTAAGAGTGTTTTTTCGTTGTCTTGTATGTTATGTATAGTCTCATTGAGAAGTTCGGCGTTGGCTCTTACAATTTGCATTTGTCCTTTGATTGTATTTTTTAATCTACTGTCCTGTCTCGTTAAAAAGTTTATTTGGTCGTTGATTTTCTTTCTGTCCTCGGAATCCATTAGTCCGAAAAGTGATTTGCCTATGTAACCTAATCCGTCTATTAGTCCGCGGCGCTGTTTTTGTGCTGAGCTTATAGTTTGCTGGACGTAAAGAGTTTGGTGATGGGGTCTATAGTAATGCCTCGTTAGAATCCTGACGATCGGGGCTGGCGGCAGGACACTAACGCGATGCGGACACTATTCCGTGCGGCCGTTGCCGCGAGTGAGAAAACCCATGAGCCGAGCGAGAGGGAACAAAACAGTCGGCACGAAGTTGCCGTCGGCTATGAAAGAGAGAAAGCATGATACTTTGTCTCGCCCCGTCTTTCAGCTCGAGCTCGAGCTCGACCCGCGTGCGGGATTATAACGCATCGGCGCTTTTCATATTTATAATACATATTGTAATTCGTTTCGCGAAAGCCGAATGTGACAAATATTCGCGGAACGTAGAATCGTCTATAGTATTGAATCCTGAAATTTTTAATTCTGTAACGTACATATTAAATATTCTCGGTGAAAAGAAGAGCAACCACGGCGTTCGCCGACTACATACACACTTATGAATTACATATGTACTCTGATTACATATGTATACGTGCGCGTCCCTTACCCCCCTCCCATTCCTTCTTACTCGTATTTAACACTGTTTTTTTGTGCTTTGACCACCACTGATTGGTTATTCATAATTGTATACTTTAGCGGCCTTGGTTTTTTGTATTAATGAATGAACACGGGCATCAATTTGTGGGTTTCTGTCCTTTTGGAGCAGAAATCCACACTTGATCTTTCTTAATTTTTGTACCCATTAGCGTGTTTTTCCTTATGTTGTACTAATATCTTCGAGCTTTCCACATAAAATCGCTTTCGTCCAAACTATGGCGATCTTTTTTCCGCAAAACGCGCATCGCGAAACAATTGCGAAACAGCCATTATTTTCCTGGGCCCCAAGAATTGTTCTCGAAAAAAAAGTGACGGTACCATCGACGAGGAGCAGTCTCATTTTGACTTTTGCCTAGCAACAACGTGCAATCCGTGCAAATTACGCTTGTCATGCCGAGGAATAACAGCAAACGTACATCGCTTTCTATAGAGCAAAAGTTAGACATTCTAGATAAATTGTCCAATGAGATACCAGTTAAGGCAATTGCTTGTGAGTATCAAATTGATACTAGCACCGTGCGGCTTATTCGCAAAAATGCAACCAAAATAAGGCAAGCTGCGGAGGGAGGACGTCACGTACTGAAGAACAAGAGGATACGGAAGGCGAAGTATGAAGATTTAGAGTACCTTCTATACTTATGGTTTACGGAACGGAGGGCGATGGGGGACCCAATATCCGATTTGATATTGCGCCAAAAGGCCCTGGAGTTAATGAAAGAAATAGAAGGCAATGAATCAACTTTTAAGGCAAGTACAGGCTGGTTGCTAAAATTTAAAAACCGTTACGCTATTCACTCGGCTACACTTCATGGGGAGAAGGCAAGTGCAGATACAGTAGCTGCGGAAAAGTTCATCTCGGATTTCACACGACAAATAAACGAGGAAGGGATCGAACATAGCAATATTTATAATATGGACGAGACTGGCTTTACGTGGAAAGCTCTGCCCTCCAAAACATTAGTACACAATAATGAAAAACAGGTGGGTGGTACAAAAATTAAAAAAGATAGAGTGAGTGTGGGCTTCTGCGCAAATATGACCGGAACCCATAAACTGATGCCCGTGTTTATCCATAAGTACAAAAAACCAAGGCCACTAAAAAATATTATAAACAATCTACCAGTGGTGTACAACGCCCAAAAAAATGCTTGGATGGACCATAGAATATTCACGGATTGGTACCAAAATCATTTCCAGCCAGTCGTGAGAAGATATCAACTGGAGAGTCGGACGGCTGGGAAAGTAATACTTTTACTAGACAATTGTGCAGGGCACAAATTGATACCAGGGGAATTTGTGGAAGACGATCAATTTCAAATGGTGTTTTTGCCCCCAAATACTACCTCCATCATCCAACCTATGGATCAGGGGGTGATTTCAAAAACAAAGAAAGTTTTCCGGCATAGAATGCTAACAGAGATAGTAACCAGTTCTGAAAATATCCAACAATTTTTTAAAAACTACAATATCAAAGATTGTATTCATTTCTTAGATGAAGCCTGGAAATGTGTAACCCCCTCGAAGATTAGAAATTCGTGGAATAGTATAATGAATACAGCCCGTGAAGGAACGGCAGAAGAGGAAGAGTCAATAGACCCATCACAACCCCAGTTGGAAGAACTAATAGCCGCGATTACTGGGGAAGATCTAAGCGGAGACAGGGTTGCAGAATACTTAAGAAGCTGCGATGATGCGGAAACCCGTGACGAGGAAAACGCAGGAGAAGAGGAAAACGAAGGAAAAGGCGCAACAGAAGGAGAAGAGGAAAACGAAACAGAAGGAGAAGGAGAAGAAGATGCAAG